>PYAF01002942.1:53408-72802 GCA_007407185.1 Glycine tomentella | reverse complement strand
AAGGAGTTATATCCTGGTGGCAAATAACCTCCAATATTATTATCCGCGGCATAAGTGAAGGCGGCTTGAAAGTATGGGTTCCTTGCTAAAGTGAATGGCAATCCTGCTGAATAAAACATCCTAGCAATCAAATGGTTCAATTCTTCCCGTGCCCCAACATTGAATGCCCTCTCAATAGGATTTCTATATGAACTTCCACTATCACTTCCACTTCTTCTTTTTTTTTTCGAGTTTGAATCCATGGAAAAACTAGAAGGGGGTAAAGGTACATTTTTGGATGCATTATTCTTCAATCTCTCACTAGCTTCATGTTCTAATTTCTCCATCTCTAACAAGTCTTTTGTCTGCACATGTAAACATTTTCCAATTCCTTTACCTGATAATTTTAACAAATGAGCCCTTATTCTAGTATATGAACTTTTAAAATCCTTTGAACAAAAATTGCATTTCCAAGATATATTTCCTCCCGATTCTGTTCCGGTGTCTAATCTGGTAACATATTTCCATAATGATTTCCTTAGAAATTCATCATCTCCACTACTTTCAATACTTAAATCCATTCTAAAAAAATAAAGATAGTAAAACAAGACATAAGATTCAGTCCCAAACATGAACAGCCCAACACATACAACATTAAATAAAGATGCAGGAAAGAAGATTAAAAAATTGCATTAATCTTGTAGTGGTAACGTGTCCAATTTTATGTACAATCAAAACAAAACTCAAATTAAAGTGAGATTATATAGCTTAAATGAGGTAACGGGTCAAATCCTAAGTATATTAAATATTTAAAGGAATTTTATCTAATTAAAATAAGATGGTTGATTTTGTTCTCACTTTTTGGTTTTAAAATCTGCATCATAGTATTATACTACTCAATAATTAATTTATTATTTAAAATATTATTTACAAAACAAGTGTTAAAACTAAAAAAAAAAAAACATAAAAGTGACAAAACTTTATTAAAAAGAGAGTGCTCAACTGCTAATTGTTAAACGAGCGAAAACTAGAAAGATAAAGGAAAGGGGCACGGCACTGACCGAGAAGCTTCGGCGCCGGAAAAGCTTACCTGCGTGAGAACAACGAATGGCGATTGAGAAGCTTTGGTGGCAATTAGAAGCTTTCGCCTTCTCTTTGCTCTGGACCAGTAGAAAGGAGCGCTAGCGGAATGCACACGCTGACAGGTTCGTAACGGTGAAGCCTCTTTGTTGAAGCGCTGGTCGGCCGCGAACACAGTGGAACCGCTAGTGAACCAAACACAGAGGTAAGCGAAAAATGCTTGTTTAATTTTAGGGTTTAAGTTTTATTATTTTTTTTTTGTTTTTTATGAAAATGTCCTTTGCCGGTGTTGGAGCGTGTCCATACGTGTCGCCGTGTTGGAGCGTTTTCGACGCGATTCGCCTTGCTTTTTCACGTGTCCATGCTTCATAGCATTGAACTACAAGAGTTTTTGGGTGAATGTGTTTTATAGCGTGAACAAGCAAACAATTAGGATTGTATCAAGATTCCATGCAGGGATAGACAGGTCAGAAAACACATTTCTGTACAAATTCTCTCATACAATTCAATGGATATGCATTCTAGTTTCGTAATTTTGTATACCGAATGGTTGTCTATGAAGCATTTATCTTCAGAAGAAGAGCCCAAATTTCTAGTGGGATATAAATTAAAATGTTTGTGCCTCAACAATAAAGAGAGAATAAAATAAAATTAGTAGTAGATATGAATCTAGAATGTGATGTGGTGTTATGTTGGCATAGTGAGTAGGAGTTACTTAACTCACAAAACCAGGAATCCAAAACTAACGTCTCAGAAGTTAGAACCAATTGGCACGTAAAACGGTATTGGCCAAAACTCAAAGAATGAAACAGTAAAGGAATGACTAAGATTGGTTCAAATGTGCCGACATGAGATATATTTAGACCAAAGAACATAATAAATTAACATAGCATCACATAGTACTGTGAATAGAAATAATGACAATGACAATAGAAATTTAAAATTCATTTTTCACTTCTCTTTTTCTGTCACATGTGTGCATGAATCATTTTTCTTATATTCATATCCTTCTTTAAGCACATATCATGTAAAGAGGTTAAAAAAATTATAATGAATGTCAAGTTCAAATCAATTTAAAACTGCAAACCAATAATGACAATGATAGTAGAAATTTTTAAAAGTCATTTTTTCTCAAAACTATAACACAAAAAAAAAGCAATAATTAGGAGAACAAACTACAACTTACAAGCTTTGGACACTGTGAGGGATTTGTTGTTTATGGTTCTAGCTCTCTTAGAAGACCGTGAAGGTGAGGATGCCATTTTGGAAACTCCTGCTGCAGCAGCAGCTTTGGACTTGTTTGCTAGTGTTGATTTAGTGCCAGAATTCCGCACATGATGACCAAGCTTCAAGTCAACAGAAAACTCCCCTTTCATTCTATAAACTTCAAATCGGTTTTGCTCCTCCATTGCTCCTCTGTGTTGTTGTAAGGTTGCCTTATCCACATCCACCAAATCCCAAGAAGGTGCTTTCAAATTCCAATCCATAATAGCAAAAATAAAGAAACTTAATTAATTTCTATAAACTTAATTAATTCCAGTCCATATAGTCCAAGTACAATCCTAGTGGCAAATATTTCTTGCAGTTTCCAGCTATCAGGCAAGGGAGATGGTTTCACCCTGTCCTTTGAAATTGTCATGATTGTTCCTAATAGTATGACAATTATTGTGTCAGAATTTCATAGGCATGAAGAGAACTTGAGTATAATTCAGAGGAATATGTGCTAAAAGCATTTGCCTTACCATCATTCAGAATGGCAATGATCAAAACCATGAAAGGAGAGAAGTCAAATTTCCAGATCAGTGATATGAACATGAAGCCAAACTGCATTCATAAAATGAGAGAAGCCAAACTGATGAGTATTCACTCATTCCTTATCATGATGAATTACGTATAATCATAACATATTTTTCCACTTACCACTATACGAATAGTAATAGATACTGCATATATCTGAAATACAAAGCAAACAATGTCAATTTAGAAAAATCTAAAAACAAAAGAGATTATGTTTATGAAGGAAGAAAAGAGTGACCAACCGTGTAGTTTTTCATTCTCTGGAAAATAGCCCTGCTAGTTAAGACTGCAATAATAATAACACTCAAACCAGGTTCTATCAAGACAATATCAGAGGTGGGCACTAATAATAGGAGGTGGGCACAGGGCCATATATTTTTTCTCCGACAATTAATTTAAATCAATGCATAGTATTCCAAAGTCCTGTAAACAAGTTCTATAAGCAATTGTTCTAAAAAAAAATTGATAAACATGCAAGGTGCTAACAAATAACCGTAAATGATTAAATGAACTAGTGAAGACTCTCCAGGTTCTAGGCCCTGGTTTGGAACAGAAAAAAATGAAAAATTAAAGGAGAAATCAAATGAATCAAGTGAAAATCAACAAATAACATATAATAAACAATCCATAATCGAGTTTTGCATCCAAATTAATAACTATTTCAGCAAATTAGGGATTTCGAAAAAGAAAATAAGAGATAACTACCTCTTCCCCTTGCTCCTCTTCGTCTTCATCTTCATCGTTGGCATCGAAAATATGCAACTACCTCTTTGGAAATCTACAACTCACTGATTTTTTGTTCTCGCCCTCGTCCTCTACTCCTTCTTCTCCCAGATCTCCCACCGACGACGCCTCCCATTATCCCTATCGCAACGACCTCAACCACGATGGAGATGTGAGAGGGTTGGAGAAGGGGTTTGGGGTTTGGGTATGTGATGACCAAAGGAGACGAACGACCGCGAGAGAGAATGAAAAATTTAAAATGAACGGGGCGCACGCGAGAGAGAGAATGAAAATAGAAAAATGCGAGAGAGAGAACGCGTTGAGTCCCTATATTCAAGGACGATTACTCAAGACCGTATTTGAAATGCATTGAGTCCCTTATTTCAAGGACGGTTACGCTAAAGACCATTTTTGAAAACATGCTTTAAAAACGGTTTTGATATAACCGTTTTTAAAATATTGTAATTATTTACAATACTACCACCGCTTCAATTTTTAAGACGGTTATATCAAAACCGTTTTTAAATGCGTGTCCTGGAAAACAGATTTTGTAGCAGTGCAAGGAATTCCAAACCCGATGGCCCCTTAGTACCTGCGTTTTCAGCCCATAGAAACCCACAGGTACGCGCATGCCTGCATTCTATTTCCATCAATGCAATATGAAGTATGAAACATGAGCATCATCAATGCATGACCCGACTAGGAACACATCCTTTCTCACAAGGGTAACCCGTCATGTCCCCCTTTGTACATACATAACACACCAATATGGACTTACCGATACACTGACCGTGGCTAGGAACACATCCTTCCTTGCAAGGGTAACGTACCAACTGGTCACTGCATCCCACGTGGACATGCACAACATATAACCATGGACACCATCAATGCATGACCTAGCTAGGAACACATCCTTCCTCGCAAGAGTAACCCGTTATGCACCCCATGGGTATCCATGTGTATCCACATCACACAATGACATTGTCCACATCAACATTATCTCTCATCAATGTCATTATCAACATCAACATCATGTCATCTCAATTTCATCAATAACATCAACATCATTTTATTTTCATATCATTATCATAAACATCAATATTCAACATCATCAACCATATCAACATTATCTCATTTCAACATCATCAACCCAATCACATTATCCCATTCATTCACAATCCATATTCTCACAAGACTATATTTTACGAAAATTCTAAATTAAAGAGGAGGACTATAGTATAGAAACCACACTTTTATGCCCATTTAAAAAAATAAAGAATTAAATAGGAGAACGCATTATAAAATTTTGGGCAGAGTCTCTTTTGTAGTTAAGATTTTTTCCAAAAATCCAATCATTACAACAACAACATCACTCATAGTTTTAGCCATCAATAAGCAAATTCATCAAATCCCATTAGTTAAAAACACAATTTTTCTTGAAAATCAGCACACAATAAGGATAGGCATATATCTCCATAATTGGGTTCCCTGACCCCCAACTATGGTATCAAAAACTGTAACAAAAAAATAAACTCCATTTACCTATCTATATACCTTTGATAGCTCTTTGTAGCATTGTTTTGAGATCTCTCAAGTTCACGTACTTTGGTCCAAACGCAAAGCTCTAGATGTACCAAATCGAAGATAATTTAGTATAGATTTCTCACCATATATGATTCGATTCTTCTTATAATATATGTTAATCTACAAGTCATTAAATTCCAATCTTTTAGTTTGTTAAACTAAACTTTCTAAGCTTTCTAACAAGATATTACATATCTCAATTGGAGTTCTAAAACTCTAGCTATAACATTTTTAAATTTTTTTTTTTAAAATTAATCATTTAAGGATTACTACAGGTCACTTAACTTATGCTTCTACATTGTTATATTTATTTTTTATGATACATCATAACCTCGTGGTTAATATTTAAATAATTTAAATTGTACCATTTCCAAAACGAGGCAATGCTGCATTTGAATGCACGTTTAATATCATTCATTTTTTTGCTCTTTTTCAGATTGAATTTGGAATCACATGTAGCATTAATGCTAACCTTTTAAATGAACTTATGTTTTAAAATTTTGGTTGTTTTAAAGTTTTAAGATATAGTTATACATTTTTATTATACTTTTATATATAGTAATTTATAATTTTTAGTTTCAAAATAAAATTACAGTGAAATATAAATGCTATTTTTTAGTAACTCATTTTTATTAAAATATATTATATAAAAGGATCATTTAAAATAAACTTGTATGTCACCAATCACATTCATAAATTGAATTTGTTAAAGCTTAATAGCAGATCCTGAATTTAAGCTTTGAATCTGTAATTACATTGAATACTTAAAAAAATTATGATCATATAAGAATCTTATTTGACTAGAATAAAATTAATTTCATTAAAAAGTTACTTATTGTCTAAAAAAAAAGAGTAAATTCTTACTGTTATAATTATAATAAGTTAGAGTAAGTTATAAATGAAGTAATTTAATACTATTTCAATATATAAAACAATAATGAAAGTATTTTAATTTGTTTATGCGCAAAAGATAATTTTCAACCATGACAAACCAGCCTATTTATTTCTGTGCTGGTCGCTGGACCTTGAATATTTTAATCTAAATTTTAATAAAACTAAAAGTCAAACAACCAAAGTAAGCACTTCTGTACGTAGGTGCATTAATGATTATGTTGCATTCCTTTTTTTTTTCTTCCTCTTTCTTATGGTCGGGAAAATAAACTCGGGATTTGGGTAAGATTTGGACAATCATGTACTTTATTAGGGGTGTTCATCAACCGATTCAAATCGATGTAAATCGTGGTGACCAAATCGAAAAATCGAAAATCGAAATAACCGAAAATCAAAAAATCGAAAATAAAAAAAAAACCAAAAATTTTTCACTGGATTGGATCGGTTTTCGGATTGACCGATGAAAACCGATTTAATTATAAACCATACCTTACCCTTTTCTACTTTGACCTATTTCCAATCATAGCCCAAAAATCAAAAACCCAATATATTACTCCTTATTTTATCCAATGAACGTGTTTGTCCATGAAAATTAGAAAATGATGTTTATTTTTGTCTAATGAATGTATTTATTTATGCTAGATACTCCTTATTTTAATAAAAAATAAGTATCATAAGTTTTATTTTTAAACTTTTTAAAAAATCGAAAATCAATCCAATCCAAACTGAAAAAAATTGGATTGGATCGGATTTGAAAAAAATTTCAAACCAAATGGATGATCAAATAACCAAACCGAAGAAATTGGATCGGATGATTTGTTGCTTCAAAACTCATCCAATCCAGACCGCGAACACCCCTACCCTCCATAAATAATGGATTTTGTGAACCTCAATATCCGATTTGTGGGATTTTTTTAATAAAAAATTGTTTAATTTTATATTTCTTTCTTTTTTAGTTTAATTAGTAAAATATTACGTCATTATGCTTTCTTATCTGTTTCTAGATTTTTGTATAATTATTTTCCATTTTCATTTTTTTCTATAAACACTTAAAAACAAAATCCAAATAAAAGGTTTGTTCCCAGTATACTAGGCCCCACCCACCCCCTTCCCTTCTTGGCACCACTGCCATATGCATGTTAATTTGTTCTATAAAAAAGAAGCATATCACAAAAACAAAGACGGGAATACAAGGTGTACGTGCTGTATATTTCGTGCTTGAGAGAAATTTGTGTGGTTTTTCACAATGGAGCATTTGGGTCAGTATGATTTAAATTGTGAGCTTAAAAATGGAGTCAACATGTGTTGTGATGAAGAATGTTATGTCAAAGAGATCAATACAACTTCCATTCAATATGCTGTCAAAGTCTTGTTGATGGGTCTAGGGGAAGACATCAACAGGGAAGGCATTATAAAGACACCACATCGTGTTGCAAAGGCCCTCTGTGAAGGAACCAGAGGTGACTATATATCCCTCCCTTCACACACTTTGTTTAGTCACAATTAATGTTTAAAATGTAGAAGTAACTACTATCAATCCTGATGGTATAGATATTTTTCATATAAGAAAAGCATCAATTATAAAATATAAGTCTTTGTCTTATATCTTATTACCATGGATAAAGGGTGGGTATATTGAATTTCCATAGAAATAGAAGTTATATTCTATAATGACTACAATAGCTAATCCACATTTCTTTTTTATTTTTATTTTTAATTAAATAAATTTAAAGGTTTTTTTTTCTGAAATTACAATTTTCAAACAAATGTATGTTCGTGAGAATAATTTTCTCAGACATACTATTTCTGAAAATGTGATTCTCCAAATAAAATTTGATACCTTAAAACAAACTTCCAAGAATAATATAAAGTAATTGAATAACGTTTCCAAAATGTTCCTACCAAATATAGTACCTGATAGTTACATTATATTTTTTCATGGTTATAGATTTCTTCTTTGTCAAAAGTTAGTGCACTTTTTTCATCTTGGCGCTCTACCGACGATCTCGTTTGAGTCGTGGCGGTGGGTACCCCTTATTAGTTGGATTAATTTAAGGTACTTTTAAACAAATATAAAAACAAATCTCTGTTTTAATCAAACCATGTTTGAGTCTTCTAATTGATATCATTCAGTTCTTATAAAATTGGATACTATGTATGTTGTGTCTTTGCATGTTTAGTGTTAGAGGAAAAGTAAAATTAGAAGACTAAAGTATAAATTATTAGTGATTTATTTTCTTTTTTATCTTTTATAATTTTCTAAATTCATTTAATAAAATTGTCTTATAAGAACAATACCTATTATTTTTATGGGGCTAAAAAAATTTATTTAAGAAATTAAATAGTAAATTATGTGTAATTTTTTTTTTGTAAATTGTTCTCCATTTCTTATCAATTAGTATGATATTATTAGTTATTTTGAATAGATGGGGATTAAAAGTAAAAATATATACTATACCGAAAATGATTACATGTTACTGATGTCAAATTTTTCTATGATGTGACAAGTTATTGATTATAGTCATTGTTATATTATTAATTAATGTTATCAAAAACTTTGACTAATTTAAATTTAGATTAAGATTTAAAAGAAAAAAACCTAAAAAATTTTAAAAACTAACAAATAATAAATCCAAGAATAAATTATTTATGAGATTAATTCTCTTATATGTTTGTATGTGTATATTTGACCATGTCGTTATTCCTTGTTTGGTAGAAAGAAAGAAAAAAGAAACAAAAAAAAAAGATGAGTGAAAATAGGTGATAAAAAATTAGAAATAACAAGGTGTTTAGTTGGACAAAAAATAGTGAAGAGATGGAAAGTTATATAAAGAGATAAGTAAAAATAATAAAAAATAAAAAAATAGGCCCATAATTTTTAAATTAATTCTCTCCTAAATCTTCTTTTTACAAACAAGCGTACTTATTTTCATCTTCTCAATTTCTTACATACAAAACAAGGGGTTAGAGTGAGATATCCAATGTATAAAGCTCTCATCTATCAATTAATTAAAAACAAGTAAATTCTCACTTTAATTCTTGTGATTGTTTGTGTCCATTATTAGTTTAACATTATTTTATAAAACTTTTAGTTAGTTTTCTTTTCTTTTTACTTTGAAAAAGTCATTCATATATTAGTCCGTAATATTTTGGTAAAAAAGGAATTAAAAAGGATCAATATAATTATATTTTTCAAAGTTAAACAATTGATTTTTTTTGTAATGTTAAGTATTAAAATGACTTAATACAAAAAAGTTATCTCATGAATTTAAAGTGATAGTTTACTCAATTTAAAACTTTGCAAGAGTTAATACTTGACAGTTGACACAATGTGATAGTCCATAGAGTTAAGAATTTAATCCACTACTATAAATAATTTTAACACTGTATATATATAATTTGAGCAAACAGAAACTTCTTAGTGTGCATATGAATGAGCATTGAACAGTTTGATTTTGTATGAGACTGCTTTTGAAAAATTTATTTGAGTTAAAATTAATTTTAAAAATGAAGGGATATATGTTTAAATATTTTATTATAAATTTATTTGTATCCTACTATTTTCTTAAATCTGCAATTTTAATCGTTCTATTTTTTAATTGAGATATTTTATTTTTTACTTTTTAAAATTCATAATTTTGGTTCCCATATTTTTAATCGAGATATTTTATTCTCCATTTTAAAAAATCTACGATTTTAGTCTCTTTGATTAATTTTAAACTTTTTGATTTGTACTTTTTTAATTTTTTTAATAAATTAAGTTTATTAGTAATTAAATAATTATAAAAAATAATTTTTCATGTGTATAATAAACAAATAATTATCAGTTAACATTTATTTGAGTTAAAATTGATTTTAAAAATGATGTGATATATATTTAAATATTTTTATTATAAAAATAAGTTAATGTTTAAATTCAATATACATTTCTTATCGACTACAAAAGTTACTTAAAATTATTTGGTTAAAATACAATTTCGTCCACCTATTTTTTCAAATTTTTTATTTTAGTCCCTCTATTTTTTAATTGACACATTTTATCCTCTAATTTAAAAAAAAATGAAATTTTAGTCTCCGTATTTTTTAATTGAGACATTTCATTTTCACTTTTAAAAATATGTGATTTTAATCTCCTTGGTCAATTTCATATTTGTTAATTGTGTAATTTTTTATTTTTTATAATAAATTAAGCTTTCTTAGCAATTAAATAATATTATAAAAATATTTGTTGTGTTTATACTAAACATGTAGTTGTCAGTCAACATTTACAAAATACATAAATGAACATTTAAAACTGAGTATAAGGACTAAAATTGAGGATTTTTTAAAAGTGGGAGACGAAATATCTCAATTAAAAATAGAGGATTAAAATCGCAATTTTTTTAAAAATAGAGGATTAAATATCTTAATTAAAAAATAAGGGAACTAAAAATACAAATTTAAGAAAATAAAAAAACAAAAATTACATTTTTTAACAAATTATTTTAATTGAGAATCAATTTTAAATTTTAAATTAGTTATTTAACATACAACTAAATATAAAAAATCTATCTAAAATTATAACATAATATTTTAACGTGGTTCTAAAAAATGTAAGGTGAAACCAAACATGCTTACATGCTCCTGATTATCTTCAATCAATTTCTTTTTTTTACGATTCAATCATTTTGTTAAATATAGGTTGTTTGTTTTTTAACGGAATAGTAAAATATATAGTTATGATGAGTGGGAGATGGTGTACGTACGTACTCTAAATTTAGCTCTTTTTTTTTATAGACAAACTCTAGATTTAGCTAAGACATAGTAATATTTAATTCATGTAATATATTTAAGATTAGATTCGAAATGCAATCAGCAGGTAGATCTGGTGTCCTTTCTGCCGACATTATCATGTGTATTTAAATAACTTTTATTTCAATTTCAATTTAAAAAAACTGTCACTTTCGTCGATTTCAATTTTTCTTTAAAAAAACATTTTTATTCTAATTTTTTCCATTTTTTTCTTCTCCTTCTTCGAGAACCATCTCTCTTTTTTTTTTTTTTTTCTCCTCCCTCAAAATCACCAGAAACCTCATCACTCTCTCCTTTAGAAACGCTTCGCCTTCCTCCTCCCTCTTCACGTGAGCCCCCTTAGCCTTCCCCTTCCCCTCCGTGCAACCCCCCACCTCCCCTTCCGCATCCGCTGCACGACCCCCCACCTACCCTTCCTTCTCCGCCGTGCGACCCCCCATCTCCCTTTCCCCCTCACCACGCATCCCCGCTTCTCCCCGATATGTTTTATTTTTCACTTTTTTTTTTTCATATGGTATGTTGGCTCACTTGGCTGTTGCTCCGCACATTTTCGATTTGGTTAATTGTTGATGAATAAATTTTCATTTTTTTGAAAGGTGTGCAAATCTTCCCAGTTCTTGTGGAAGAATTGAATCTCCACGTGGAGATCTTGAGCCCTTCTTTATTGCTAGATCTAGGGAATGAGAAATCTTCAACCGAAGATCTATCCTTAAGACTCAATACTAAAGGTGCTCTGATGACTCTTATGTTGGGTCTGGATCTATATATGGATCAAACAGATCGATCTAGACTACACTTTACAAATATATTATGAAAATTAAAGTTAGTTACTATTTATAATTTATAATGAGAGAGTTTAACTTGGTTGATTAAATATAATACGTGAGTATATTATAAATTTTTGATATCGTATTTAATTCTAAATTGATTAAAATATTAAAGTTAATTGCATAGAAGTTCTCCTACTTTCATATACTCATATATTATAAATTAAAAAATATAATTTAAAAAGTGAGATTATTCTCTCTACTATTTCAATATTTTTGATATTCTCTCTTCTCTTTCTTTTCTTTTCTTTTTTTACTGTTTCTCTCTTTTTCTTAAATGTGTGTTTCACACTATTCTTATTGCTAGCTAAAATTTTCTCTGAACCATATCAAACTACCATTCTTTCATTTTTATCTAAATACTTGATATTCTTAGCCACCTATTCCTATTACTATCTTATATCTAAATCCCAAAATTAAAACCATATTTAACTTTCAATAGAAGACAGACTTGGAGGATTAATTACAAACATATTTAAGTTTTTTTTTTTCCGTATATAAAACCAGAAGAAGACATATTTAGAGAGACTACAAACGAATTTGAGCAACTAATTTATTTAAAATTAAAATATTGAGGAAATTATCGATTTGTTCATCTGGCTTGAGGAAATAATCTACACATCGTTCTGATGAAATAATGTACCGTCAATAGGGCACTTTAACATGCTTTTTTGCCGATGTTCATCCATCTGTAGTTGTACTTGTACATGTTTTTTTCAGCTTCTTTTTTTGTCATTTAGGTTTGCTCTTTTGTTCTCCCGGCATGGTATCTTTCATTCAAGGGATATAAGGGTACCTCAATCTTTATTCAAAGTTCATATTACTATCTGCATAAAACAAGTTCACATCACTACAAGACTTTCACGCAAAGCATAGAATTCAATGATTAATCATATTAAGAAAATGGAAAACCATGCACTTTTACATATAACCACCAATTTTTTTTTATGGACAAATGTTAGTTGTTAGTGTGTTAGTTTCATGAAACCAAAAACAAAAAACCACCGATCTGTTACAAATTATCATGTTTTCTTCAATAATGTTGGCACCAAAATTTTCAAGTATCTTATCCCAGGTTATAGTCAAAGTGCGAAGGAAATTGTGGAAGGTGCACTATTCCCTGAAGCTGGTGTAGACAACACAAAAGTTGGTCATGCAGGTGGAGTAGGTGGACTTGTGATTGTGAGAGACCTTGAATTTTATTCCTATTGTGAGTCTTGCATGCTACCATTTTATTTTAAGTGTCATGTGGGTTATGTCCCTTCTGGTCAAAGAATTTTGGGTTTAAGCAAGCTCTCTCGTGTGGCCAATGTGTTTGCAAAACGACTCCAAGAGCCTCAGCGTCTTGCAAATGAGGTGTGTTCTGCTTTGCATCAAGGAATAGAACCCGCGGGTGTTGCTGTCGTGCTCCAATGCACACACATCAACATTCCAGACACAGAATCAAACTTTTTTGACTCAAATCACAATGGGTTGGTGGAGACACTAGTTTCTTCAGGGTCTGGTGTTTTTGAAAACAAAGATGCAGACACCTGGGGTGATGTTTTTGGTCTTCTCAAGTTTAGAGGAATAGATAAGGACAAAGTACATGTTAAGAGATCATTAGACCAATATTGGTGTCCTTCTTTGTCATCTAAGATTGGAGAAATCAACCCTATTATGGTTACTGCCGTATCTTCAATTCTCAAATCTTTAGGTGAGGATCCAATAAGGAAGGAGTTAGCAGGGACTCCAAGTAGATATGTGAAATGGCTGATGAACTTCCTATATTGCAATGACATTGATGTGAAGCTGAATGGTTCTCTTAGAAGTGGGGTAGATGATTCTTTGCACACTAACGGGGAGGTAAGCTTTGATGATAAAGAAGTACACTCTGAGTTGAACTTGCCCTTTTGGTCACAATGTGAGCATCATTTACTTCCATTTCAAGGTGTTGTTCACATAGGATACTTCATTCCCATAGGGTTTCACACCATTGCAAAATCCCTCTTACAGTCAATAGTGCATTTTTATGGCTTTAAGCTCCAGGTTCAAGAAAGGCTCACAAAGCAGATAGCAGAAACTGTTTCCCCACTCATAGGTGGAAATGTGATAGTGGTGGTGGAAGCAAGTCACACGTGTATGATTTCTAGGGGGATTGAGAAGTTTGGAAGCAATACATCTACCATTGCTGTGTTAGGACGCTTTTCAACTGACCTTGCTGCAAGAACCGCGTTTCTAGAGAGTATTCCAAGTGCTATATCTCTTTGAAGAATGATGACTGGCTAGCTCACTCTTGTTGGAAGGATTTCTCAGTTGTTCCATTTTCATCATTTATCTGCATATTTAAGGTTTTAGTGTCTTCCTTCTTAATGTAATAACCCAATACTATAGTATTGAGGGAGTGAGAATTTTAAAAGTTAAATAAAAATTGTAGTTAAAAACATATTATCAACCGCCTATGATTGAATAAATCATCCGAGGAGCATTGTTCTAAGTAAACATCAAGTATCATCCTATGCAAGCATGCATCGTCCTAGGTAGACTTAGAAGGCATGCAAATTAACATTATACCTAGCTGAACATATCAATATGGCAATTATTCTCAGATGATTGTAACTTTATAAGAGCCATAATTTGTTTGTCATCATACAGTACAAAAGTTTTGGCAGAACTACAAACTCAATTACAAATTTTCTACTGTTCCACTATCGATCGTGTCCTCCAAAAGATCACCATCAATACATTAATTAAAAATGTAACCAAATACATGGAGAGAATTTGGATTTTTCTCCCTCGCCCGGATGTAGTTCTTGATGGTCACCTAAGCTATCCAGAAGAAGCATGATCGAAGTCTTGTTTAAGAAAGTAGGGTGATTCTCAATCATAAATTAGAAACTAATCAAGAATATAAAACTTGGAACAATAAACTCTAGTAGTTGCATATTCTCTCAAAATAAAGCATCCAAATTTCAAGAGTCAACCTGTCATTAAAAAAAAGTTAACAATTATAGTCTCTCATTCATAGTAATAAACTTGATATTTTTGTTTTCCTTTTCTATTATCTTTCAACAGACCTTCCATTAGAGGTCACTTGTTAATTGTTATCACAGTTAGTTGGTCATTAGTAAATCAATTAGTTTTGTTTTTGTTGATTAGTCAGTTGCCATTGGTTGTTAATAGGCTGGTACTTCTCGATCGGTTACCAATTACCATGCTATATATGTACAACTTGTAACACTGTTATGTGAGAGTTAATAATAAATTTTCACTCGAGCAATATCTTCTTTATGCACATATTGTAATATGGTCTAATACGGTATCAGTAGACTATCGTCTCTTTTTTCTGCATCTTCTCTCCATGGCAGAGGATTCCCATAGCCCTTATTACATTCACCCTTATGATAATCTCGATTCTGCTCTTGTATCTCAGCCCCTCAATGGTGAGAACTATGCTTCTTGGGACCGTGCCATGAAATTAGAGCCATCAAAATGATCAGGCCCAACCCTGGCCCACGTGGACCTGGGAAAAAGGTCCACATTAAAAAGTCCATAGGACCAAAAAACCCACAAAGCTCATGGACTAGGACCAACATGATATTAAAAAAAACTCAAGTTGCACATAAATAGAGTTAGTGTCAAGATCAAGTATATAAATGGAGTAACTCTTACTTTGTCAACTAGTTTTTGGGGTTAAATTAAGTTTAAATGCAAGTTTAAAACTTGATAGCTTGATTGATTAATGAAAATGGCATTCATTGAAAAGAACAAATTTGGCTTAGACGATGGTGCTATCCAAGAACCTCCTGCAAATGATCATTTATTTGCTTCTTGAAAATTCAATAATAGCATTGTGGCTTCTTGTTTGGCTCTTCAATTCCGTTACAAAGGAAATCACAGCAAGTGTGATATACTCTTTCTCTGCTGCTGCCATTTGGCATACAAAATGACCCACGGATTTTCCAATTTAAACGTGAGCTGATGAATCTTCAACAAGGAAATGTCTCAGTAAGTACGTACGGAGTGATTCGATTTTCATTTAATTGAGTCTTGTTTGTTTTATTAAAAAGGTGTGCACTGAATTACATGTAGTTGGTAAGTAATTGAGTAATTAAGGAAATAATGAAAAATAGATAAAAATATGTATTTTTTTAATAATGATTAAGTTGAAGGATTTACAAAATCACATATATATTTCTCGACAATTAATTTCTCTATGATGAATTTCTTTTAGTGTTGGTTGTTATTAAATTCATCACTTAAAACAATCTATTTATCTTTAAGCAAAATATCGGAAATTTTTATTTGCTTTTGAGATATCAAATTGTATTTTGCATTTGAAAAATTTATTTTCATTCTCTTCAGGTTTTAACATTTGAAAAATAAAAGGAGGTCCTAGTTTTAATTATGCTATATTGACCTCTCCTTCATAATTGATATCAAAAATCTTGATTAGTATCTTATTCATTTGTAAAGTATGTTGTTTCGATATAAGCTACTCTATCCCTCCTAACAAACTTATCAATTTTTTTATTAGGCTCTTTCTTGAATTTTAATCGTTCAATTCGTCTCACTTTATCGGCTAATTGTGACATGTCTCTTTACTGCTCATTCACTAACTTCTTTCGAATCGAAAAATCAAGTCTTGTTGTAGCCATTTTTACTAATTCATGTTCTAAAATTTATGTGTAACATCTTGCTTTCATTTTGCTAAGTCGATTTAGATAATCATCGATCGATTCAGTATGAAATCTTCAAATATTAATTAAATCTATTAGGCTCACACAAGTCTCACCTCTAAAGAATTGTTCATGAAAAATTCTTTCAAGTTGATCCCAATTTAAAATTGAATTAGGTGAAATAGTTGTAAATCAAGTAAAAGAATATTTTGTTAAAGAACTTGAAAAAAATTTCATTATGAGATACTCATTAGTTGTTATATCTCCGCATTCAATTTGATAACGAGCAACATGTTCCGCATTGGATTCTTCTAATTCTCAAGAAAATTAAAAAACTTAGGGATTTTGTATCCCCTAGGCAACCTAGTTTGTAAAACACAATCAGGAAAAAGGTGATACAAAATAAGGGCGATTGTAAAAACCAACTTCAAAACCATGTCGATTTAACACTTGTTCGATCATGTTATTGAATTTTTGGGGATCATGTAAGTTTTGAGGATTTTGACCGTTTTGTTGAAGGTTTTGACCTAAACCATAATTATTATTCTGAGCATTCTGATTAAATAAAAGAATTCAATTTTTCCCAAGATTTTGGTTATGATCATTTTGTCTGTTATTTCGCAATAACTGTAATAAATTATCAACATTTTGGTTTTGGTTAACCACCAAAGGATTTCCAATTTGGTTTCGATATCCAACCAAATTGTTATGAACATTATTTTCATTTTGTAGTCTTATTACCTCATGGGATTAAAAATAGTCACGAGTTGACTTGTTAACATATTAATCATTTCATAGTTACTATGTTCCATTTGTTGTTGAAATGTAGGCAATGTTTGATTTGAAATTCTAGTTGGAGTTTATAGAAATTTTATCATCATTCAATTACAAATGTCCATCTCTGTTGACTCCCATTAAGTTTAATTGTTCAACATTAAATCTTCTTGAAGTCCCAAGTCGATCTGCATGGATAGAAGGAACTGAATGTTTGAATGAAGGCCAAATGCTCGAAAGGCATTTCCATATTGATTTGGGAAGAAGGGGGCCATCCAAGCATTCATAGAGTTCCCGACAAAGTCTGTGGTGATGACAGCAAACAGACAGTTACTTTTATCTCATTGATTATTTGACTGTAGTGTGATTGGGTTACAATGATTTTAGAAACATTGCTTGTGTAACCGCGGATTGTGTGGCGAGCGGTTAAGTAATCGTTTCTTATGTGACTAAAGCTTGTGTAATTTTATGAGACAAATTAACATTAGAAGTAGACATTTTTACGTGTCCACTTCATAAAATCACACACTTTCGTTAAAACTAGTTGATTTATTTATGTTTTTTCTGGCAACATTAGTCTCACCAAGTGTGCCAATTTGTTGATCGAGAAGTTTGGTATTAGTTTCAAGAAACGTTAAATCAACAAATAAGAGTTTTACTTTAGGACTAAATTTACTAAACCAAAATAGTCTAGCAGTACTTTGTTTTCAAACTAGCAATGTTTGTTAGATTTTTAGTTTAAAGAAATATATGATTTTAGAAGTTTATAACAATAATAAGTTTCACATTAAGTATAAAACGACTATTTGGGTTGTGATACAAAATTTGCAAAAACATAAATAAATTTTGTGAACAAACATAAAATAAAACTTGAATTATCAACATTTACGAATACATGAATACAATGTAATAACATAAGAATATAAACTATAAAAATTGAAAGCAGTAAAGAAAAAAATCATAGGTAGAAGAGGGTGTTGTCCAAAAGAGAATGGATTATAGAAAGTTGAAAGAGATGAAGATTAGAATCGAAAATAAAACAAATGGGGAAGAATATAAATGTTTCCATTGCATCGAACAACCATAGTTGCGACAAAGTTTGTAATAAGGAAGTATGCAAACGCTAGTAACCAACTAAAACAATGTACATTCTAGCCTATTTGTACTAAATACAAATAACCAACGTTTGCAGTTGATTGTATTATTAACTATAAAATATATTGAATAATTAAATACTATAAATAATGAAGTATTTGTATAAACAATAAATACTATAATTAATTGAATTTGTAAACATAATAAATAATTAGATTTAATTTTAATACTATTTGTAATATACTTCTTAAATTTAATAAACGTAATATGTGCTTATTAAATATGATTTTTTATGTGTGTGTATATATTATTGAGCAAGTGAATTAATCAACAAGGAGTTGTTCCAACTTAACTGATGGACTCTATTAATCTTGTATGTATCTTTTTATGGGAGGCAATCATACTAGAATGGGAAAGGATCCTTCAAAGGATTTAATGCAACTGGATACCTAAGTCTCAAACCAAGAGACCAATAATTAAGTTAGAACAATCCCTTCCTAGTTAATTTAGGTGTTCGATGGTGTATATATGTATATATGTATGTGTGTGTGTGATTTATTAACATATATACTCTCACCTGTTTTCAATTAGAGTATGCTAGCAATCAACACCAAAACTTTTTGACAACAAAAACCAATTATTTCTTCTTTATTAAAGATGTAACAATAATTTATGGTTTTAGAAAAAAAAAACAAAAAGCCCATTTCTCTCTCCCTTGCATCTCTTGCTGTTGATTCAGATGAAGCTAAGCATCATTGAAGATCAAAGTGAAGAGTTTTGTGCTTTCAACATGCAAAGGAAGGAAGAAACAAGGACGCTTGAAGTTGAAAATTTCAAGTTGATCATGTAAAAGAAAATGTATGATCTGATAATCCAATATTGCATAACATACATCATTCATACATATAGGATTATTAGGTTAATGGAATTAATCAAAGAAATTCATTTAGAAAAGTTTAAAAAGCTCTAATTTTTTGGAAAAATTATATTTCACATAAATAATCGATTACCAAGTTGGTGACATCGATTATTTTGTTCATCAGCTTTTCTGGAAAATCATCATGAACGGTTTAATCGATTACTTCATCGAATTAATCGATTATTTGAATCTAAGCATACTTTGATGACTGCCTTAATCGATTACCACATGGTAGTAATCGATTACATGATTATTTGAAAAAGAAAATCACACTGC
>PYAF01002942.1:5715-36465 GCA_007407185.1 Glycine tomentella | reverse complement strand
TTCCAATGTTACACCCTTCACCTTGGTGATCATGGTCCCATTCATGGACCCTTTGGCACAGGTATAGAAAACCTTCACCAAATCAAGGTAAAAGGTACCCTTCATTTCTAAAAATCTTCTAAGCCCTTGGGCTTCAAGATATGCAGGGAATTGGAATCCCTCCCTAATAAACCAATTTAACTCAAGGTATTTTGGTGAGGCTACAGGCTTGGTTGCACTGAACTGTAGATAGTTTATTTTATCTGACTCTGTGAAAAATCACAAGTCCAGCCTGTTTGGGGGTTGAGGAGGAGGTGGATTGGATGATGATTCACCCACTTTCCTCTTAGAAGACCAAGCATGTTTAGGTGTTGGGTTTGACATGGTTCGGAATAGGTTTAGACACAAGAAAACTCAGACAAATTTCAGAAATTTTAGAGAGATAATAGACTAAGGTGCAGTTTTTTTTTATTGATGCAATGCACTATTAATAGGCAAAAATGATGCTCCTAACGTCCATATTTTTTGAAAATATAGTTGTTGGTGACAGTTAAGGTGCACTTCAGTGGCCTTGGATTTCCTTTGGATTTGGTTGGGCAGTTATATTTTCAGAGAAAAACTGTCAGAAAACGCACAACAGACTAAATAATCGATTATTTACTTAAGGTAATCGATTATTTTGCACATTTTGGACACAAAAGTTGCACGTGGTAATCGATTATCCCGTGTGGTAATCGATTATTTGCCAGCCATTTAGAGGTTGAAGATGATCTATAATCGATTATATGCTAATGTAATCGATTATATCATGAATTTGGGATTTTTATCAAGTACCAGAGCTTATGTAATCGATTATCCCGAGTGGTAATCGATTATTTCAGGAGAATCAAAAATTCTAAGCATATGTGTAATCGATTACCAAATTGCTGTTATTGATTACTCCAGTGAACCATTTAAACTGGAAAATGGATTTAGTTCATAGTAATCGTTATCCCGATGTGTAATCGATTATTCCAGGAAGAATTATTTCTTTGAAAAAAAGAATAATCGATTACAAGATTGCAGTAATCGATTACTTAAGCTTGTTTAGCACAAATAATGTGATTTTTAATGAATTTAATCGATTAACCCGTGGTGTGATCGATTATTACAGCAAGTTTATCAGAAAATAGAGCATTTTGCGGATCAACACGAATTTTCAATCAACTTGGTGATGAATGCATCAATGAAGCTCAATTAACCATGGAAAGGCACACTTTAAACAGGCTAGCATATGTTGGATTCATCAAGAATACCTAGCATGTTTCTAAGTGCATAAAATCTATCCCTAGGAAATGGTTTAGTGAATATGTCAGCTAGTTGGTTATGGGTATCAATGAAATAAACTTTGATATTACCTTTTTGAACATGATCTCTAAGGAAATGATGCCTTATCTCAATATGCTTGGTCCTTGAATGCATTATTGGATTCGTTGATATGTTAATAGCACTTGTATTGTCACATAGCAGAGGTATTTCATTTAGTTCAACTCCAAAATCTTGCATTTGTTGCTTCAACCATAGGCTTTGTGCACAGCAACTTCCAACTGAGATATATTCAGCTTCAGCAGTTGACAAAGCAACACAAGATTTTTCTTGTAATTCCATGAGATCAATGAACTTCCTAGAAGATGACAAGTGCCACTTGTACTTTTTCTATCTAACTTGCAACCTGCAAAGTCAGAATCAGAATATCCAACAATATTAATTGAAGCACCTCTGGGATACCAAAGACCAACTTTTGGTGTAGCTTTGAGATATTTAAGGATCCTCTTGACTGCAATAAGATGAGACTCTTTGGGATTTGCTTGATATCTTGCACACAAACAAACACTTAGCATTATATCAGGTCTACTAGCTGTCAAGTATAGCAGAGATCCAATCATTCCTCTGAACTTAGACTCATCAACCTTCTTTCCATTTTCATCTGAATCAAGATATGTTGATGTAGCCATTGGAGTTGCAGCATCCTTGTTTTTCTCCATTTCAAACTTCTTAATAACTTCAAGGCAATATTTGGATTGATTGAGAAATGTTCCATTTTTCATTTGCTTCACTTGAAGTCCAAGAAAGAATGTTAATTCACCGATCATTGACATTTCGAATTCCTTCTGCATAGCTGAGGAAAATTCCTTACATAACAAATGATTAGTAGAACCAAAAATTATGTCATCCAAAAAAACTTGAACCAATAAGATATCATTGTCATGCCTTTTGATGAACAAGGTTTTGTCAACATTGCCCCTTGTGAAAGATTTTTCAAGCGGAAATTTGCTTAATCTTTCATACCATGATCTAGGAGCTTGTTTCAAACCATAGAGTGCCTTTTTCAGTTTAAAAACATAGTTAGGATGTTTAAAATCAGTAAAACCAGGAGGTTGTTCAACATATATATCCTCCTCAATGTATCCATTCAAAAAGGCACTTTAACATCCATTTGAAAAAGTTTGAAATCCATGAGACATGCATATGCAAGCAATAACTTGATTACTTCCAATCTTGCAACTGGAGCATAAGTTTCTTCATAGTCTATGCCTTCTTCTTGGTTGTAACCTTTAGCAACCAATCTAGCTTTATTTCTAACTATGATTCCACTTTCATCAAGTTTATTTCTAAAAACCCATTTTGTACCAATGGGTTTAAGAGAGGATGGTCTAGGAACAAGTTCCCAAACTTCATTTCTCTTAAACTGATTTAACTCATCATGCATGGCATGCATCCAATGTTCATCATTCAAGGCTTGATCAATATTCTTAGGTTCAATTTGAGAAACAAAAGCCATATTACAATATAGATTTCTTAATGAAGATCTAGTAGATACTGCCTTTGAAACTTCACCTATGATGTAGTCAAGTGATAGGTCTCTTGTTGTTCTCCAATCTTTAGGCACTTGAACAGGGGTTGATGGTTTTGCTTCAGCACTTGGTTCTTCTTTCTCTTTACTTAAGGAATCATCTAGCTGAATAAATTCTTCCATTGGGCCTTCATCTATATAAAGAACTTCATCACTTTTTCCATCACAAATCATGCAGCAGTCTTTATTGAAGGTGACTTTAAATCCTTTGTCGCATAGCTGACTTATGCTCAAAAGATTATGCTTCAAACCTTCTACATAAAGAACATTCTTGATCTTTGTTTTGAAGCTATCTCCAATGTTTCCTTCTCCAGTAATCTTGCCTTTATTATTATCCCCATAAGTGACATATCCTTCATCTCTAAGTTTTAAGTTTGTAAGCATGGACATGTCTCCCGTCATATGTCTAGAGCATCCACTGTCAAGGTACCATGTTGAGGATCTAGCTCTTAGACATACCTGCAAAAATCAAATCAATATGCAAGGAAAGGTACCCAATTAAGGTTGGGTCCATAGGGGTTAGCATTTTTCTTTCTTTTTGGAATCCAAATGCAATCTCCATTAGGCATATAGAATCTCCTAGCATAGCATTTGTAAGATATATGTCCTCTTTCCATACAATAGTTGCATATCACAGATTTTGATGATTTTCTAAAGAAAGCATTTTGATTGATCTTTGAGTTAGTATATCTCTTTTGACTCTTCTGTTTTAGAGGCACAAATATAGTTTTTCCAACATATTTTGAGCTCTTTTTGTACCCCAAACCAGAAGTATCTCCAGCATACCTTTGCACACTTAGCATCTCATCCAAGTAGCATTTTCCTCTATATAACTTTCTCAAAAGATCAACTAAATAGCTAATTTTAGATAAACTTGTCATATATTTTTCTCTTTGACACTTTTGTAATCATCAAAATCTTTTTGAAGCAAGTTATACTTGTCAACACTTGTAGAGGAAGAGGCACACACACATCCATTCAAATTGTAAATTGAAACAAGTTTTTCATTTTCTTCTTTTAAGTTGCAAATCTTAGTTTGCAATTCAGTTATTTTTGCAACATGCCATATAAGATTTCCCTTGAGCTTGTTATTGGATTTTGCAAGCTTTTGGGCCTCCTTATGCATTTCTTGGAAAACATTAATAGCTTGTTCAAGTTCAGAATTTACCTCATCTCCATCACTTGATAAATCATCATCATCTTCATTGATAGTGGAGGTGAGACACATGTTGGCTTCTTCATTTTCAGTAGAAGATTCTGAGGTAGTTAACTCATTATCTTCCCAAGCTATGTAGGCTCTTTTAGCTTTCCCTTCCTTCCTTATCTTGTTCTCTTCTTGTTGTTTCTTCAAGTAGATTGAGCACTTAGATTTGATGTGGTCAGGTTTACCACATTCAAAGCATGTAAAATTGTTGTCAATCTTCTTGTTGATGTTGTTGTTGTTGCTATTGTTGTTCTTGTTGGCTTTAGTGAACCTCTTGTTCTTATTTTTCCTTAGGAACTTGCTGAACTTTTTTACAACTAAGTTCATGTTGTCTTCTTCATCCTCATCACTTGTTTCCTCTTCTTTTTCAGCTTTTGAAGTTGGAGCTTTCAAAGCAATGCTTATGTTTTTCTTTTCTGCATCTTCAATACATGTTAGTTGAGACATTTCAAGCTCATATTCAAGTAGCTTACCAAACAGTGCAGCCATGGACATCTTTGATAGATCCTTGGATTCCTTGATTGCTGTCACCTTTGGTTGCCAAGGCCTTGTTAGACACTTCAAGATCTTTATGTTTAATTCTTCTGTATCAAAGATCTTCCCAAGACCCAATAGATGGTTAACAATATAAGTGAATCTGGTCTGTAATTGAGAAATGCTTTCATTGGTGTTCATTTTGAACATCTCATACTCATTGATCAAAGCATGCTTCCTTGATCTCCTAACTTGCTCAGTTCCTTCATGAGTAATTTCCAGCATCTCCCACATTTCTTTTGCACTCTTACATCTTACTGTCCTTAAAAATTCATCAGAGGAAAGTGCAGAGGTGATCATATTTTTGGCTTTGAAATCATATTGTGCAGCCTTTTGTTCAGCTTCAGTCATCTCATCCCATTCTTTGGGAATCAATTCATTGGCAACAATTTTGTTTGGAATGAAAGGACTCTTTTCTATAGCATTCCAAGCACCTGTGTCATTTGATTGCATAAAGATTTTCATTCGATTTTTTTCCAAAAACTGAAATGTTCCCCTTCAAACATAGGAGGTCTGTTTAAAGAAGCACCTTCCTTGAAGGTTATTTGTGAGGTATTCATTTTTCTATTTGAAGAAAACTAGTGATCTTGAATAACTCTCAAGAACCAGCTCTTGATGCCAATTGAAAATAATAGGAATACTTCACAACAACCAAGAGGGGGGTGAATTGGTTGAACCTTGGTATTTTAAAATCAAATTCAAATCAGAGTTTTCAGGATCTTTATCACTTTTAAAACCAAGAAACCTTTTACTGAATCAAATAGCTCAGTCCAAGAATTCAATAGATCAAAACAAATCTTGTTGAACAATGAATGTGATTCAAAGAATTAACAATAATGAATATGATGAGATAAGAGATATAGAAACAATAATGAATGTAATTTTCCAATTTTAAATGAAAATTCCAGTAATTTGATTATGAAAATTAGAGTAAATTTTTCGTGATAATACATTCATCAAAACGCACACATATGTAAATAAATACATATATATAAATATATGAAACATATACATATTATTTATATGTCAAAACCTAATTTAGTTTTTACATATATATATATATATAAGCTTGAGATTACATGTCTGATCAAAGAGAAACAAGGACTCAACAAAGAGTTGATAACAAAACACAACTCTTCTCCAAAATGAATTCCAACTTTATCACGTCGGATTGGTGGCCCAACAAAAAGATCTCTCTCCAATATCACCTATTGCTGCTCATCTGCTCCCACAAACAAAGGTTCGCGATCATTACCAATACCAACCATACAGTAAAAAATTACAAGGTGAGTTTATTATACAAGATAAACAGGACCAAACAACAATGATTAGCAAGAAAAAATAATGATAATCATAATCATTCTCAGTAATCAATCAGTTCAACAGACACTCAAACTATCTAGTCATCAACTTTTTCCACAATTCAAATCAATTACGCTCAAAATGATGCATGCACCTGACTCAACTCTCACCATTCAATGTGGTACCATTCCTTAGGAAATATCCTCTTATTAGGAAAATGATTCAGTGACTTGTTGGGGTCACTCTGTCAGTGCACTGGCCATCCTCCCCTATGGTGATCAGCCAGAGTCTCAAGGGAATTCCAAACCGAGTGACATGCCTCGTAGTACCCGCATTTTTTTCCTTAGAAAAATCACAAGTACACATTGCCTTAATTCTATTTCCATGCAATTATTGAAAACAATGATGTACACACACAATTAACCAAGAGGGGGGTGAATTGGTTAACTCAGCAATTTTAAAAACTTTTTGAAAACTTTTCAGCAGCGGTATTAGATCGTATCACACTTGTTAACCTTAATCAATATGCACTTTTCAATCAAACAAGTTTCTCCCTTTACTTCAAGCAATTCAGACAAAAGCTCAATTGATCATGAAAGAAAACTTAACAAGGTAAGCAAGAAATAGATGTCAAGAATTAGAAACAAAGTAACACCAAGTTTATACTGGTCCACCCCTCAAAATGAGAAGCTACATCTTGTATATTCTAATCAACCTTGATTAGAGTTCAACTAAATCAAAATATTCTTTACAAGCCTTATTACAAGTGATGATCTTTATCCACACTAGATAAAGAACAAGAACCTAAAACCCAATTAGATTCCTAACCACAAGATTTAAAGAATGCTTCTCCAATCTTTCACCTAGAGAACCTTACTTTAGTTAAAGCTTTAAAGAACACCCTTTTGATCTTAGTCTACAAACAATTCTAAAACAAATCACAACACAAAATAGTTTAAGGGATACCACCTGAGATTTACCTCATGTAATCGATTAATATGCCAAGTAATCGATTAAAATGTTCTTGAGCAGTTCTGAAAAACTTTGATGAACAAAGTATTCGATTAAGATAAGATGTAATTGATTAAAGCAGACAGAGTCAGTTAGAAAATAAGCTTCAGTAATCGATTACAGAAGAATGGTAATCAATTAAGACAAACATGCTTAATGTATGAAAAGAACTATGTAATCGATTACACTTGGCTTGTAATCGATTAAAGTGTTCTATATGACTTTTCTGAAATATCCTTTGCTTATGTAATCGATTACAGAAACAGAGTAATCGATTAATGCTGACATATTTGTTTTTTCAAAAACAAAGTCATGAGAGAATCATTCCACATGCATCATGTAATCATTCAACCTTTTCTTAAAACATGAATGCATGATTATGATTATAATTTGTGCAATGCAAGGATCTCAGATTAAACCTCTTAAACAATCTTAACAAATTACAAATGTCTTTAATTGAATGGCATGTAAAAGGCTAAAATCCAAAAGCTTCTTCGTCATCATTGATCGGCTCTTTATTATTCTTGATCAGCTCCCCCTGTATCCAAAAATTATGAAGTATGAAACATGAGCTCATTAATGCACTGACCGTGGATAGAGACTGGAGTTCTAAGAAATCCCTTTTCCTCTCCAAGAATGCTTAAAATTCATAAACTCTTCCCTCACACGGATATCCAATAAGTCTTGCACCCCCATGTACATACACAGCATACAATGACATTGTCAACATCAACGTTATCTCTCATTAATGTCATCATCAACATCAACATCATCTCATCTCAATGCCATGATCAATGTTAATATCATTTCCATCTCAATGTCATCAACAACATCAACATCATTTCATTTCAACATCATCATCATAAATATCAATATCATCTCATTTCAATATTATTAACATTACAAGCAATCACATTCCACATATATACATGTAACACATGCCTGAGATTCACATTCCCCGGGTCTTCAGACAACACAAATCTCATACATTCACAATCCATAATATCACGAGACTGATATTTTAGGAAAATTATAAATTAAAGAGGAGGACTCAATATAGAAAACAAACTCTTATGCCCATCTAGAAATTAATAAAGAATTAAATAGGAGAACATATTATAAAATTTTGGACAGAGTCTCCTCTGTAATTAAGACTTTTTCCAAAAAATTCAATCATTACAACAACATTATTCACAGTTTTATCCATCAATAACAAATTCATCGCATCCTATTAGTTAAAAATACGGTTTTTCTTGAAAACCAGCACAAAACAGGGACATGCATACATCTCCATAATTAGGCTCCCTGACCCCTAACTATGGTATCAAAAACTGTAACCAAACCATAAACTCCCTTCACCTATCTATATCCCTCTGATAGCTCCTTGTAACGTCATTTTGATATCTCAAGTTCACGTGCTAATCTACAAGTCATCAAATTCCCATCTTTTAGTATGTTAAATTATACTTCATAAGCTTTCTAACAAGTTATAACATGTCTCAATTGGAGTTCTAAAACCATAGATATAGTATTTTAAAACAAAACTTCAAATCTGCCAACAAGCTCAAAATACTAACATCTCTTATTGTCATCGCGACTGCAAATAGTAAACAATCCAGATTTGGCTAAATTTTTGTAATGTTAGAGTTCACATCTATATATTTAATTTCATGTATCATAATCCTAATTTGAGTAAGAAATGAGAAAGATATAATTTTTTAAAAAAAATGGGTGGCAGTAGCTGTTTGGGTGTGGACAGTTTCGGACAACTTGTGTCAAATAAATTCTGTGCATGATTTACTTCTCAGTTTGGTCTCATATTTTTGAACAACATAGAGAACATCCTAATCTTTAAAATGAGTGGTCAAACACCTCGTTTGGTTAAGTACAGAGGGAGATATAAAATTTTAAAAATAGTCCAAATAAATCCTTAAATCAAGATTGAAGCTTGGCCTACCTTATGTAAACTTGTGTCCAAATCTTCCAAGTAATGGTTGTATCCTTTAATTATTTGAAAGAAATGGGTCTTATGATAGTCTAGATTTAGAGAAAAAAAAAAAGGAATATAAGTCTAGGACAAGAGAATATAGGTCACGGTTGTTTAGGATACAAGGAGAAAGTGTAAAAATGATAGCAAAGTACAAGGTGAAAGCAATTTGGTTGTGTGCTTTGGAGCTAGCTTCTACGTGCAAAATTTTTGTGTTGTACTAATCTATTTATATTTAGTTAATTAGTTAGGATTTAACTATGTTAGAGTTCAGTTTTGTCCTAATTCAACTAAATAATTATTACCTAAGGTAAAAATCTTAAAAGTATTGTCTTATTCATTAAATGCCATGTTATATTTAATTAAAGCAAGATTCTTTGGTGCTTGGCTGGCTATAGCACGTGGAATTGGAGCCTTCATAAAGAAAATTTTGATTGGTCCTAAGTTTGGCTGAATATTTAGCTCTTGTGCAAAATTTCCAAGTGTTACACGTTGCCAAAACAAACATTTTCACTTCCACATAGCTTAAAATTCACATGTATAGCTTGCTTTTTTTTAGGCTTTTGTTTCTTTTAATTTATTCCAAGTTTACTTCATGTAGTTTTGTGTTACTAAGGTAGTTTCTTAGGTGATTTTAAGCTCCTAGTCCACATCTTAGATGTGCTAGGGTATGTTTCTTCCTTAAATTCAATAATCCTAACTAAATATATTCTAAGTACTTCTAAACTTGTCATTTGGATTCATTAGCTTCTATCATATCTTTCTTGTGTCATATAACCATGTATTAACATTTCACATAAATAATTCAGACATAGACCAAACAAATTTCACATAACCTAACATCCACACCAAGTAGTTGAAAAAAGATAATTCACACAACATTTAAACTAATCCAAATTAATAAAGTGATTAAATAATACAAGAAATACATCAAACATATATTTTTTTAGTTATCAAAATTTTTAGGGTGTTACAATGTACATGGGGGTGCAGTGACCCGTTGAATATCCTTAGAGAAGGAAGATGATTGTTTAAAAAATTTCAAGCGTCCCTAGAGAGGTAAGGAGATTGCTTAGAATTTTTAACTATCCACGATCAGTGCATTGATGGTGTCCATGTTTTATACTTCATAAATGTATGTAAATAATATAAACTTTGTCAGTAAGTACTTGTGGTTTTTTATGAGAAAAAATGCTGGTACTTGGGGACATGTCACTTGGCTTGCAACTCCCTTGAGACTCGTGTTGATCAACATGGGGGGAGTTGCTGCCTAGTTGTTCTAAGTGAGAGTATCATATGGACACACTTAGGCTATTTTCTGACGAATTATACCACATTGCATTTGAAAGTTGAGTCAAGTGCATACATC
Source organism: Glycine tomentella (assembly GCA_007407185.1). Taxonomy (NCBI): domain Eukaryota; kingdom Viridiplantae; phylum Streptophyta; class Magnoliopsida; order Fabales; family Fabaceae; genus Glycine; species Glycine tomentella. The sequence continues at coordinate 26,186 of PYAF01002942.1, read as the reverse complement.
ATTCATAGCATAATTGATTTGAATCGTAGAAAAATTTAATGACTAGTTTGTTAAATGCATGTTGAATTGATGGATTATTGAGAATGATTGTGGTTATTATCATTGTTTTCTTGCTAATTATTGTCATCTGGTGTTTTTTTATCTTGTATAATAAACTCACCTTTTCAATTTTGTACCGTATGGTTGGTACATGTGATGATTGTAAACCTTTATTCGTGGGAGCAGATGAGCAGCAGTACGTGATGTTGGAGGGAGATTCTTCAATTGGAGTCGTCAAACCGACGTGATAATGTTGGAATTTATTTTAGAAGAGAGTTATGTTTTGTTATCAAATCTTTCTTAGTTGGTTCATTGATTTTTTTTTATTGGGCATGTAAATTCTAGGCTTAGATACATATAAAAACTGAATTATGTTCTGACATATGAATGCTATATAATGGTTTAATATATATATATATATATATGTGTGTGTGTGTGTGTGTGTGCATTGTCTGGTGAGTGTTTATCTCAAAATGTTTACCCTCATTTTTATAATCAAATTAATAGAGTTTTCATTTAAAATTGAAATTACCCATTTAGAGTAGTGATATCGTAAGAACGAGGCAGGTCATTACAATGACCTTACAAGTATTGCTGATGGGAGACAAGCTTATTCGAGTAGGGAAGGACCCTTGTTGTCGTTATCCCAGTTGCAACAATATGAAACATACATAATAAAAAAAAAATAATTGGAAAAGGGATTTATCGAAATAATTAATATATGTGTTACTTATTGATTAAAATTTATGTATTACATTTATGCATGCATATTATTTCATGTAACAACCTTTTCTTGAAAATTCTTGCAAAAAATTATTTCTTGTTTTGACACTCTTGCATACAAGAATTCACCATATAAGCCTTGCGATCACGAACATCTGAAAAATAAAGTCAACTATCAAAAACATGTAAAACCATAATTAAATCAATTATAGAATAATTGCAAAACATTAAAAAGTGGCTAATGTTATAAGAGAATAAGTACCATTGTTGACGTTAATGGACTTGACTAAGCCACAACTAGTAATGCAATCATTGACAACAACAGTGGACATTTTAGGACATTTTGCACTGCAATCTTTAACACATTTTAGATACAGCTGAGCAATTATTATTAAAGGTGCACATTCTAGTTTACATGTGATTTTACAACTAGACTCACTATTTGGCTCAACTTGCATAGATGAAGGATTGTAATGATCAGCTTGTGTGAAACCCAACACAGTGATGATCATAATCACAACTCCAATATTTTTCATCTTACTCTTTTCCTTAACTCTTTCAAAATTGTTGTGATGTTTCAAGAAAAATAAGCATCAATTTATAGGCACAAAAATAATTAATGTAGTAGTGATAAGGTGGTCAACTATTAGATGGAGTTATTCAATGGTCAATTCTAAAAATATATAATAAATTTAGAGTTATTTTAATTATATTAAATTATATATTATACTATATTTTTTGGGTTTACCATGGTCATTTCTAAAAATATATAATATAATATAATATTCTTTCTATTCCTAATTATAAGACCCTTTTCAAAAATTTATTTATTTTTTTATAGGAATTTTTTCTAATTTCTAGATGAATTAATTATTTTCTCCAACATACCTTTATTTAATTATTCTTTCTGCAAATATTAATGAAAAATAATTAAATGGATAAAGAGAGAAGAAAAAAATAATTTTGGAATGATAGTATAAATAATTGACAAATTTAATATGATAAACTAAATTAATTACTTTTTTTAAGGGGATTTAAATTAGTTGAAAGAATGTTATAATTAGAAATGGAGAAAGTATATAATTTATAAAGTTATCAACTCTCAAGCATGATATAATCTACACTACACCGTTGTGTGTTCCTCATCTTCGTTTTGAGATATGCATCCTCCTACTTATATATTAAAAAAAAAAAAAAAAAACATGCATCCAGTGAAGGGGTGCCAACCAACGGAACATGCTTCATTTTTAAAATTTAATAAATATATTATTGTTAATAATGTAATTAAATTTACTAACTTATTAAATTTCTGAATTCGGTTAATAATATAATTTAATATCTTTTGGAAAAATAAAGTTTGCAATAATGATGTAAAAAAAATCAATTGACTTTAATTGATTGAAAAATAAAACTAATCAAACCAAAATTAATGAGTAGAAAAAAATTAATAGAAATTAAAGACAATTAAGTGGAGTTAAAAAAGTCATTTTAAATTAAAAAATTTTATATTTTTTTAATGAGTAGACAAATAATGCATATATTGTTTTTACATACCTTCTAATTATGACTATAAATAGAGAATTATTTAAATCATGTAATTCATCGTTATTCTATTTTTTGTTCATGCAATTGATTTTGAATCTGTCGTGATCAATGACAAGTATAGGATCATTCTTTTAAGGATAAAATCATACAAAATTTTACTTATATGTGTTTCTCGGATCTATAGGTATTTTTTATATAATGAATTGTTTTTTATTTTATTTTTAATTATTGTAATCATATCATATTATGATATTTTTCATGTATCTTTTATTTTAATTATTTTTTTGTTGTTGATGGAATATGTTGAACTTCTTAAGTTCTCTCTCTCTATATAAGATCGAGGAAGTAGGTAGAGATATTTTTTTTAAACATCATTTTAACGCATAAATGTAGGCTAAATTTGTAATTTTTTTATTCTTTTTTAGTAAATTATTATATTATATTGATTCTTAAATTTATTAAATTTTTAAATTAGTTATTTGAAAATATATTTCATGAGAAATAATAATTTAAATTTATTTGCAAATTATATGATAATATTTTAAATAAATTTTAAGTGCTATAATATATAATTTTAAATATAATATTTTAAATTGGATTTGATTTATATGATTGTTTTGGGTTTTTTGCAAATTTTCCATCATTTTAGTACTATGATTCTAGGGTTTTCTACAATTTTGAACTTGTTTAGTGGATGTCATTAAAAAAGACAAATAAATAGCATTAAATTTTTTTGTTTGGAGAGAATGGTGGAGAGTGAGAACTCTACTAGGGTTTTCAAGGATGTTTTCAAAAGAGGAAGATGATACCTTCTCTTACGAAATAAACAAGAAAGTCAAAAGAAAATCAATTGATGTGCCATAGATAGTTTTGGGGAAAAAAGTTTGCAATGATGATGTGAAAACAAAATCAGTTTTAATTGATTAAAAAATAAAACGAATCAAACCAAAATTAATGAGTAGAAAAATATTTTTTTATTAGGAATTAAGAATTAAAGAAAATTCTTTAAAAATGTCTAGGCAATTAAGTGGAGTTAAAAAACGTCAATTCAAATTATAAAAAAAGTGAAGTTTTATGTTTTCTTTTTTATTGTATACATATGATTTTTTTTCATATACCTTTCTAGTTATCACTATAAATAGAGAATTAACTCATCTTCATTATGCTTTTTTCATCCAATATTTTGAAGCAGTTAAGATAGAATGACAAGTATAAGATCATCCTTTGAAGGATAAAATTATACAAATTTTACTTATATATGTAGGGGTGTTCACGGGTACGGGTCATCCGTGAACCCGAACTGATCCGAACCAAACCGAACAGTTTGAGTTGGGTCATTTATATATTTGGGTCAAAACCAAACCAATCAAAATCGTTCATGTACGGGGTGAGTCACGGGTTTAGATTTACAGATCCGTTGACCCGATGACCCAATCCGTGAACCCGTAATAATAATATAAATTTTATTATTTATATATATTAAAAATTAAAAAAAAATTGACAAAAAAAAAGGTGTAGTATTGTAAATGTTTAAGATTACATTCAAAAATAGGATAAAATATTTTTAATATTGCATTAAAAAATAGGATAGAATATTTTCAAGATTGCATTGCATAATATAATAGAATATCTTTAAGATTGCATTGGATAATATGATATAATATATTTAGGATTGCATTCAAAAATTGGTTAAAATCATATCTTTAAATTAGTATAAATAGAAACATATTTTGGTGTTCATGTATGCATTCCATTCCAAATAATATTAGAGTTTTAGAGAGTTATGTTTGCATCATTGAGAGAATTATTGTGAGATCATATTGAAGCGTTTAACAAGCCTGATTCTTCAACTCTCCATCAGGATTTAAAGGTACCTATTTGCTTAAGGAATAGAAGCGTTGGTAACTATTTTATTGTATACGTCTTCTTGACTTTGGAAAAGATCGCAGTGAGGAAACTAGGATACAAGTTTTGTCTCTGTTCTTGATGAATTGATACGTGCAACTTCTGGATGGGAAATTAGGACACCCGTCTGGTTGGGAAACAAGGATACCAGACTGTCTCTATTCTTGGTGAATTGAAACTAGAGATTTTTGCTGGAAAACAAGGATACCAGCTGGGATAATTGTTGTTTAAGAGTAGGTAGACTAGGAAACTAGGATACTAGGAACTCTTGTACACAAAATTATCATAATGGAGTTGACTACTAGATTGATTATCCAATTTGGACGTCGTGGTTTTTTGCCTAATTGGGTTTTCCATGTTAAAATTGATTATGTCTTCTTTATCTCTTATCTCCATATTATTGCTTTGAGTTTGATTTTAAATTATTAATTATTTTATAAAACTCAATTCACTCCCCTCTTGAGTTCATCTGGGACCAACACAATATTCATATGTTATAGAAGTTTTAATAGGAGACTTTTATAATTAAAAAAGTTCTCAATTGACTTAAATTGATCATCTACGGTTTATATAAATAAATCATGGCACTTGTATTTTAGAAATTTGAGTTATGTTCCCTACTTTAAAACTTTAAGTAGCTGAAATCAAAATAATGGAAAATTTGATCAGAACCAAGTTACTAACAGTATGTTACTTTGAAATAAGAATTGATTTAAGATTATGACCTTTTTTTCATATTTTGTTTACCATGTTTATAATATTAACGAGTCATATTTTGTTTGTTTGTTTGTTTCAACAAATCTGGTTGCAACAAGATTGGTTATAACAAAGCTTGGTTTGTAAGAAACAGTTGTGATTCAGACTATTATAGTAAACCTTGTTCAAAAATCTTTTATTTTAATTTATATTATAAGTCTATTTTAGAATATTATGTTGATGGTATTAAATGAATCAATTTTACTACTTTCATACATTTGATAATATTATTTTAATTGTATGGGATGTTTGAAAGAATCGTGATATAAAATAGTAGTTCTAAAAAAAATTAAATGGGTAACCCGGTAATCCGAACTGAACCGAACTGTTCATGAATGGGTTGGGTTGGGTTGAGTTTTAATTTTTTTTCTTTCTGAAAACCAAACCGAATCGAATCGATCAAATTTGACTGGATTGGGTCCTAAATTTGGCCAAAATCGATCCGAACAGACCCGCGAACACCCCTATAATATGTCTGTTGGATCTATAGGTATTTTTTATATAATGAATTGTTATTTTATTTTATTTTCAATTATTGTAATCATATCCTATTATGATATTTTTCATGTATCTTTTATTTTAAAATTGTTTTTTATTGTTAAAGAAATAAGTTGAACTTCTTAATCATCAAATAAGTTTTCTCTCTCTAAGAGTAAGTAGGTAGAGACATTTTTTTAAATGTCATTTTAACAAATAAATATAGGCTTAGTTAGTAATTGTTTTATTCTTTTTTTTTTTGTAAAGTATTATATTATATTTATTCTTAAATTTTTTTATTTTTAAAATTATTTATTTTAAAATATATTTCATGAAAACTAATAATTAAAATTTATTTGCAATTTATATGATAATATTTTAAATAAATTTTAAATGCTATCATATATAATTTTAAATATAATATTTTTAAAAGGATTTGATTTTTATGATTGATTTGGGTTTGTTGCAAATTTTCCATCATTTTAGTACTATGATTTTAGGGTTTTCTAGAAGTTTGAACTTGATTAGAGGATGTCATTAAAAAAAAAAAAAGAAAAAAAAGTGCATTAAATATTTATTTTTGAGAGAATGGATGAGAGTGAGGGCTTTGCTAGAATTTTCCTTGGTTTCTTCAAAAGAGGAAGATGATCTTCTCTTACGAAGTAACAGGAAAGTCAAAAGAAAATCAGATGAGAGTGAGAAAAATTTGGAGATGGATGTCGAGAAAGATAAGGAGAAGGAGGAGGAGGTGTTATATAAAGAGAAGCTCTTGGTACTGGAGGGTCCTGTGGCCTTTTCTGCCTTTGACGGAAGGTGTTATGGAATCCCAGACAAAGAAGTGCCACCACCCCCATCTCAAAGGAGGATTTAGCTAGGTTTAAGGAGGTCCCCATTTTGGATGAGGAATTCAACTATTGGTGTAAACCATGGAAAGGTTCCTTGATAGTTACAATAATAGGGAAAAAAAGTAAGATTTCGTATTTTGTAATCCAAGTTGAAGCAAGATTGGGCAAAGAAGGGAACTATTAAGATTATTGAAGTCCCATGAGACTATTATCAGGTGTTTTTTACCTCTGAGGAGATTATAATAATGCTTTTTCATAATGGTCCATGGATGGTGACGGATCACTATATTATGGTGCAACGGCGGAGGCTGTTGTCTTAGCAAATGCGACCGTAGGGATGAAGCTCACAGTGTGGATACGTATACCCGACTCCCAATTGATTTTGTTCAATGATCAATTTCTATGGAGACTAGGTTCTAATTGGGGGAGATGCTGAAGATCGATAAGGTCACGACAATTCAATCCAGGGAAAATCTGCAAGAATTTGCGTGGAGACTGATGTTGATTAGCCACTCCAACCAAAGTTCATTGCACGAGGGTATCTGATCAATGTTCAATACGAAGGATTACATGCAATATGCTTCAAGTGTGGACGCTACACATGGGCGGATCCACCTATATGACAAGGGGACAAGCGCACCCCTTCAAATTTTGAAATGAAATTACAAATATACCTTTGTTTTTAAAAATTTTCACAAATACACATATGCGTTCTGGTCTGCTCTGCTTCGTCTCTCCATACCCCCTAGACCACGCATTCTACTTTTCCGTTTCCAAGCTCTGCGCTTCTGCTTCTCTGCTTCTGGGCTTCTGGTTTTGGACTCCGAGGCTAAAGATGAAGGCTCGGACTCCGACTCCGAGGCCCAAGTTGCGTGCCTGCGTTGTCGAGCTTCTGTTTCTACATGGCTACACCCTTCACGAACGAGTCCACGGCTCCACTGTCCACCTCCAGGCTGCTCAGTGCTTCCAACTCCGACTCCGACCTCTGAGACTCCTGCTCAAATTTTCCGATCTTTCGTAACCATCATCGAGTGCCTCATCGGCGAGACGACGACCACACCAGAACCATTGTCTTCACCGGCACCGCTCGCAACGAACAATAAGGTGCTTCAACGGCTATCCATTTTGGGGTTTTCTCTTTTCGATCTACATTGTTCTGGGGTTTGTGAGATTACTGCTTCATTTTTCATGACGCATTTGAAAGTGGGATTGGCCGATTGGGAAAAGGTGTTTTGTTTTCAATTCTACATTTGTTCTGTTTTTCAAGAGATAATATAAGCTTTCATTCCCAAATATTTTTTCCTAAAATCTTTCTATTCTGTTTTACTGGGCATGGAACTTTATGATAAGCAAATTGTTAATATTTTGGAGTATATTGTACTTACAAGATCATGCAAGACAATGTATGTATTGACAGTATTGTCTAAAATTCCAAATTAGGTGGGAACTAATTAACTAGTAATTTGATCAATGGATTGTTTTCATTATTCTATTTAATCCAGAATAGTAATTTAGTATGCTATTTATTTGTTCCTTTATAGTATGATTTATAATTGTTTGTTCCTTTAAATTTTTTTTACAAAAAAGAAATTAGGAGCGTTGCCCTCGAACCCCCGCCACTACGTGTACGTAGGGATGGCAAACGGGCTGGCCCGCAAAAAAAGGGACAGACTGACCCGACCCGCTTTTGCAAAGTGGGTTGGAAATGCTAGCCTGCCACGCTTTAATGCGGGCTAGCGGGCTAGCTCGCCTAAAAAATTAAAAAAATAAAAAAATTAATTTTAAAATGAAATACAAAAAAATTATTAAAAAATACAAATATGATAATTAAAAAAACACAAAGTTAAATAAAAGTAAATAATTTAAAATTAATGTTAAATAAATGATGTCATGTGATAATTCACAAAATTACACCATTTGCAAATGAAATTTACGGATGTAAACTGTCCAAAGTGTAATATATTATAATGAAAGACTATTCGAAAGTATCATTATCGTAAATATTTTAATATTAAAACTTAAAAGTTAATTATGAGAGTGCAAAAGAGTATAAATTAAAAGAATATACTTATTTCAAAATATGTTAAATATATCTATTTAATTTTAATATTTAATATTTTAAATAATATTGGTTCAGCGGGTTGGCCCGTTCCACCCCGTATTTGGCTTGCAATTTTGCGGACAGAGCTTATCTGTCCTACTTTTGATTTATGAACTGATATTATTAACCTAGTTTACATTTTTTTACGGATTAAGTGAACTGACCCGATAGGTCAAATTCATTTTACCAACCTTATGTGTACGGACGTCACTGGTGACCCTTGACTATTTTTCTAAGTTCGCCACTGACGCTACAGACACAAGGATGCTGAGTGCGCTTATGGTGGTACGGTTCAGACACCTACAAACGTTGTGAATGTGGCGAAAATGATGGAAGGAGACGCTGCAATCAATTCGAATAATGGGAATACTGAAATTCCAGCAACGGTCAATGACAATAATAAGGAAATAATTAATACGGATCCAAACATTTATGGTGGTTAATGATGAAAAAAAATTGAAAATGGAATGCGGGGAAAGGAGGGCCAAAGAACGCTGGCAACAGAAGGAAGGTAATATTGCGGCGCACCAATCCCAAGGTCGAGGTGTAGGAGGAAGTGGGACCAGGTTTGAAATCCTCAAGTCAACTACGGAGGATATCATTTTTAATTCTAATAGCAAGCTAAATGTAAGGCCAAATACCAAGGGCCCAAAGGCGCACTTGGCTGGGACAAATTACACAAGGGAATTTCTTTCGGCACTAACAAATTTCGCATACACCATTTAAGTAAAAGGAAAAACCAAAAATACCCTTTTGTAAAAACCTTTCAGATTCATAATCCGTAAGAACCTTATGAATTCGAAATCCCTAAGAATCTTATATGTGTATTAAATATATATTAAAAAATTTAGCATTATATATAGCGATATTAATTATTTTTTAACATAATTAATCTATTAGTTCAGTTGGTTGGAGCTTCGTGTTAATAATGTGAAGGTCACAAGTTCAAGAATTGCATGCTTCATTCTGGTCAGGGGAAAGAATGTGGATGACTCAGTTGTGACAAAAAGATAGGGGAAGATGGTGGCAGAAATTAAGGAAAGTGTTGTGATTGATACCGACGAGAAAGGAGGAGCTTAATTTGATTCAAGTTCTACAGAGGAGGGGATCTGGAATAATTTTTGAGGGCCAGACTACTCTTAACTTGTTGGAGGAAATGGTGGTCATGCCTAAAGAGGTACGAAAATCTGCAAGGAGAGTCATCCTCAATCCCTCCAGATAAACATGTCCGTATTGAATCTGAGCCTAGCCAGATTGACTGTGACGGTGCCATGGAGACTGAAAGTGAAGTTGCAAGTCAGCCAGGTTAGCCAGGACCAATTGAGGTCATAGCCTTAAATATTTCTCAATGAATATACTGTCCTGGAATTGTATAGGGACATCCAGTAGGGAATTTGGTGCTATGATTGGTGATATTAGAAGGGAGTATTGTTCTTCTTTTGTTTGTTTGTTGGAAACTCACGCTTGTAGACAGAAAGCAATCAAGTTAAGCAAAAGAATGGGGTTGAATGGTCATTTTATTGAAGAGGAGGCACAGGTCAAGCGGGGGGAATTTGGTGCTTTTGGGACCCTTGTCTTTGGAATGTTGTTGCATTATGGCTTTCTAGGTACTTTGTGAATATGAAGGTGAAGTGGAAGACAAGTGATGACTAGCTCCTTACAGTGGTGTATGGAAGCCCTCATTATCAATATCGTTAAAGTTTATGGGATAGTCTAGCTGACGTTGCTATTGATGTGGAGGGAGCATGGCTGTAATTGGTGATTTTAACCCTATTTTGCATGTTCATGAAAAGAGGGGAGGTTCAGAGTCACCCTCGTTGCGTGGTGTACCTAGATTTCAACAAATGCTACAAGAGTGTGAGTTGATTGATGGGGGTTTCACAGTTACCCGTTTACTTAGAAAATGGGGACCTTGGAGCAAAGGTTGGACCGGTTATTGATTAATTGACATTGGAGAATGTGATTTCAAGAAGCTGATGTGGTGCCCTTACCTCCTTATAAATTTGAGCATAGACCATTGCTTCTGAAGTTCTATGATCAGGGGAGCCAAAACAAAGACAATATACCTTTCCGGTTTTTGGCAGCGTGGGTGACTATGTTGATTTCACTAGATTTGCCTATGAGAATTGGAATTTAGATGAGTTGGAATCAAATACTTTCTGATTAGTTGCAGTTGACTTGGAAGGAGTATGAGACTATGTAGTATCAAGAGTTATTATGGTTCCAAAAATCAAGGTCAAAATGGCTTCCATTTGGGGATAGGAATTTGAGCTATTTCCATGGGACCATGGTGATTAGAAGAAAAAGGAATTAGGTGAAGACTCTCCAGACGGAGCAAAGCGATTGGGTGACAAACCCAGAGCTTTTGAAGAAAATAGTTACTGATTTTTACACTAACCAGACCCCATACACCCCGTATGTGGTGTCAGTTATATTTCCTTCTATTGATAATAATAAGGTACTCCTTCTTGGTGATGTCTGTTCAAACTAGGAGATTTATGATGCTATGAGAAGTATGAGAGCTTTTAAAGCACCGGGCACTGATGGATTCCAAGTTGTCTTCTACCAAAGCTAATAGAATATTATGGGACATGATGTTTGCTCTATGATCCTGAATATCTTTCACAACCCCCACGAAGTGAAAAAGTTGAACGATACATTTATAACGCTGATGGACTCCTGAATTGAATCAAGTCCTGTTTGCCCCGATCTTCCTTGCAATGGAATCAATTCTTCAATTGAAAGAAAAATAGAGTATGAATGCTCTGTTTTGTGACAGCTTTTTAGGTTTTTGTAATGTAAGAATTGGAACAATGGAAGAAGAATAGAAGTGGATTTGGATTGACACCATGGAATAGGAATTCCAATAAGTCTTGCAAGAATCACCACAATAGCTAAGAAGCCATTGATAAGAAACAAGAAGTTCTTCACTAAGAACAAGGGAGAATAACTCTCAACCTATCACACAAAAAGTGCAATCTAATTTCATTCAATCAAAAAGTTCTTACAATCTGTTGTGATGTGGTTTATATAGACCACGAATCTACAAGCTAAATGAAATGTAAATGCGTCCTAAATGAAACCCAAACGTAGCTTCCAAGACAATCTTTCTAAAACAACTTTTAAATCTAAAAATAGCACCTCTGTAGCAGAAACGACTTTAATCGATTATTTCGTAATGGTAATCAATTATTTGGAATCAAATAATTGATTACTAGACCTTGGTAATCGATTATTTGTTCATATCAGGCCTGGAAGCTGATTCATGAACAAAGTAATCGATTATTTCACCAAATAATCGATTATCACAGGGACTCCTACTTCCATGTAATTGATTACAAGACGGAATAATCGATTACAACAAAGCTATTTACAAATCTAACAACACAAGTGTATTTAATCGATTACAGGCTACTTGTAATCGATTGCAACAGATAAATTCAACATTTTGTGGCCTTCTTCATGGTTCTCCAAGAGATATAAGCTGGACTGTATATGATCTTGGAGTGTTTGAGCCCTAACCCTTGTCATTGGCCCTTTAATCACCAAAGGAAGTGTCTCCATGTGTAATTCCAAGTCTTCCTTCACTTGCCTTGGTTTTAGGATTGTATCATCCTCTCCTTCTTGAAAGGAACTTGTCCTCAAGTTTATATCTTCATTTGGACCTGCATCATACAAAGAAAGATCACCAACATTAAAAGTATTACTAACACCATATTCATTAGGCAATTCAAGTTTATAAGCATTGTTGTTAATCTTTTCTAAAATCTTAAAAGGTCCATCTCCCCTTTGTTGAAGCTTGGATTTCCTTTTATGAGGAAATATGTCTTTTCTCAAATGAAGCCTCACCAAATCTCCTTCCTTGAATATCGTTTGCTTTTTGTACTTATTGGCTTGCTTGGTATATTTTTCCATTTTTCTCTCCATATTTGTTCATGCATTTTCCTAACATAAGAAGCTTTAGACAAAGCATCATGATTAATCATAGAAGATGTGTTAGGTAATGGCAATAAGTCAAGAGGAGTTAAAGGATTAAAGCCATAAACAACTTCAAAAGGAGACATAGAAGTAGTACTATTAACTACTCTATAATAAGCAAATTCTATGTGAGGTAGACATTCCTCCCAAGATTTCAAATTACTTTTGATGTAGCATCTAAGAAGTTGACCCAAGGTCCTATTTACCACTTCGGTTTGACCATCCGTTTGTGGGTGACAAGTTGATGAAAATAAAAGTTTAGTACTAAGCTTAACCCACAAAGTTTTCAAAAAATGACTAAGGAACTTGGTGTCTCTATCACTCACAATACTTCTTGGTAATCCATGTAGTCTCACTACCTCTTTGAAGAAAAGATTAGCCACTTCACAAGCATCATCACTTTTATGGCAAGGTATGAAGTGTGCTATCTTTGAGAACCTATCAATAACAACAAAAATAGAATCCTTTCCTCTCTTGGATCTTGGAAGACCAAGAACAAAGTCCATAGAGATATCAATCCAAGGAGAATTAGGAATAGGTAAAGGTGTATACCAACCATGAGGCATGAATTTAGATTTATCTTTATGACAAACAATGCATTGAGAAATGAATCTATGCACATCATGCTTCATTTTTGGTCAAAAGAAATGTTCATGTAAAATAGCCAAAGTTTTATCCACCCCAAAGTGACCCATTAAATTATTTTCATGAGCTTTCCTTATGAAAAATTCTCTCAAAGAACTTTTAGGAACACATAGTTTCTTGTCTTTGAACAAGAAACCATCATGTCTAAAATATCCTTGATGAGCTCCTTTTGCACACATAGCAAAGATACTAGAGAAGTCATGATCATTTGCATACAATTCCTTTATGTGATTAAAACCAAGCAATTTAGTATTAAGCATAGAAATCAAGTAATGCCTTCTTGAAAGGGCATCCGCCATTACATTCAACTTTCCATGCTTGTGTTTAATGACATAAGGAAATTGTTCAATGAACTCAACCCACTTAGCATGTCTCTTGTTGAGTTTACCTTGACTTTTCAAATATTTAAGAGATTCATGATCACTATGTATCACAAATTCCTTAGGTAAAAGATAATGTTGCTAAGTTTGCAAAACTCTAACAAGTGCATACAATTCTTTATCATAAGTGGAATAGTTCAAACATGCACCCTTTAATTTCTCACTAAAATAAGCAATGAGATGTTTATCTTGAATTAAAACCCCCAATACCTATATTAGATGCATCACATTCTAATTCATAGGAAGCATTAAAATTAGGTAATGCAAGAATAGGTACATTAGATAACTTATCCTTCAATGTTTGGAAAACAATCTCATGCTCTTGCTTCCAAGAAAAGTTCATGGTCTTTTTCATTAAATCATTCAAAGGAGAAGCATAGTACTAAAATCTTTCACAAATCTTCTATAGAAACTAGCTAAACCATGAAAACTTCTCACATCTTTCACATGCTTTGGAGTTGGCCACTCCATGATAGCTTTCACTTTCTCTTGATCCACTTAGACTCCTAGAAACACAACTTGTGAAGTGCAAAAAGAACATTTATCAATAGCTCCAAACAAAGTTTCCTTCCTTAGCACCTTTAAAACATCCTTGACATGCATCAAATGATCTTCCAAATTAGCACTATAAACAAGAATGTCATCAAAATATACTACCACAAATTTACCTATGAAGTGTCTAAGAACATGATTCATAAGTCTCATAAAAGTACTAGGCGCATTAGTTAAACCAAAAGGCATAACTAACCATTCATAAAGTCCAAATTTTGTTTTGAAAGCCGTTTTCCATTCATCCCCTTCCCTCATCCTTATTTGATGATAACCACTCTTAAGATCAATTTTAGAGAAAATAGTAGCACCATGCAATTCATCTAAAAGATCATTAAGTTTAGGGATGAGATGTCTATACCTTATGGTTATATTGTTGATTGCCCTATAATCCGTACACATTCTCCAAGTTCCCTCCTTCTTAGGCACAAGAATAATAGGTATAGCACAAGGACTCATGCTCTCATGAATCCACCCTTTTTCAAGTAGCTTCTCTACTTGTGTTTGTATTTCCTTTGCTTCCATTGGTGAAGTCTTATAAGATGGCCTATTAGGGAGTGCACAACCTGGAATTAAATCAATTTGATGCTCTATCCCTCTCAAGGGAGGCAAGCCATTAGGCACTTCCTTTGGAAAAACATCATGATATTCTTCCAAAAGTGATTGCATAGCTTTGGGCAATTTTTTACCTTCCTTTTCAAGTTGTAAACAAAGAGAGTTAGGAAGCATATAATAAAGAGGTTGTTGTGCCAATAACACTCTCTTAATTTGCTTTTCACTCAAGAACAAGCTCTATTTAATCTCATGAATTTTTTTGTTATCATTTTCTTTTTCCTTTCTTTTTTTCTCACTAGTTTTTCTCTTTGGCACCTCACTTTTTTTCTCTTTTTTAGGTGCAGTATTTTTTTCAACTCCTCAATTCTCTTTTCTTTCTTCTTTATTTGATCCTCACACACTTGTCTAGGAGTCAAAGGCCTCAAAATAATCTTCTTGCCTAGGTGCTCAAACTCAAAAGTATTTTCCATGCCATTGTGTATCACTTTTCTATCATATTGCCATGGCCTACCAAGAAGGATATGACCAGCCTCCATAGGTACCATATCACAAAGAACGTTATCATGATAAGCATTAATAGAAAAAGGAATGAGCACTTGAGAATTTACCACCACTTCCCCACTTTCACTAAGCCATTGTAGCTTGTATGGCTTTGGATGCTTTGTGGTTGGCAAGTGTAACTTCTCCACAAATCTTGTACTAGCAACATTGGTGCAGCTCCCACCATCAATGATAAGTGAGCATACCTTGTCTTTTACCAAGCACCTTGTGTGAAAAATATTTTCTCTTTGAGTCTTCTTTTTTTCTAGGCAAAAATTGCTCAACATTCTCCTTACCATCAAGAGATCACCCTCTTCGGCCTCTACTAGTGTGAGTTCTTTTTCTTCTTCACTCGAAGCACTATTTGAGTCATTTGAAGACTCACTTCTTATGCCTCCATACTCAAGCAAAATCATAGGTCTCTTGTTAGGATATTGAGAAGCAATGTGTCCTTTGCCAAGACACTTAAAACACTTGATATTGCTTGATCTTCTTGGAGTTGGCTCCACAATTTTTTTTCTTGGGCTCTCAACCTTTATTTCTTTATTTTTCTTAGGGGAAACCTTCCTTTTAGGCTTGTCCCTCCAGTTGGAAGTTGCAGCCCCCTTGGAGAATTTGGAAGCTTTTCTCCTCTTTAGTTGTTGCTCCACCCTTTGAGCTTTGTGGACTAGCTCCTCAATTGTTGCATATGAATGTAGTTCTATCACATCTTGAATTTCTCTATTCAAGCCATGAAGGAACCAAGCCATTGTTGCTTCTTGAACCTCGACAATTTCAGCTCTTATCATCATCAATTCCATTTCCTTATAGTATTCATCAACACTTTTGGCACCTTGGAAATGTCTTTGAAGCTTGTTATGGACTTCCCTTGCATAATAAGCTGGAACAAATCTTTATCTCAAGCATGCCTTCAAGTCATCCCAAGAATTTACTCTTTGTCTCCTCATCCTCCCTATATCCACTTGAATTTGGTTCCACCATGTCAAAGCATAACCACCAAACTCCAAAGTTGCTAGAGTAACTTTTCTTTCTTCCTGAAAATGTTGGCATGATAAAATTTGTTCTACTTTCATCTCCCACTCAAAATACTCTTCTGGATCATTATTGCCAAGGAATTTTGGAATTTTTATTTTCACTCCATTCAATCTTCCATTCCTTTCATCTCTCTCTTCTCTTCTCACCCTCTTATCTTCATTATCTCTATTTTGCCTCCTATGATTATGTCTCCTATGATTTTCTCTTCTATTATTATTTTCTCTCCCATTCTCCCTCTCACTCCTCTCATCATAATAATTTCCCCCATAAGAAGAAGTATACTCACTCAACCTCCTACCATTATGAGCCTTTCCATCCACACTTTCCATGGGTTGACTCCTCCTTTGTCTCTCCTCAATTTTGGCCAATTTAGTTTTCAAGTCTTTCATTTGTTTTGTCATAGCTTTCATCAACCTAGAGGACCTAGGTTACAAAACCTCTCTTTCACTTGAACTCATCCTTAAAAAAAATGGTTAGCAAAACACAAGTATATATAAGAAATTCCTCACCACTCTCTAAGTGTTTACTCTTGTAACGCCTCAAATTTCTTTTTATGTTGTATTGATTTTTAATGAAAATACTTTTCCTTTTATAGATAAAATAACAAACTAAAGTTTACTAATGATTAATTCCAAATAAATTTCGTCACTAATTAATATTTAAAAAGTTCAGTATAATCTAAAATGCAATATAGTCCGATATTTGTTCTAATTCATATTACAAACAACTCAAATATTTCATCATAACAAAACATCTTCAATCAGACATCTTCAATACAGCCTTTCATCAGAACAATCTGCCAATCCCTCTTCACTGTTCATCTACTCACCCAAATCAAATTGGGATCATAGTAGGTGTCAGCCACAGACACAAAAATACAGGGTAAGTTTATGATAAACATAATTTAAGCAAATAAAACATATGACAACATTCTTAAAAATGCATGATTCTTTTTAGACTCTTATTAATTGGTACCAACAATCAAGATAGCCCCATCTCTGTGGTACAGAACTAAAATGATTAGTCAGGGTCCCACAGTGTTGCAACAGGATTCTCACCCACACTCATGTAATCATCATGGGTGGTGTGATTTCCCCACTGCCAAGTAGCCCCAGCTCAGGCCTCTCTTATCTGAACGCTCGAACTCAGTTCCTGCAGCTATCTGACACACCTCCTCTTGAGGCAACTCTTATACCTCCTCTCTGAGGTAACTCTTATATACACCTCCTCTGTGAGACAACTCTTATGAACATATGAAACTGATTCACTTATTTCATAACAACTCATATTTATTTTACTCAGAAACTCAATATAAAGTGTAGAACTCAACTTTATATTCATGTACAGAATCTCAGCATATTACTCAAGTACAGAGATTTATAAGAATACTCAACAACACATGAATTTCATGGAAATTTATAGAAACACTCAGCAACACATGGAACTTAGAGAAATTCATAGAAACTTTTAGCAACATATGAACTTCATGGAAACACTCAACAACACATGAATATTCAAACACTTATTCACACAAAACAACACTTAAACTATCTTTATCATAAAGCTTCCCCATACATACCTTGTATCTTCCTATAAAGCTTGTCAAATTCTTCCTCCTAGCTAGCTCTTCTACACGTGATTCTTTCTATGATGGTGGGGTCTTTTCTATTTGATTTAGGCTTTTGAAAATGAAAGGATGAAAGGGATGAGGAAGTGGTATTTCACGTGAAGTTTAGTGGGGAGAATGTCTTGAAAGTGATTTTCAAGCAAGGTCCCCATCACCCATTTATATAGCACTTGGAAAATACTTAATTATGCAAGGACATATTTGCCCTTCCAACTAATTTAGTTTCATTCTAGCTTGGTTTCTCCTTGTTTCATTAAATTCTAACTTAGTTTATGCTTATTCCTTTTAGGTTTCAACTAGATTCATTATTATCCTTTCACTTTATAGAAAAAATCTCTTAAGCCACAATGACTTGCCTTTCCAAGTGGCCTTCACTCTCCAAGTGTCCTTACACTTGTACAAGTTCATGCATCTTCTCCACTTTTCTTGTATTTCGCGTGGAGTAGCTTGGTCAAGGGAAAATTTATGCTTTTTTTTCATTCTTTACATAATATGTTATCTTTTAAATGAAGAAAAATATTCTAATTTCATTTTTACTTTGTACATGGCATTTCTTAAAAGAAAGTCAAGTTTGATTTGAACTCTTTTACCTAAAGATAATATTGAATAATAACATTCTAGAGTTTTCCAGAAATTGACTTCAATTCTAGTAAAAATTACTCACAAGTAATCTATACAGAGTGCTATTCAAATTTTTCTTACAGAACTACCTTTATCTTAATTCTAATTGGTTCACTTTACTTTTGATCATCAAAATTACTAAACTATTTTATAAAATAAGTTTATTCATTCTATAATTAAGAGAAAATTCCATAGATTTCATCTATCATTTTTCTATATTTTTCTGATACTTGAATTCTTCTGAATAAAGTTCCAAAGTCACTATCTTATAAAATTCATAGAAATTTTATTCTATGGTTTTCTGTCACCAAGTATTTTGATAATCTCCTGTCTAAGAGTATTCTGTAATTTCATCAGGTTCTCACAAAATCTCTAAGGGTATCTAGTCATTTCTGGCCTGAAGGGTATTATAATAAATTCATCATTCATTCTAGGGGCATTTTTGTAATTTTTAAAAATATCCAGGGGTGTTATCGTCTTTTTCACCTTAAGGACATATCTGTCATTTCTTATTTAAGGAAAGGTAGTATGGTCATTTCCCTTAACTATTTTTGTAATACCTCTAATTAATATTTCATATAAATAATAAATCATTCAAGCATAACATTCACCTAATTTAACATTCACATCAATAATTTCAAAAAATAATTCACAAATATAGTTATTGAAATATTAGGGTGTTACAACTCTCACTCGCGTGTTTGCACACTTTCAAGGCTTTTTCTATAATAGTATCTCTTGCCTTTTTCCACTCTTATTCTCTCTTTAGTTCTTAGGCAAAAACTTCAAATCAAATCAAGCTTCTTTGCTATAGTGAAATACGAAATGATTCTAGATAAGGCTTAAGAGTCCAAAGAATAGAAAACTTCTAAGACAAAACTTTTGGAAATTTAAAGAGACAAACAACAAAGCACAATTTAGAAAGAACTACTCAAATTGGAATTTATGAGGCAACTCAAGGAATGCTACAACTGTATCAAACTTCACAATAAAGATATGCTAATGAATTCAATTGTTGAAAGACATTTTCATCAATTCTGAAGGTCATACATATTCACTTGATTTTGTTGTTCAAAGCAATTTTGAAAACTTGTAATTTTGTAGCTTACTTCTAATTTTCTGTTTTCCTTTTCTTTTTCCAGCTACTCTTCACTATTTCTTTTGCTTTCTAATATCACTTGATGCAATTTTCCTTTTTGTTTTTGTTTTTCTTTTTTTGTTTCTAACACTTGCTAACGATCAAGCACAAAATTGAAACCAAAACAAAGTATTACACAACACAACAACAATACTAACACAAAATGACAAGAATCAAAGCTAGAAATTAGGAAAACTATGAAGACTACATGAAGAACATGAAAAACATGAAGAACATGAATTCACAAGGAGACTTGAAGAAAATCTAGGGTTTTTGTAACACAACACTTAACAAAACTACAACACTAAGAATCACAAGAAAACATCAAGAAACAAGGAATTACTAAGGATTTTCGTTTTTGACTCTAATGCAGAATTTTACCTTTGAAGAATCCCAAAACTAAAATTGAATAAGATTCCACAAGGTTTAAGCTTTAGATACCATATGATGGACTCCTGAACTGAATCAAGTCTTGTTTGCCCCGATCTTCCTTGCAATGGAATCAATTCTTCAATTGAAAGAAAAATATAGTATGAATGCTCTGTTTTGTGACAGCTTTTTAGGTTTTTGTAATATAAGAATTGGAACGATGGAAGGAGAATAGAAGTGGATTTGGATTGACACCATGGAATAGGAATTCCAATAAGTCTTACAAGAATCACCACAATAGCTAAGAAGCCATTGATAAGAAACAAGAAGTTCTTCACTAAGAACAAGGGAGAATAACTCTCAACCTATCACACACAAAGTGTAATCTAATTTCATTCAATCAAAAAGTTCTTACAATCTGTTGTGATGTGGTTTATATAGACCACGAATCTACAAGCTAAATGAAATGTAAATGCGTCCTAAATGAAACCCAAACGTAGCTTCCAAGACAAGCATTCTAAAATTGCTTTTAAATCTAAAAATAGCACCTCTACTATAATAACCTAGGTTTTTGCAAAAAAAAAAAAAAAAATCCCATGCTAACAGCGTGGGAACGGCGCGGTTAGCGTGGGATGTGGCGCCA
>PYAF01002941.1:18961-30417 GCA_007407185.1 Glycine tomentella | reverse complement strand
CCTATGAAGGACAGACACATGAAGAAAAGAATCAAAAGATTGAAAGACATGGTTGAGCCAGATAAAAATTGTGAGACTAGGGTTGAAGATGTTGCTTGGCTTTGCTCCCTTTCAGAGTCTGAGATCGTAAGTCTCTGGTCTTGTTCATTAACATGATGGATCACATTACATCATTGTTTTCTTACTTTTAGATTCTCTAAGTTGGTTGAATTAGATAATACTAGTTCAGTGTTTTGAGCCCTATGTGTTTGGTAACATGTTTTATGCCTGAAGTCACGCTCGGAGATTACAGAGGATGCACGAATCACACTCTGCAGCATTTTCTTATAGAATAATATTATTAGGGAGGATAGACAGGAGAATGTACAAAGGGGATGAAGATAAGATAAACAAAATTAATAATAATATTAAAAGTAGTAAAATAAATCTTAACAAATTATCAAGTCCTCTCTTTTGTATAATGTTGTAGTGATATCTTTGCTGTAGCTACTTCCCTTTGGAATAATTTTTTTGCATGTATGATGTTTATTTTGGGGGTTTGGGGGGGGGGGGGGGGTCCGTTCATTTCTCTTCGTTCATTTCAATAGTGGTTTTAACACGAAAGCATATTTTTTTTGTAGCACTATGCTACCTTTACAGTCCTGTTTGTTTGGAGAGGAATGCTTTCAACTTTACCGGATTCAGAATTGCCATTTTGTTTGGGAAAGAATTGCATTATATGACTTGTCTTTGGTGATGGTTTTAACACGAAAGCATATTTTTTTTGTAGCACTATATGCTATCTTTACAGTCCAGTTTGTTTGGAGAGGAATGCTTGCAACTTTTCAGGATTCAGAATTGCCATTTTGTTTGGGAAAGAATTGCATTCTATGACTTCTCTTTGGTGCTTGTCATTTTGTCACTAATATTCAGAGATTAGACACCCAACCCCATTGTACTTCTACTATTTGCTCTTTAATAAAACTTTTGTTTAAAAAATAATTTGAGCCCGTGAAAACAAAATCAGGTAATTAAAGAATGGCAATGCAATAGAGACTGTCTCTTAGACCAGGTTATATGTGAAAATCTAGTTTAAAATATATTTGATCAGTCACAGTTAGTTGGGTTATGTGTTTCATGAAGTTGGATGCACTCCTTCACTTTTGAGTGATTTCTCTTGTAAGCTCTTAATTTTGTATGTTCAAAATTTGAAATTTTTTGCAGGACATGCTGATTAGCTTGAAACTGTTGATCATTCAGCATCCAAAAATGAGGGATTGTAAAGAGCTGGCTAGTAAATTCAACCTTAAAATGATTCGAGCCATTGGTATGATGCATGCCTTTTTTTCTAACTTAAGTGCATGTCTTTTCAAAATGTAGTATGCATATTGTTCTTAGATTATGAATGCAAAAGAAAAAGTAATAATCCTATGCGTTTATCTTGTTTTATCTGTCTCTTTTTTTTTTTTTGTGTTTCTTATGTAATGTTGATACTAGTGGTTAGGCAAGGTTCTAGAAGTGGAGGTTACATTTTTTTATTAAAAAAAAATAATGCATCCCTTATATCAGTAATTAGTTATAATGTTAACCATTACTAAGGGTGTTGATTGTACTGACCTTCAACTTCAATTCATGTAACAAGAATTCATTACATTAATACTGGCTTGTCCTAAGCTGTTGTATCCTGATTGTTGCATATATACAATGAATTGCAAGAGAATTACCATCACAATTATGAGTAAGCATTGTTTTTGTTTAAGTGATTGAACATTGATTTAGTCATTCACTCATTTGATAGTGTGCAATCTCTTTTTTATAGAAAAAAGCCAAAGGTAAACTTTATTATGGTAAGTTCTAAGTAAAAGTAGTGCCCGAAGAACATTGTCAAATAGCAGAGTACAAATTCTGCCAATTCTAACACATAAGCTACAAGAATAAAAAGCCAACTTCAAATACACTGCTGTTTCTCTTTTTAAGAATAACACAACCAAACCCCCAAATGTATACCATTGAAGCTTGCATTCCATAATCCATATGTCAGCCCAAAACTTTACTACTCCATACAATTTATAGACAATTCAAATCCGTACCAAAAAATACTTTAGCCATAAAAAAAGGAATAAATTCTCTTATCCTTGCTTATACCTGTTTCTGCTAATGACAGTATCACATGAACGAACCTTATATGCCCATAAAGCCTGGCAATTTGTCCACCCACTACCTGTTTGACACATTGTTCCTCTAACACAAAATTCGGATTTTTAGTGTGTCTTCCAATTGCTTACACTCCATAAGAAGCCTCTTCAGCATCATAATTTTTGGCTCAGTCTTATACATCTGTCAAACCAAAAACTGTCACATACCGCCACACAGAATTGATAGAGTGTGCAATCTTCAGAGTCTCTTTTATAGCAGATACCAAAACATGGTTAGTCATTTTTAAAGGATTTCTGAATAAGACAATGGCTGAGAAGGATTTCTGAAATTCTTGTCTAATTGTTATACATGGTGAAGAAATTGGAAAACTAGGGAAAAATGTATCTGCTCCCGTGGCATGGTAGGGACTAGGGATTGTTTCACATGTCAATAGTATAAGGATTTGTTTACATTTATAGCTCATTAGATTGGTGGCTGCTGGGAAATATTGTAATTGGTAAAGGAAAAAAACAAACATATTTCTTACATTGAAGCCTATTTTGCTTGCTGTATGTCATCTTTCAGTTAGTTCAGTGCAATAATACAGAAATACCATCTATCTGTCCACCGAAGAGGCACAACCATTGCAGACCGTAGTTGTTATTTTAAACATATTCTGTTCTACCTTCAAAACAAATATCTTGAATCAGGGTGAATTTTAGGAAAGTAAACCGTTTCATTATTGGATAGCTTCAACAAAACTAAATTCATATTAGGTGATGGGAAGAGTTAAAATTTCCTCTGGATGTTGCCTTCGCCTTTTCTTTGTCTTCCAGTTCTTAATGGGCATCATTTCATGTCAACGGGTAGCTTCGGATCTTCTTCATTAGGTTCTGGTTAATTACATTATTTCTGAAATTTTTATTAGAGGTGAAGGCCTACTTACAGGATCAACAAGGTTTTGGTGTTTGAAAGGATTAAAGTATAAAAAAATAATATTTGTACCTAACAGGTTCAGCTACTACTACAAAAAACAAGTCTAAGGAATAGAGAAAATCAACTTCAATGCTTTCAGTTTTAAGTTTTTACCCAGCTTTTGATCATTACTCTTGGGTATCAAATTATAGAGGCTTCTTTACTGCTAAGTATATGCTAGTCTTGTGATTGAACTCTTTGATGTAATTGGATTGAATACAACAACAACCATGCCTTATTCCACTATAGGGGATCCGATGCATGGATCAATTGGTGCCATTGAGATCTATCAAAAACCATATATCAGAATGCAGAATGGATGGAATATGTTTTAATAATGATATGAAAAAAATTCTAGTATTGTGGTAAGACCATCAACTTTTGAAAGGGATAAGTCATCTCTGAGCTTCATTTTGGTTTGGGCATTTCGTTCTTCTGATCATTCTTCAAAAGCTTAATCTGAGTAAATTTATAATGTTTGGCTAGAATACATACTATCAGTAAGTGAAGTCCAGTAATTCTCTTTTTGGACTTGATACATTACTACTTAATGGATACCATTTATGATCCATGCATGTCATTTTTCCCCTGGAAGTTATACAATCCTTTGTACAACCAAACAAACTGTTGATTAAATAATGGTTTTAAGTTTTCATTATCTCTACTACCTTGCCAAGATTAGATAAGAATGAAGATTTTTAGGGGTTAAAAAGCAAATCATCAGTGTTCACAATTGTTTGGTTGTTGGCAACTTGGCATGCATTTAGTTTGTTGATGTTGCTAGATTGATGAAAACCATGGTGATATGGTGTGCTAGTATCATCTTATGTTGAGTCCTGGTTCATGAACTTATTTGGTTCTGAATTAATTTTTTACAGCTAGTCTAACTTAGATATGGCGGTAAAACCAACAGTTGCATTAAGGGCTATTTTTGTTGGAGGCATAGCAGCATTTGCTAAAATAGCAGGTGCAATGAAAGCTGCAGGTGGTGCAAAAATGGGTGCAGCTGCAGCTGCTATGACGGCAGCAGCAACTGCAGCTGTGGCGGGGCCAAAACAAGAGCAAACTGATGCTTCTCAACAGTCTCCAAAATAATGATCTGTATCTTTTCATTTCTTCCTGTTTTACATTGTGTTTCGGTAAGTTTCTGTAGCTTAGTTGAAGATTCCCGAGTTTAAACGGAAGAAAGAGGCCATATGTGAATAGTATTGTAAGATGGTGATAACCTCTTCAAAGCCTTTGCAATAAGATTAAACTGAATTTATACAGTTCCTGAAGTTTTAGATGGAGCTACGGATGGATTTCATTGACAAAACTAAAGTCTCAGCCGAGTAGTTTGTGAATTAGATTTTGTAAATCTTATTTTGCGAAGAAATGAATTATCTTTGAAGTAATATGTGGTGTTTGAATTTTAAATATTATTGATAAGATAATTTGTCAAAGTACATCTAGGAAAAGGGTTGGATCAGGTTATAATTTTTTTAGAAATAAATATAAAATATACACTCAATCGTAATTGTTGTAAGGGGATTGGATTCACAGTTCCTTTCTGTCAATTGAGATCAATCTAATTCTGAATAAAAGGACATTTTGCAATTTTTTTTTTATAAATTTATTATTATTGGGTTATTAAACAATTTGGGTCTATTTTCTATTAGTGGGAGTGACATGAGCTTTTCCATAATATTGAAAATAAAATACCAGAAAGCGTTTCCAAGCATTTTTCCCATAAAAATAAGAGTGAAGTTTCATATGCCATTCAAATTTTTTTTACACCATTACCCAAATAGTGCATTTCCCATTGTACCCTTAGCCATTTAAATTTTAAAACTTCTCATTTTTCTTCTCCTCCATTCCTTCGTCTCCCCGTGCGCGTTCATCGTTTGGTTTCTTAATCCTTTCGTTCTCCCTTTGGTGGTGGCATTGGTTGGTGGCGTGGTCTGTGGGTGGTGGCAACATTGGTGAGGTAAGTTTACTCTGGTCCCCCGCTGTTTTCTGTGATTGGTTCGTCAATGGGAGGAGGCTGGGTTATACAGATTCGGTAATCTGTATAACGCATATGAATTGCCCAATCTGTATGTGTTATACAGATTTGGTAATCCGTAAGCTTTATACGGATTGGTCAATCCGTATGAGGCTTACGGATTACGTGGTCCATAAAATCCATATGGATTGACGGATCCGTATGGACTATACGGATCACGTAATCCGTAAGTCTCATACGGATTGGGAATCTGTATGAAGTTTACGGATTATGTGATCCGTATAACCCATACTGATCTGTCAATCCATATGGATTATACGAATCACGTAATCCGTATAGTCCATACGGATCCGTCAATCCATATGAGGCTATTTTTTTGGAAAAAATGCTTTTTAAATAACTAGGAGCATGATTTTTTAATTGTTATCCATATATTGATGATGACATGTTTTTTAAATAATTAGGAACATCATTTTGCAATTGTTAGTCATACATTGATGATGACATGCTAAGGATTGTGTTTGCTTTTTTACATGTGATGTTCAACAACAAAGAACTGTCAAATATAGACTGTATGGTTGTGTGTACGCTTGTGAATGAAACTTGGTTGGTGAGTATGGCTGTGAATGAAAGTTGTCTAACCCGGTATGAGATTGCAAGCAATGAATAACTTAAATTTTAGATCATGCGTTAAAGATTCTATGTATATATGTAAATTAGGATCTGTTGTATAGACATATAATTGAGACATAAATAAATAAGAGCACAGTGAAAATGATGAAGACATTAAGAAAATGAGCAATTCAGACACTGTTCCAGAAAGAAAGTGTTCAATTGTAGAAATTTGGTTCATTTAGAAGGCTTTCCTTGACTACTTTTTGTTTCATGCTCTGAACACCCAAATAAGTGAAATTTCATTCATTTAAAAGGCGTTCCTTGATTGCTTTTGTTTCATGCATTAAACGTCATAAGTGTGTAAATTTCATTCATTTTATTTTGTTTAGGAATATTAGATTGAAATGGTGATATAAGATGTTGAGTAAATGATCCTTTTATATAATTTGGTCAAGTACTAGTGTATCATTACAACTATAAGCCTGAGTAGACTAATACAATGAGTACTAACTCTAATTAAATATGGAAACTTACCATGAAATATAAATAAATCAAAGTTGTGAAACCTGTTATGGATTTTGTTGCAGTGAAAATTGGATTTTATAGGTGACTATGCATGTGAATGAAACTTGTGTTAGAATTGGACTTTTTAGTTGAATATGCCTGTGAATCAAAGTTGTCGACCCCGGTATAGGATTGTTTTGTTAGAATTGGACTTTTTTGTTGATTATGCCTGTGAATGAAAGTTGTCGACCCCGGTATTGGAGTTTATCGGTCACCATGCATGAGAATGAACCCTGTGTAACCCTACATGAGATTGTTTGCTTAGAATTTGACTTGATTGGTTACTATGCCTGTGAAATGGACCTGTTGAATACAGTATTGGATTGTTTGGTTAGAATTGGACTATATCGATCACCATGCATGTGAATGAACCCTGTGTAACTCGATATGGGATTGTTTGCTTAGAATTTGACTTGATTGGTTTCTATGCCTGTGTATTGGACCTGTTGAACACAGTATTTGATTGTTTGGTTATAATTGGACTACATCGATCACCATGTGATATAATCCTAAATCCGGAACAAGAGAAGGAAGACTTGGAAGTACACATGGAAGCACTTCCTTTAGTGATTAAAGGACCAATGACAAGGGCTAGGGTGCAAATACTTCAAGATCAAATACAATCCAACCTTAATCTCTTGAAAAACCATGAAGAAGACTGCAAATTGTTGAATTTGTCTGTAATAATCGATTACTAGTAGCCTGTAATCGATTAAATAAGCTTGTATATATGTCAGATTAGTAGGTCGCTCTGTAATGATCGATTACAAGTCATATGTAATCGATTACATAAGTCATCAGTAGTGTAGTTTTTGAACTTGGCTCGAAGGTAATCGATTATTCCGATGTGTAATCGATTACCTGGAGGTGTGAGTTTTTGGGGTGCCTCTGGAATAATCGATTAATTCGTATGATAATCGATTATTTTATTTTTGCTCATTTTCCAAAACTGCTATGAACAAAATAATCGATTACTGAGCTATTGTAATCGATTATTTGGTCTCAAATAATCGATTACCCTTCGAAATAATCGATTAAATCCGTTACGGATGCAGAAGCGCGAATTTCAGTTTTAAACTAGTTTAAGTAGCTTCTCTTGGAAGCTACATTTGCATTTCATTTAGGACACATTTACATTTCATTTGGCTTTAAATTTCGTGGTCTATATAAACCACAAGTCAACATAATGTAGGACTTTGGAATCATTGGAATGAAAACTGCACTTTGAGTGTGTTTGGGTTGAGAGCTATTCTCCCTTGTTCTTAGTGAAGAACTTCTTGTTTCTTATCAATAGCTTCTGAGCTATTGTGGTGATTCTTGCAAGACTTATTGGAATTCCTATTCCATGGTGTCAATCCACATTCCATTCCTAATCTTCTTCCATCATTCCAATTCTTAAATTTCCAAAAACCTAAGAGCTGTCAAAACAGAGCATTCCATACTCTGTTTTAGTTTCCATTGAAGAAGTGCTTCCATTGCAAGGAAGATCGGGGCAAACAAGACTTGGATCTGATCTGGAGTCTATCACCATGCATGTGAATGCCCTGTGTAACCCGATATGGGATTATTTGCTTAGAATTTGACTTGATTGGTTACTATGCCTGTGTATTGGAATTGTTGAACACATTATTGGATTGTTTGGTTAGAATTGGACTATATCGATCACCATGCATATGAATGAACCCTGTGTAATCTGATATGGGATTGTTTGCTTAGAATTTGACTTGATTGGTTACTATGCCTGTGAATTGGACCTGTTGAATACAGTATTGGATTGTTTGGTTAGAATTGGACTATATCGATCACCATGCATGTAAATGAACCCTGTGTAACCCGATATGGGATTATTTGCTTAGAATTTGACTTGATTGGTTTCGATGCCTGTGTATTGGACCTATTGAACACAGTATTGGATTCTTTGGTTAGAATTGGACTATATCTATCACTATGCATGTGAATGAAACCTGTGTAACCCGATATGGGATTGTTTGCTTAGAATTTGACTTGATTGGTTTCTATACCTGTGTATTGGACCTGTTGAACACAATATTGGATTCTTTGGTTACAATTGGACTATATCGATCACCATGCATGTGAATGAACCCTGTGTAACCTGATATGGGATTGTTTGTTTAGAATTTGACTTGATTGGTTACTATGCCTGTGAATTGGACCCGTGTAACCCGATAAAGAAATGTTGTACAGATTGTGGCTAGGACTAGAGGAGGAATGCATCGGTCTGTTGGTGGAGCTCTTGAGCAGCGAAGGCCTACAGCATCCGCTCGTCGAGAAAGGGCGGGTGTTAGTGTTCCTTAGGATCCTCCAATTGAGGATCCTCCAGTAGAGGAACTACATATGCATACTGATGTACCTGCGATGGATGATGTAGGTATTGAAGGTTTTCCAGGAGGTCCAGAAGACTGTTCAGTCTTGACTGGTTATGCCGACCATGTGGCTGCTAAAGTCTGGTCAGGAGAGATATTTATAAGACGATTACATGTTGTTCAGGATTATATGTTTGCTTCTGAGACATTGTAAACATGTGTTCATGTATTTATTGTAGGAACGTGCAGAGCTAAAGTTGGCTTCCCATGGCTGTAAAGTTACTAAATTTGGGAAACCAGCTCCTGAGATTGAAGGGTTAGTGGCTGCTACTGGCCTTAGTCCCCTGATACGGTGCTCAGTGGACACTGGAGATCGGGGATTGCTGTCTGAATTTGTAGAGAGATGGCACGCCGAGACATCTAGTTTTCACCTCCCTGTCGGTGAAATGACTATTACGTTGGATGACGTCGCCTCCCTACTGCATATCCCTGTCATGGGAGTGTTCCATTCATATGAGCAGATAGACGTCGGATAGGCTATTACTCTTTTGGTGGAGCTGTTGGAGGTCACTGTAGATGAAGCTGAAGACGAGACGACGCAGTGCCACGCATATGTTCGATTGTCCTGGCTTCGAGAGCAGTATTTCAGATTTTTTGATTCTAGGCAGTGGATACTAGCAGCCAGGGCCTATCTGTTGCATCTTGTTGGTTGCAATTTGTTTGCCAACAAGAGTGCGACACATATAGGCGTTCAGTTCTTACAGCCTTTTCGCGACATCGACGAAGTTGCTGGATTTGCTTGGGGAGCTGGTGCTTTAGTGCATATGTATGAGAATTTGAGTTATGCATCAAAATACCACGAAAAGCATGTAGCTGGATACATTACTATATTACAGGTAATCTTGTGTCTCTGTGTGTGTGTGTGGATTTGTTATGTTTTAAATTATTTCTGACTTTCATCATTCTGATTTGTAGTGCTGGATATATGAGCATTTTCCCACTGTTGTGGACGGGGGTGCTCTAGATGCATATGAAGAGACGCAACCGCGTGCCTGTCGCTGGAAGAATGCGAAGGCGTTACCGTTGGCGACTTACCGTGTCCGTATAGACAGGTTGAGACCTGATGACATCTGCTGGACACCATATGCGGAGCACCGACCCCTTAGGGATTTTGAGCTGATAAGTTTATTTTCCGATTTCATTAGATGGGGTCCTCACATCGTTAGGTACCTTCCAGACAGGGTAGTTAGACAGTTCAGCTAGATTCAGTAGATTCCAGAGTTGTCTATGTCAAAATTCACCTCCACTGATGATGTCGACGAGCGATGAGTCCACTTCTCAGAATACCTTATACCGACCGGTGACTTGGTACATTATCTAAGTCACTGTGTTGCTGGATACATGGAGTGGTTCTATCGGATCTCACATCCGTTTATGACTCCGACACAATATGCACAGGCCCATTCACATGCTTCAGCTGGGCCCATGACTGATCCAGTTCCCACCCCTGCATCAGATGTTCATCCCCAGCACTAGATATTCATCCCTTGCACTAGATATTCATCCCCCTCACCTAGATGTGGGTCCCCATGCATCAGATGTTAGTATGGAAGACCAATTGCCAGCACATGCAGTGGTAAAAATATTTCAATTTGTTTATCCATTGTGTTATCAGATTTCATTACATTGCGTAATGCATTTTGTTGTTTTGTTGTAATTTAGTCTGTTGGCAACGACTGGCTGAGGGCTTGTAAGCTTTCATCGATGATGGCATCGTTACAGAGGGAACCGATGCATATGATAGGACACGACAGATGTTGCATCTCGCCCGTAGTGTTAGGGACTACGACATTGTATATACTCATAGAAGACGACCTAGAGATGCACAGCGGAGGCGCCTATGAGTAGTCTGTCACTGTTTTTATGTATCGATGACCACATTTATGTTCGACATGGTTTATGTTTTTTCTTTTTTGTTATGTCGGGAAAACTTACTTAGTTATACCTATATATTGACACAGTTATGCAAAATAAAGTTTATTCATTGTTAAAATATTTCTACACATCTCGTAATTTTACATGTTCAGTGCGCAACCTCATACATCTAGTATACATTTGCATTCTACTAATGTAATTATTGGGCCAGGCTTATGCTTCGCCGGTACTATGAGCACCCTACAAGAACCCAGTCAACGGCAAAGGACAGTTGTCCTTTAAGAAAACCTGTTTCAAATAATAACATTAGACAATCATGACTTTGACAGATTTAGGTAGTTCCATAAAATAAACAAATTAATGATATACTTGAACAAAGTGATTACCAAAAACATGACCAATACACAGAATGCGATGAACGTGAGGATCTCTAGGTGGTTGGCTTCTTAATGGAAAAAACGTCATACTTTGCTGAAGTGAAAGAGATACTACAATGACGTTATATCTTGATGCAATTACATGCCCCATTTCCGTAATATCCATCCATTTATCGACAGTAACCTGTAAAAAAACCATTATTCAAATATATTTAATGTGCACGATTTGCGTTGTTATAAAATCCATATAATGATTAAACCAAACGAACTTTTACCTTGGATAATCCATCAACCAGTAGGGACCGTTTTAAGGTTTCAAATCTATGTATCCCACCAAACAAGGCTATATATCCATTGTTACGGATTTTCAATCACCACGGCAAGCGTACCATTGTGTCGTTGTAAGTTTCGAATTTATAAAGATCGTCTCCACAGGGACTTGAGCTTACCCAGTTAATCCAAATAAATTAATCAATTGAATAGTTATGTACAAGTGGGTTGAATATTTGTTCATTTGTTTATAAAAGTAAAACAAACTAACTAAACTTAATGAAAAGGAAAATATAC
>PYAF01002940.1:18146-102003 GCA_007407185.1 Glycine tomentella | reverse complement strand
CTACCCGCGTGATCTTCTCTGGTCTTCCAAGTGGCTCGCGCGAGTAATGGCGCGACACGCGTGACACTCCAGAACTTTGTTTTCTTCTTTCTTTGGCCTTTATTCTCCTCTTTTGTCCTGAAATTGCATAATTGATATTGAAATAAGATAAAATAAAATAATATTAATAAACTAACAAAAACTAAACTAAATCCTAATTTTTTAATCAAAACATAAGCTAAACTATTCTAAAAATAAGATGTGTTTGCAACACATCACCTGGCCTCTCCAGGACTTTCATAACACATGCCTGGGCAAGAACATCCATATAGGGCAATCACCTCTAGGACTTTCACAGCACATGCCTGAGAGAGATCATCTCACAACGGAGGCACTCCATCCCTCAGGACTTTCCTCTGCCTGTGAGAGACTATCCACTCAGGGAGCTCTCAATCCCACAGGACTTTCCACTGCCTGGGAGAGACTATCCACACAGGGAGCTCTCAATCCCCCAGGACTTCCAATCACGGTCTGAGAGAGACTATCCACACTGGGAGCTCTCAATCCCTCAGACTATCAAATCGCCACCTGAGAGAGACTATCCACTCAGGGAGCTCTCAATCCCTCAGGGGTCTCAACCACTGCCTGAGAGAGACTATCCACACAGGGAGCTCTCAATCCCCCAGGACTTTCACAATGCACTGGCCTGGGAAAGAACCTCCTTTACAGGGCAATCACATCCAGGACTTTTCAACATCATTGCCTAAAGAGGAACATCCATACAGGGCAATCCATCCTTAGGACTTTAGGCAGAGAGCAGTGGCACCTCCCAAGGAATCTCAGCTATTCCAGGGAGTCCTTAAACTCTTCCTCTGACTAGGGAACCTCAACTAGCCCGATACTATTCCAGTATCCTATAGATTCCTGCATTGACCACCTCATGGTCTTTATCTCATCTCAGAACACTCTCACAGTGTTCATCAATTCAAAGGCCCAAGGCCCCTCACCTGATGCCACAGGTGTCACAACACCCTCACACCATCTCGACGTCTATCCTAGGGTTCATCAATCTCAGCCCAGCACACACTAGGCCATCATATATTCATATATCTGGAACGGTCTGATTATCACTCCAAGTACCGTTCATCTAGGCCCTCAGGCTGCAAACACATACATTATCAAAATAGGCCATACTGGCCTTTCATTCCACAACATGCACTATATACATATATACATATCAACCATGGCATGCAATCATCACCCACTTGGGTGGCAAACAAGAGAAAGGGCTAATCCCCAGAACGATGACTTACCTGGCAAGCCATGCCTGTAGCTTTAACCTCTTGAACAATGGTCTGCTTCTCTGACACCTCGTGTCAAGCCCTATCAAGGCAACCAAATGCATATCACAGACCATTCAAGCACATAAGCAAACATAAGCTCATCAGACAGTCCTCAACTGTCTCAAAGAAAGGAACCTCAGTCCCTTCTATCAACCCAGGTTATCTACCTAAGGTTCCTCAGGCTCATCCACTACAAGCCTTTCTGTAGACCCACAGTGGTCTATATCAGATCCAACATGGCCTCAGAGTCCCCACAGACTCAACACAAGCCATTCATAATGAGCATCACAGCTCACACCACTCAACAACTCAAGGTTTCCATAGGGCCTGAACGGTTCACATCTCAAAACACCGTTACCATGGCCTCTCAGGCACACCAAGCCCCTCAACATGGCTCTTGCATGTCTCAAATCAAGTGACTGAGTCCAAGTCACACATGCATATCCTAGAGCCAAAACCAACATTCACCAAATCACAAACTG
Organism: Glycine tomentella; assembly: GCA_007407185.1. NCBI lineage: Eukaryota > Viridiplantae > Streptophyta > Magnoliopsida > Fabales > Fabaceae > Glycine > Glycine tomentella. The sequence continues at coordinate 100,199 of PYAF01002940.1, read as the reverse complement.
AAAGCTAATCCTTCCTCCTCTCATCATTCTAAGCACATCTCTCAACAGGACCCAGAGCTAAGTCCAGCTCTATCACATATGGGTCACTATTCACCCAAAACCCCAAAATCACAAATCAATTGGAGAAACTCGAGTTTCTTACCTCAGAACTGATGAGGAAGGCCTTTGGGCTACGCTCCCTAGCCCTGGTGCAGCTGAACCACCGCCGTTCCTCGCCCAAACTCGAGCTCTGTAACCTCCTTCTGAGAAAGGGGCTTTTCTAAGGTTATGGAGGAAGGATTCTCACTCTCTCAAGGTTTCTAGGAGGTTTAAGGTGCTCAGAAAGGGATTTGGGTCTCAAAACAAGGTCATGGAAGCTTGGGAAGGTCCAGCAATGGAGGAAGGACTCAAGGAGGAAGAGAAACAGTGTTTCTCCCTTAGAAATCGCAAGCCTCCTTTATATATAGCCAACACCGACATTGTCGCGCGATCCGCGCTAATTCCCGAGCTATTCACGCCAACTGCAAAAAACTGTGGCGCCATCAGCGCCTCCCTGGCGCTTCCAGTGCCATTCTCCAGAGACCCTGGCGCTCTCAGCGCTAATCCCGCGCCATCAGCGCCAGATACCCGACACACTGGCGCCACCAGCGTGATCCTGGCGCCCCTGGCGCCACATTCCAGAGAGTCTGGCGCCATCCGCTCCAGCTCTTACGCTAACCGCGCCATACCCTTAATAGGGTTTTCTCAGCAGGACTTCTGGCGCTATCCGCGCGGCATCCCACGTCGTCCGCGCCAGAAGTTAGGATCTTACAATTCATATAGTGGATGGGGATCCCCACCTTAACCGTCATATGCGAATTCATGCAAATGGACTTGGATCGCATGTTGAGCCTATTAGTAATATATAATAAATATTTTAAATAAAATATAGTAACTTATTAATATAATTTATAATTTTATACTATAATTTATATTTTTAAAAGATAAAACATATTCATTAAACATAAGATAAGTATTTATAATTAACAACCCCAAAATAATATTATTAATTTGAGTATTCATTAAAAATAATTTAAATGGTTTTGCCAATAATTGGGAAGCGACATAATGCATACTAAATAATTTTTTGCTAGAATCAATTTTTTAATTTTATTTTGTAAATTTCTAGATTGACTCGAATAGGTTGGACAGCTCGACATAAGGTTGAACCGAACCTAAGAAATTTCATCCCAAAAAAATATTAATTGGATCAGGATCAACCATTTTCGTTGTTTAGTCCGATGAAAAGAGTTAGACTGTCTCATCGTCCATTTTGTGAGTCTTATAAATGATTTAGATTTAATTAATAATTAATCAATAGAAATTAATTATAATTAGTTGAATATGATAGTTAAATATTTTTTATAATATATCCAACTTTATTAAATGATTTTTCACTGGTATATTAAATGATATTCTACTGTAGAATCCACCGCATAATTATTATTATTGAAAAATAAAACGAAAAGCCCCGAGATCCAGAAGTTGACGTACTCGCTTGTTATAGGGTTTAGGTTAAATACTTTCAGCTCTCACAAATTCTAGTAGAAACAAAAACAGCGGAAGCAGCCATGGCCGAAGCAGAACACAACGATCCCACCTCGCCGGAGCGCGAGGACCAAACCAAAAGCAACAAAAAGAAGCTCCGAAAGAGAAAAAGACCTCAAAAGACAGAGCAGAAACAAGAGGAGGAGAAGAACGATTCGAACATTGATAGCGCCCAAACACAAACCGAAGATGAAGGAGAGAATGAAGAAGACACAAATGTGAACAACAACGTCTCATCTGGAATCATGAGCACCGAGTCTTTCTCCTCTCTGGGCTTGTCCGAACCCACTTCCAAAGCCATTGCGGACATGAGCTTCCACCGTATGACTCAGGTAACGCCGTTTTGCTGTTTCCTCTCATTTATTTATTTATGTTTTTATTTTTTCGGCGACAAAGCTTTTTCTCCGAGTATTTAACGCAACTGGACACTTAGGACTCGAAGTCGAAGTCGAGAACTCTGGTTAAGCTAATTAATTACATTTATTCAAGAATTAAAATCATGTTATTGAATTTAGATTCAAGCGAAGGCAATTCCGCCGCTTCTGACCGGGAATGACGTGCTTGGTGCGGCGAGAACGGGTGCTGGGAAAACCCTAGCGTTTTTGGTTCCGGCGGTGGAGTTGTTGTACAACGTTCAGTTCACGCCACGGAACGGGACGGGTGTTGTTGTCATATGCCCGACGAGGGAGCTGGCGATTCAGACGCACGCCGTAGCGAAGGAGCTGCTGAAGTATCACTCGCTGACGCTTGGATTGGTGATTGGGGGTTCCGGGAGGAAGGGAGAGGCAGAGCGCATTATGAAAGGGGTGAACCTGTTGGTGGCGACTCCGGGAAGGCTTCTCGATCACCTCCAGAATACGAACGGGTTCATATATAAAAACTTGAAGGTAAGTTGTGGATTGTTAACCCGATTTCGGTTGGTTATGATGTGTATGTTCAATTACTGACAGACAAAAATGTTATAATTTGTGTTAACTTTTCCATAAGTACTTATAGGAGAAGAAAATAAGAAGGAAAAATGAAATAAACTTCTTCCATTAGTTTATGCACGAGTTAAAATCAGCTTTTTGAGAAGCTAAATGAGAAAAGCTTAAAAAAAGATGTTTGGTGATGTGTTAATTGATAGAATGTGTGCTTGTTTGTTTTGTGAATGGTTAAATTTTGGAATACAATAGCTTATTTTTCTAAAAAAACTGTGAAATTTCCTCAAAGTAAGCTGATCCAAAGAACTGCATGAGGCTATTCTCTTATGCACAGTATTGGCTTTGGTCCTTGGAGTTTACGCTTTACATTTTGTTTAATTCCTTGGAGTAGTACCTGTTGAGAAGACTGAAACATGCTGAAGATGATGTAAGAAGATTGATATAGACTTGAGTGAGAAAAGCAGATAAATTGGAAGATGTTCTGAATTCTGATTGAAAGGCAAGAAAATTTTCAGGAAAACCATTAAAAAAGACCTTGCGCTGAATGGTTTTATTGAAAAATTGGTTGGTAATAGAGCCAAAGGACTTTGTTGTAGTTGTCAACTTGCATCTGTTCTGCTGACATAATTCAGATGGCCTTACAGATGCTTAGCCTTGTTGCCTCCTAAACATGTTTGTTGTTTAAGTTGTTGAAGAAACTAGGTATTAGGAAGAAGGGAAGCTGGCTGTTCTTTATAACTTATGGTGTTTGAGACGTTTCTGTTTTTCACATTTTGGAGTGATGTCTCTTCTTGTATCTGAAATATTAGTAGATGCATGCATATGTAAGTCTATGTCTTGATTATCCTTCATACTTGAGGTCTGAGTTCTTGCTTAATTTGGCAGTGCCTCATGATTGATGAAGCTGACAGGATATTGGAAGCAAACTTTGAGGAGGATATGAAGCAGATTATTAACATACTTCCAAAGGTATACAGAACTTTTGCAACGTGTTTCTATTTTCTCCTTCCCCTCCCCCTTTGTAATGCAGCAAGGTTATGAAATTTTAATACACTCATGAAATTGTGTCATGTCCAACATTCCAAATATGTTGCTTTGTGGATGGGATTAGTTATCTGTGAAACACCAAATTCTAATGCAATAACTATTACAATATCATTTAAGAGAAAACTAAGTTGCACAAATAATTAACAGTAAATAGGTTTCTGAATGAGACTGTCTTTTGATCTGTTAATGAAAATGAATGACAGTTTATGGTGCAACCCAAAAAATATGTTTTTAAAGGTCTAGAAAGAAACAAATATAGACTGGAGGTGACCTTGTTAAGGAAGGTTCAAATCCCATTTAATATCTTTTTTAACAAACATATGAATATTTTGTTTTCTCCATCAATAAGATGTTAAGTTGTGGAAGTTGGTTTTCAGATTCTGTTTTTGCATGAGTAGTCTATTTCTGGTGCTATGGCTTTTAGGTTTTTGCTCCTCTGCACCACTGTCTGGGATTAGTTATTGACTATAATACCTCCTAGTGAGTTTATTGAGTCTGAATGCCAGCAGCTGCTTGCTGTTAAACTTGTAAAAAAGTGATAGTACCGATATTTTCTATCTGACAGTGTATTTTTTTTCTGGTAGCTATATGGTTTCAGTATCAATGTCCCTTAGGATCTAAATATGTGTGTGTGTCAGTTGAATAGCTTGTTTTAGGTTTGGGGTCAATCTTTAAAGGCTGAGATGTAGCTGCTGTTTCTCCTAATTTCCCCCCCTTCCTTCCCTTCATGTAAATTAAATGTAGCTTTAAGTCTATATCTAGTTTTTGTTTATACCTAATATTAACATATCCGAGCATGGAAAATTAATTTGCTTCTCATTTTACAGAAAAGGCAAACAGCTTTATTCTCAGCTACACAAACAAAGAAGGTTTGTTCTTCATTTCCATCCTTTTTCATGTTCCTTTCTCTAAAGCAAATCTTAATTCCAATTTTGTTTTCTTTATTCAATTTTACTAATTGTCACACCATATAAATGTGCATTTTCCCCTTCATACACTTGAAGTGGTGAATGCTTGATAATGCACGTTATATTTGAAAACAAGATTCTGGGGAATGCAGGCATTGTCTATGTTTCCCCCTTGTTTTCTTTATTCAATTTTACTTATTGTCTGTGTTTTTGGGTAAATTTTCTGTGTTAAATTACAGGTTAAGGATCTTGCTCGCTTATCATTTCAGACAACTCCTATCTATATTGATGTAGATGATGGGAGAAAAAAGGTGATGCCTCTTCACTAAAATGAAAAACTTGAAATTTGTTATTTCATCATTATTACATAATTGACATGATCCATATCAATGTAGGTCACAAATGAAGGATTGCAGCAAGGCTATGTTGTTGTTCCCTGTGCTAAACGTTTTGTTGTTCTCTATTCATTCTTGAGGAGATACCAATCAAAAAAAGTGATGGTCTTTTTCTCTTCATGCAACTCTGTCAAATTCCATGCAGATCTTCTCAAGTGCACTGGGTTGGACTGCTTAAATATTCATGGAAAACAAAAGCAACATGCCCGGACTACTACGTTCTTCAACTTCTGCAAAGCAGAAAAGGGGATCTTGCTCTGTACTGACGTTGCTGCTCGTGGACTTGACATACCTGATGTGGTATGCTATTTTTTCTTATTAAGTTACATGAATATTTCTGGCCTTTAAATACGATTAGGTTCTATCATTCTTTTAAGGTTTTAACCTAAAGACTCTTCAGTTTCAATTTGCAACCAATCAATCACAACTGCCTGCACAGAAATGTTAGAATATAATAATAAAATCTTTGTTTAGAAGAACTTCCATAGTGAAGAGAAAGAAGGGGAATTCTGCTGTAAGTACTATAAAACCTAGGTAACCCTTTCTGGTTGGTTTCACCCTTTGTCTTTGGATATAGAATCCAATGGAAGATGCAGGGGCACCAAATTTAGTAGGGTACCTACGAACCCTCCAACAAAGAAACATGAGCTGGAGGTAAGATGTCCTAATAAGAGAAATGACATATTACTAAATTATGAACGTACAGGGAATGCACATCAACTAAGCCAATCTGACCAACTGAGTTACATTACAAGGCTAAGAAGACTAAATTATCTCACAATCACAATATAGACAATAACATACTAACCTCATTAAACACTGCTGAAGAGTCTTGACTCTTGATCACTTTACTCTTCTCAAAACCTTGTAATGGCTCATAAACACCTGAGACATCCAACATTCCCAAAAAATACTAGAGTTAACTACATGAACAGCTACCAGCTGCTGGGCAGTGTAAGAATAAATGGTGACTAGTCTAAAAAATATTTGGAGGGAAACTTTTATGTGTTCTGCAAAGTTCAAGAAGTCATTTGTGTTGGTTCTAATATGTAATGACAGTAACACAGTTCAAGACTTAACCATAGAATAGGCCTGGAAATCATTTCTGTGAATTAGAAATCAATAAAGGGTATGTAAACATTTTATCACATTTTTTCCTTTTTCTGCTTTGCAGGACTGGATTGTGCAGTTTGATCCACCTGATGAACCAAAGGTGCTTCCTGTTCTTTATTGATGGTTATTGGTTATTATTATTATTATTATTTTTTCCATTTGTTTCTTTGTAGTCTTATACATCAATACACAAGATAACATGTGATTATACTGCTTCCAGGAATATATCCATAGGGTTGGTAGAACAGCTCGTGGGGAAGGTGGAAAAGGAAATGCTTTACTTTTCCTGATACCTGAAGAATTGCAATTTCTTCACTATTTGAAGGTCAGTTTTTTCTCTTTATTGCAGAAGGTAGTAGTAGGCTTCTAATGTATGCTCTTGCTTTATCTTAGAAAGTTTCAATATAGATTACTTGAGGAAATTGAGTTTTTCATGCCTTACCCTATTTATGATATTATCCCAGTTGAAGTGTATAAAATTAAGTGATGAAATAAAAGTATAATATAATACAGGTTTGACAATTATTATTATTATCCCGAATCATTAAATTTTGAACTTATGCTTAATTTCAGGCCGCAAAGGTTCCTGTGAAAGAATATGCATTTGATCATAAGAAGCTTGCAAATGTACAATCTCAATTGGTATATTCCTGCTCCCAAGTGCTAATTAAAATTTTATTTAATGTGTTAACAAAAGTTTATCTTACATGGCACCATTTGGATTTGTGCAGGAGAAGTTGGTGGCTGGCATTTATCATTTGAATGTTATGGCTAAAGATGCATATAGGTCATATATATTAGCATATAATTCACACTCCATGAAAGATATATTCAATGTTCACCGCCTTGATTTACAGGTAGAGCTTTCTCATTACATTATTGTTATTTTCAGATTTACTGAACTGTTTGAATATTCATTCCCATCAAATAGAACATACACTATGGGAACTGCCTCTTGAGGGTGTGCACGCATATACCTTACCTGACATTGTAAATCAACTGCCTCTTGGAGTTCCACTAGTTTTTATTTTTTTATTTTAATCTCAAACCTCTGAATGGCGGGGTAGATTGTAATGGTTGAGTTAGTAACAAGATTATAAGAATAAATGACTGAAACAAAAATAATTACACATGGCAACATAAAAAAAGGAGTTTTGGTAGTGTTCTTCATTCCTTAAGACTTTTGCAGTTCATCAAATTGTGGATTCTAATATCTAGAAAATCGATACAAAGAGGGTAGTGACAAGCTATTCATAACTTTCCCTTGTTCCTTTGTTACCTACCCCACTCCACTATTCTTTAATTTTGTCTTTCTTTCTCATAAACCTAGTGCATTCTTCCCCTCCTTACCTAACATCTTGTATCAAACACTGGCAATTGTCAATCTCCTTTCTTTCCTAGGGTAACAAGTATTTCTCTCCCCCTTCTCTATCCTTGTTCTTTGCTAAATAGTTAGCTCTCTCAGGCCTCTGTTTGCCATTATTCTAGCTGCAAGAGGAGTAAAGCTCTGTAAAAAGGCATGGGCAGAAAATGCTTAAAAGATTGTTAGTTGCAGGGAGTAATAACTTTATTAATTTAACAGGATTCGGGGATTTTATCGAAAAGGTTTTTGTTGTTTTGTGCACTCAGTAGCAGTATGGCTCATGTAATAATTGTCTATATTAACCATGTTATACCTTGTCTATCACAATTCATCAAATTTCTAGTCAAATTGTTGCACAGTAAATCATGTATAATGTTGACTAAAATATGATAGTATAACTTACTGCACTTTCGCAGGCTGTTGCTGCTTCATTCTGTTTCTCAAACCCACCGAAGGTAAATCTGAACATAGATAGCAGTGCTTCAAAGCATAGGAAGAAAATACGCAAAGTAGAAGGAAAAATGATAAAAGGCAATTTGTGACTTTTAGCAGCAGACAATAATGTCACGGCTGTGCAGTGGTGTGATCCCCACATTCTCCACCCACACCACCCCCATTAAGTTTTGGTAGGAACCCCAATTTTATATGAAGAGAGATGGATTTGTAACTTAATCAAACAACCTAGGTTATTAGAAGCATCAGAAATTTTAAATTAGAATGGGTTATGCACATTTTTGAACTGTAATATTCAACATGACTACCGGTGTCCTATCCCATGTTCCAATTTGTAAGCTTATTTTTTTGTTGAAAATTATATTATCATCAATTTTAAAAAAGCACTAATAGTAACACTGAATCGAACAGGTTATTGTTGTGTTCAATGTGTGGGCTAATTCTTTGCCGTTTGTGTTAATTTTTTGGGATGCGTTACATATACTAGATAAATTTCTAATACACCATTTATGAATAGTGCATTTCAAAAATTATCCTTTGCTTTTTTGTAGTTTTTATACGTATGATTTACACTTATGAATTGACGAATATGTAAGAATATTACGGATTCGAATCCGTAAGTTTTTTTTTTTTTAAAAGTTAAAATATATTTTAGAAAATAATATATGGATATGTATGCATGCATTAATTCAACATGTAATTTTAACATATAATGTTATTTTAAAATTTAACATAATAAATTATTTTAAATTAAAAAATAATTAATGTTGATACATATAATATTAAATTTTTTAATATATATTTAATATACATAAATTTTAAACATAATAAATTATTTTAAATTAAATAAATTTAGTGATATATATATATATATATATATCAATATTAATTAATTTTAACATAATTAGTCTATTAGTTCAGTTGGTTAGAGCATTGTGTTAATAACTCAAATGTCACAAGTTCGATACCTGCATTACGGATTCGTCAATCTGTAACTTTGTGGTTTGCGTCGGGCTGGCCCATCCCACCCCACTTTACAGTGGGTTAGTGGGCCAGCGGGCCAGCCCACTCAAAAATTAAAAAAATAATTAAAAAAAAGAGTTCAAGCCTGTAAATTTTTATTTTTATTGACATCATGTAATTCTAAGATTTTCACAATTGTGGTATGTTCCAACCAAGGCAACATACAAACAAGCTAGATTTGGTGTTAATATAATAAATCATATCTAGTCCACATATGCATAATCTCTACAAGGATGATATTTCAAAATTGTGTTGGACATACCTGTTTTAATAGAATTTCTTCTCATCTCTCTCTCCAGGACATCAACAGTTCAACACAAAGCCTGTCCTTATTAGATTCCTTACACTGCATTGATTTCTCTTTCTCATGAGTCATGAATAACCTACAAATACAATCATCAATTTGTGTTGACAATGCTTTTAATATAAAATACATGCATAATAGAAGCAATGCAAACAGGGAATAAAAAAAAGAGGAAAAAATGATACCTTGAACGGGGTCATTGCTGATTAAACAAAACTAGAGTCTGAAATATATATGCAATTAAATAACATACATAAATGGCAGAACAATTACTGATAGTCTGAAACATACATTAAAATTAAGTTATCAAAGCAATATCCATACATTAAATTTAAAGTTTGCTAAAAACAAGTTAGAAACATTAGTACATTACAACTTCCAAAATGCAAAATAATTAAATTGAAGTAGTTGCATTTAAGCATCTTCAATAATTACAGAATTTGATCCCTTGGAAACACTTGGATCCATATTTAAAGCACAAAAGTCATCCTCGTCATCTTCAGCTACAAATTATAATCCAAAAATAAAAATAAAATTAGTTAATGAATAATGATGATTTAAAAGAAAATTAATTGGAAATTTAAATTGTAAAATAATGAAATTAAAGAAACTACCATCATTAGCAAAATCATGCAGCCAACTACGAGTACAAATTAAAGCTTCGACATTTTCTGACAAGAGACGATTTCTATACTTAATGATATGTGATCCAATGCTAAAAGTAGATTCAGAAGCCACTGTAGTAATAGGAATACTCAACACGTCACGAGCCATTATGGATAATTCTGGAAAGCGATTATGATTATCCCTCCACCATTGCAAAACATCCAACTCTTCATAGTACACAAAATCCAAATTTGGCTCATCCAGATAAACATCAAGTTGAGACTTTCCTACTTTAGAAACAAGTTGACTACTATGCATTTTTAATTCCTATTACATTTGACAAGTTGAACACAAAACAAATAAAATAAAATCAATTAAGTATTACAAGGAAAAAAAGTGAACACTTACATAATATGATAATAACAATAAGATTAATTGATAAGCATGTACTTACACCAAACATTCTTTGATTTATTCCCTTGAGTTCCTTTGACATGGATGAGGAACTATTTAGGGGCCTTGGTCCAAGATTGTGAATAGAGGCAACATCATTAATATTTCTTGGATTTGAATACCTCTCAAAGAGCATGTATAACTTTCTTCTCACATGTTGAATCTTTTGTTCACAAGTGGATTCATCAATTGTTGAGTAACAATAACTCAGTGAAGTAAACTTAATACGTGAGTCAAGAACTGCTCCAAACGCAAGAATAGTGCTATATTGATCCCAATATTTGTTAAAGTTCATCATCATCCTTTCCCCCATACTCCTGATAACCTCATATTCACTTTGTAAACTCTCAATAAGTACACGTTGAATTTTCCAAACTTGCAAGAAATATAGGTTGGAAGTAGGATAGGAAGTGCCCGAAATCAAATTAGTAGTATCATAAAATGGTAACAAGAACTCACAAATTACTTCACCTCTTTTCGACTCATCTACTGAAGGGCACCACTTGTAATTAGGATCTTTTGATTGAAAATTTGCAAATGCCCGTTGATATTTGAGAGCACTACAAAGCATCATATAAGTGGAATTCCATCTAGTGGAAACATCTAGACACAATTGCTTCCCACTACCATCAGACTGAAGACCAAGCTGCTGAATACATTCTTTAAACTTTCTCATCCTACCCTCTGATCCTTTCACATACTTGACACTCTCTCTAATTTTATGTAAGGCATCACTAGCAACTTTTAATCCTTCTTGAACAATAAGATTCAAAATATGTGCAGAACAACGAACATGAAAAAACTCTCCATCACATAATAACCAACCACTTGTTCCAAGATCATTTTTCAAAATGTCTTGCATGTTATCATTGGCAGATGCATTATCTAAAGTGAGAGAAAAAATCTTTTGCTCTATTTTCCAATCCTTCAAAAATTGAAAAATCTTTGAAGCCAAGTCAAATCCAGTGTGAGGAGGAGGCATATGACAAAATTAAGAATTTTACTATTTAACTTCCAATCAGCATCAACAAAATGAGCAGTTAAACATATGTAACCCTCACTAGTACAAGAGGTCCATAAATCAGAAGTTAAACATATTCTATTTGGAATACTAGCCATAACCTTTTTTAGCTTCTCCTTCTCTTTCTTGTAAATGGTTAGGACATCAGATTTTAAAGTATTCCGAGAAATAGGGTGTGCATCAGGATTCAAATACTTAATCCAACTTCTAATCTTTTTATACTCAACAAAGTTAAAAGGCAAGTCATGTTCAATGATTGCAGCAGCACACATCTCATGTGACACCATTTGATCTAACTTTGGAGATTTCAATTTTCCTTGTAAATCTACCATCATTTGACCAACATCTTCAAATTTAATTCCCTTACACTTTGAGATATGACGATTTAAGTGAGATGTCCCATATGCATTACCCCCAATTTTATACTTTGTTTTACAGGCCTTACACTCAGCTCTTTCTATCCCGTCATCACCCACTCCTATCTTAGTGAAAAACTTCCAACAATCTGAACTTGTTGCTTTCTTTTTCTTCTTAATTGGTTCATCAACTTGAGATGATTCAATAGGTACTTCAGAAGTTCCAACATGTTCATGCTCATTCACAGTCTCAGACTCCATATTAAAACTTCAGACAACTATCCTAAATCAAACATTAAATGGAAAATAGAAAATCAAACTCAACACCAGGAATAACATACATTATTTTCAGCTAACACTTGCACTTTTGAAACTATCATAAATCAAACATGAATAATATGGGACAACTTTAATAAAATGATTATACTAAAGTAGTTACAATAATCAAGAACTACTTAATTTCTCAAAGAAGCAGTGAATATTCTAACTTAATTTTCTATAGGCCTTGGAAAATGTGGCACACAAATAAATACAACCCAACAAACTCATTATTATCAATAACAATAATAAAAAATAAAAAAACAAACCGAGAGAAACCGCTGCATAGCTTTTTGGTAAAAGGTCACGTTAATATCCAGCACATAATTTAGTTTCCAAACCGTATCACATAACGTAAATAATCTTCACAAAGTTTTAGAATCATAGAATATGTAACAATATTAATAATAATGAATAATTACGTAATGTTAATTACCTCCTAGCTACCTCACGTTTTTTTCCTTTCTCTAGGTGTGTCTCTTGTGCAAAATGAGAAAACATATGACCATTCTGTATTATCAACATTTTCATTTAGAGAACAACTAAAAAGCATACACAACTTCAAAAAAAAAAAACTGATGCAAAACATATTTGCCATATCTTAATATGACAATTTAAAAAAGATCTTAACAGAATCACAATCACAGCTCATCAAATTGTCTCATTAATCAATCATTCCTCTCATTCTACCACATTGAACAAATTCAGTTATAATATTATCCCAACCACCAAAAAGAGTCATACAATATTACAGAGAACTTATCTAAACAGAAAGAACTCACCCACCTCAGGTCATATCCATTAACTAACCCATCTAAAAAACTAAGCACACTCCACAGATTCATGTGCTTTCATCACACAAGTTCATTAGCCAAATGAAATCACTAGAAAACTCATCAATCGGCACTCAGATTCAGCAACAAACTTCAACCCAACACACAGAAATCCCATAAGCAACAAACTTCAACTTCAGCAACAAATTTCAGCTTTCATTATAAAGAACTTTTGTACTTTGGCAAGCACTATGAAACATCAAAACTCAAAAGAAGAGCATACTTAAAACCGTGAGAAAGCAGGGGAGATGGTGAGAATTGAGAAAATACTTGAGAGCTGAGACGTACACTGCAGGAGCAACGCGGAAGCCAGAAGCTGACGATGGCCGTGCCAGAAGCTCGCGATGGCCGTGCCGGAAGCAACTCGTCTCTCTAGTCTTCTTCAAACTCAGCTTCCCTCTCTCGAGTCTCGGTTGTCTCGCTTTCGTTTCCGGTTTCCCCACAGCACAACTGCGCAGTGAGGACGTGAGGTGAAGCACTGAAGTCGTGCGTGGCCCGTGAAGGTGACTGGGTCTAGGTGAGGGTGAGGAGTGAGGAGTACGTGACCGTGAGGTATTGAGGCTGGAACCCTAACTCCCTAAGTGGCTAAATCCCAATTCCCAAACTATTATCTTTCTATTTTTTTTGTTTTAAGCAAAGCAAAAATGAGTGGACTGGACTGGTGTAAAGCCCCATTTAATCATCAGGGTCATTACCAAACATTAATCAACAATCACACATATACTCATCAGAGTTTAAGCAGTTTGGAAACATAAATTAGGAGTGACATCATTAAAGGTCACTATCATAAACATTGTACACTATAATATGGTGAATATACATAAATTTTCTGTTTAAGTACAAAACTGTACAATTCTATCCCCTCAGGGTACAACAAAACCAAACCAAAGGCAAAATATAAAACATCAGAGCCACATGCTCATGTCATCTATGCCTAAGGTTTCAAAACACAGCTATCCCTGCACAGGCTTCTTGCCTTGGGATCTATCTGCTCCTCCTGAGGTTTCACCTGAAAATATATGTCCCACAAAAGGGGTGAGATATAAAATCCCAGTAAACTCAGGGCCCTTGAAGGTATTTCCTTCTCCTGGTTCACTTTCATACATATACATGGAAATAGTATATCAAAAACAATCATTATCAACATCAGTGAATTACTCAATCAAACATCATGTACCACCAATGCACATCCACCTGTCAATAATCAGGCTATACTCATGGCATACAACCATTCATCACACACATCAATATCCTGCAGAGGCTACATCTATGTATATAGGAACATCTCCACCTAGGGAGGCTACATCTATATACTAGGAACATCTCATGACAGGATCTCAATACATCTATCAGAGGCTACATCCGTATATATAGGAACATCTCCACTTAGGAGGCTACATCTATATAACGGGAACATCTCTTTATAATGAGGCTACATCTGCAGATATAGGAACATCTCCAACTAGGAGGCTACATCTATATCGCAGGAACATCTCATAACCTATCTTAATACAATTTCCTGAGGAGGCTACATCTGTAGATATAGGAACATCTCCATTCGGGAGGCTACGTCTATATCACAGGAACATCTCACATTAGGTCTTACTCAATCTCATGTCATCTATCCTACTACCATAGGATTCAACATCAACCATGCAGATCATAAGCTAGACAATTCATAGCCAGACATATCAACCACCCATCTCAGGGTGCAGCTCATAGGTCAAGCATTTCATATCAATTCACATCAATTGCCCTCTCACAGGGTACAGAACACCATTCAGCAATCAATCATATCAACATACAATTTCAATATACATGCATATAATCATAACAGAACCATCACCCTATTAGGATCATGGTGGAACACAGTAAAGGACGCACATGCAAGAAACAAGAGCTTACCTGCTCTAGGCAAAATACCGGCTCTCCCGGCCTCGTGGTCACCACCACTAGGACTATCAAGCTCACGTCCTACATAAGAACAAACACATACTTACCAAATACAGTTTAAGCCGTTTAGAACGAAAGGAAACTTATAATCCTTTCTACATAACATAAGAATAATCACTTCACAAGTGATTCTCAAACCCTCAAAAGGATCCTACTCAGCCTACACAAGTCTCCAGAGCCTCTTCTAAGACTCTGATCAGGCTAATATAAGGCATATCCCTGCTTTATCCAGATCAATTCCAAGCTTCTCATTATCAACGATTCCCGCTCACAAACAACATCTATACTATCCCATGAGCAACTTTATCAACTGCTCTAAGGTTCATACTAGCCAAATAATTAGCCTTTTACCTCTGCTCATACATACTCAGAGCCAAAATCAAACTTCATCAATAATGATGACTCAAGGCTCTAACTTCATCAGAGTAACCCCCTGAACACAAAACTCTACAGAGTCCAAGCCTAATAACGGCTCTAACACCTCCAAAAATACCTCTCAAGGTACTCAAAATCCAACCAAAAACCCAAACACAAAACCAATGGCTAAGGCTCGAGTTTCTTACCTCTGTGCAGTCAAGACACACCAGGGAATCACTTTCCCTAAGGTAGATAGCTCATACAAAGCCTCCTTCGCCTCTGGTTCTTCGATTCCAAGGACTCCCTTAGAAATCTCGATCTCGCCTTTTACCGCCTCTTGTCGAGAATAAAGCTGGGTCTCTAGCTTATCTCGAGGCTCTGAACACTTTCTCAGTTGGGCCATAGGTGTTTAGATGAAAGATGGAGAAGATATAAAGCTCAACGGGTCATCAATGGCTGCTAGCTCTCTCTCTTCCTCTCTTTCTCTCAGCTCCGTCCCAAATGAGATATTTAAAAAAGGCTGACCGAAAGTCCCGCGCGGCTCGCGCCACGTCCCTTGCGGATCGCGCCAAAGGTTCGAGCAACCCACGCCATTAGCGCCAAATCCACGCGAATAGCGTGAGATGGCCGGAAGCATTGGCCTGATTCAAACCTTCCACGCGGATCGCGCCAAGTCCTGCGCTGGTCGCGCCACAGGTTCGAACCATCCACACGAGTAGCGTCATATCCACGCTAATAGCGTCGGAAGGCCGAAAGCATATCCCTGATTCAAGCCTCCCGCGCGGATCGCGCCAGACCCCACGCTGGTCGCGCGAAATGGCCTAAACAGCCTATTGCTTTCCTTTTAGGGACTCTTATGCATGATTATAACTCTTAATCCAGGCTTAATTTCCAAAGGTATTACAACTGGCAGTGTGGCCTGGCCGTGTGGGAGTGTTTTTTTTTTTTTTTTGTGGGTCATGGCCCTGTGGGCCAGCCCGACCCGGCCCCACTTCTGGCCTGCATTTTGGTGGACCGGGCTGGTCCGGCCCATTTTTTAATGTGGGCTTCAATATTGAACCCAACCCACATTTTTTTGTGGGTTATGCGGGCCGGCCCACCGGGCCTGACCCGTTTTGCCAAGACTACATATGCAATTCAGAGTGTCATGTCAACTTTATGTGTGTCACTTTAGACATAAGGAAGAAATAACTCGTGATCTTCTAACTTAGGATTTTTAACTAGTCTACTTATAGTATCTTTAGTGTTAGATCTTAAGTAAAAATTTTGAGTTTAAGATCTGATATTCACTAGATCTCTCAATAAAGGAAGTAGAGAGATTTCAAATATGGAGATTGAGTTCTTGTACAAGATTCTTCAAGATCTGCACATTGTTCAAAAAAGAATAAATTTTTTATCTCTTTCTCTCCCTAAGATCTCAAATCTACCATTAAAGAAAAAAATTACAGAGATCTTAAGAGATATTTAATCCTATATGATACTATATGATCCACTAAAAAATGATCTAAAATCTCAATTTAAAATCTAGCACTAAATACTCTTAGAGTATGTTTGGATGGAGTATTTTAAAATTTCAGGAAATTTAAAATTTAAGGAAATTAAAATACATCAATTAAAATTTTTTTATTTTCAAAATTTTGTGTTTGGATAAAGAAATTGAATTTCTTTATTTTTAAAATTTTGAACCTCATTCACGGAAAAACACTTAAGGCGCACATTTTTAGTTGTTTAAAATTCTGTTTTAAAATTTCAAAAATTTAAATTCCTCATATAAAAATATCCAAACAATAAATTTTAAATTGAAAAATTTTAAATCCCCTAATAAATTATTTTTCCCAATTAAAATTCTCTATCTAAACACATTCATGTCTTTTTTTCTTTTCGACAACCAAATAATATTGCGTGGTAATTAGAGTTGGCTGAGCGCTCGCAAATTACCTGCAAAATCCGTAGCTCGGTAATATATGGGTTTTATTTTTTTGAACCCATTTAAAAAGTGGGTTTTTTAGCCATCCCGCATAACCCGCAGGTTAAACGAGTTTTACCGGTGGATCCCATGGATATTTTAACCTTTACTAAAAAAACAAAATAGTGTGTAATTTAGTAAACATGTGAATGTTTTAGTAAAACTAAAACTCCTAAAACTAAAAATGCATTCACGCGACAAATTCTTTTCGCCACCGTAATCCCCTATCTTCTTCACTACAGTCACTCCTCTCCTCGCGCTCCACCACGCCGCCTCGACCTCCACGGCTCCTCCATGCAGCCTTGCTCTCCACCACGCTGTCACTCCTCAGCC
The DNA here is from genome assembly GCA_007407185.1 of Glycine tomentella. Classification (NCBI taxonomy): domain Eukaryota; kingdom Viridiplantae; phylum Streptophyta; class Magnoliopsida; order Fabales; family Fabaceae; genus Glycine; species Glycine tomentella. The sequence goes on along the minus strand of PYAF01002940.1, from coordinate 82,908 downwards.
CTTGCACTCGCAGTCTCTCTCTCGCACTGGTAGAGTCGTAGTCTCTCTCTCTCTCTCTCGTGTGTTCGTAGTCTCTTGTGTGAATGTGGGCTGGCCCGCAAAACCTACGGGCTATGCAGGGTGGGGCGGGTGCGGATTAAAAAAACAAGCCCGTTTAGATTGCGGACTTTGCGGGGCGGGCTTATTGGCATGTACAACTCCAGTTGCAATTAATGTGGTATCTCATGAATTAAAAGAACATGTTAAAGTTAAATCACATTTTATTCATCAACAAGTTCAAAATAAAGTGATTCAAATTGCGAATATTTGAAGTCATGATCAATTTGATGATGCATTTGTGAGATGTTGCCAAATGCACAATTCATCTCTTACTATTCAAACTTGGCTCAATCAATCCGCTTGATCTAGCTTGAGCTTGAAGTGGAATATTGAAGTGGAATATTGAATGAAAGTTCTAAAATCGACTCTGTTATTAATCAGTTCCTATAAGTTAGTTATATGTACCAATTGTTGATAAATATCTTTGTATGATTAGCTTTTTCTTCTAGACTTTATAGCTAGGATTAATATCTCCTAAATTCTAGGTTGACATTTATTTTTTAGTAATTGCTTCATGCTATGTATAATGAATTGCAATATGTACATTATATACTTATATGAAAATCTAGAATATCTGTTTCATTTTTCTGTACTCAACTCGAATTATGAAACATCAAAGACATCTCAAATGGGTGACATATTAAGTTTATGAAAAATAAAGCTAAGAACTAAAAATAATTCCATAAATTAAACAACTCTCGCCCTTCTAACACTTATTGTAAGTGAAAACAAGGATCTCATTAACCAAATCATAGGTTAACAGGGTTCCTTGGAGGTTGTTACTGCCAATCACAGTAAGTGAATTTTTTCCTTCAGCAAACGATAGACAAACTGTTCCCTCTTCTGCTGGAAAGAGCAATTGGTTATTGTCCAACTTGAAGGACACAAAATTTAGACCCGCAATATCACCATTTTGAAAGAAAAATTCAATGGTTGGATACACATTGGTTGGATCTTCTTTATAGCAAAACTCTAATTCCTCAAACCCTGGCTTCTTAGTAAGGTTACCATTTGTTTTAAGTATCTCTGACCTGAACACACTATACGCTTCATGTGGCAAACAGGTTAACACAGCTCCCGTATCTATGACAATCCCACCATCATAGTTCAAGCCATAACCCCAAACTCTAGATTGAATATCCAACATGAACCCGTTAATGCCTATTCCCGCAAATTGCATAAAGTAATAGTAAGGGTACCTACTGTTCTCACTCAAGGGAACCGTAATGGAATCATTGGTGTTACCATTTTGGTTTGTTCTAGGTGGTTGTGTGTCATAAAACTCAAGGGAAGAGGGTTTCTCTGATCCAAGACTCACTACGCAAAATGAATAGGCCTTTGCATGAAGTTGACTTTGCACTGAAAGTGGACCACGTCCAAGGCCAAAAACTCCTGAAACTTGAGTCCTAAAGGGTCCCTCATACGAGTCCCCGCACCCCATTATGAAGTCCTTGACTTGAATGTTAGAGTGCTCGAAATTGAGGGTTTCAGTGACCATCATACCAAAGGAGCGAGATTGAGATCTGTTGGCATTTTCATATTCATAGTTCATGTTGTACCTGTAAGATTTAATGTCTCATGTTAGAAGCATGTGACTTATTAAAAACTAATAAATAAGTAATTGGGTCATGACTTAAAGTGAAGTGGTTTCTAAAAATAATTGTTGTTTGACGAGTAATGGTTTTAAGGAATTAATACTCACCAACATGAAAGTATCCTTAACCTAAAAGAGATTAAAAGAAAGACTGTCAAGGGAGGGAAATCTTGATTTTTCTATCTCTCAAGCAAATTAAAACGCATAATAGATTTCATAGAAGTCTTGTTATAAAGAAAGGGTACGTATACATTTTTTTCTATTAATAAAGAGAATGATTAATTGATTCCTAAGATTCTTTATTTTTCTATTATAAAGATTCCTAGAAAGCTATAACTTACATACCTACAAGTCCATCCAGTGCAGTTTCCAAAAATGCCCCTCATCATAGGGATGAGGCATGTGTCGGAGTAGCAGCCAAGTTCTTTGAAGGAGATTGATGCACGTGTGTTGAAGGGAGGGCGTTGCATGGGGTAACAGTTGCTGCAAGGGTCGCATTGGAACCATGTGATGGGGCTCCTTGTGTCAATCATAACGAACACAATTTGCACTGGGGTACCCACCCACAAGAACATTGCGTAGGCATTATCTGCAGAATATATATCTGATATGGCTTTCGTGTTAGGATAATAATGAAATTTTGCATGGGGCTTGAATGTGTCATATTTCAGCATTGCCCTATTGTATAGTGGGATGCTGAGTATGGTAGCAGAGTGGGATGGAGGAATGCTTGTTAGTAATAATGCACACCAAAGTGTCAATAGAATATTCATTTTGGCAATTAGCTAATGGCAAATTGCTAGTTGTTGGAATTTGCTCCTTTGAGGAGTTTTCTTAACTCTTTGCAATCTTCAGATATGGCAATTAACTATTTCACACAAGGAATCTCTCTCTCTCTCTCTCTCTCTCTCTCTCTCTCTCTATATATATATATATATATATATATATATATATATATATATATAGTTTATCTTAAAATGGATATATTGTTTTGTGAGAAATCTGTGTAATTTGAGATGAGCCTTGGGTTTTGTTAACTCATTTCATTTGCCTGGCTCACACGAAATGTTAAAATGATCGTTAGTAAACATTAGGATAGCATGTTATGTCACTTATTTCCCATTACAAACCTACCCACTCTCTAATGTGTACAACAATCTTTAAGTAACTTTCTGGATTGAGTAAGACATTTTTATGAACAAATAAATTAATAAGAGAAAAAAAAGTTAATTATGTATTTATAATGTAAAAAATTTTACACAATTATTTAATTACAATTCATCATGTGATAAGTTTATTGATTTTTAAAATAATTATTTTAAAATAATTTAAATGATAATTTATGATTGGATGATAAGATAAAACTATTTTGTATTATCAACAACACATAGATATTAAACTCAATTAATAATACATGTACAACTCTAATAAAGATTATATCTGAGACCTAGTACTAACTATCGACTTATCTCATTATTAGACTAATCTTATACTAATGAGTAATATATAATATTTTTATTATTTTCTAATAATTATCTTAAAAAATATATAAAAAATATAAATTGTGATTGATTGATAACATATTGAAAATATATTCCAATTAAACTAAAAGTTTTACAGATAAACTTCTTTTTAACTAAAATGTTTCTAACAATTAATTACTTTACTTAAAACTTATTTTAACAAAAAAAAAATAACGGGATTGTCTAATTTGGGGTTAATTAACACTTAAACAACCCCATGATTGAAGAAAATCCCATGATTGATTGATCTCACAGAAATAAAACAACCCATGATTGAAGAAAATCCCATGATTGATTTATCTCACAGATATAAAACAACCCCATGATTGATGTAATTCTTTATGCACTTAAAAGATGATTAATATAACTTTTTAATTGCAGCAATTATTTACTATGACGTTGTTAAATCCCCTTTTTATATGGGATAAATTAGATAACCCAAAAATAATTATACAAATCCTAAACCCAAAAATTTGGTCAAAAATGTACTATATTTGATTCTATATATAAAAAATAATTACCTAATTTATCAAAACTAATAAAAGCAGTTAGATTAGTTAATTTTTCATAAATTTTAATTTTATTTTAAGATTATTCATGACATTAAATAATTTTAAGATATAATTATTTTTTAAAAGATAATTAATTTTTCAATCAATAAATATATCTTACATTGTTAATAGCTTAATATACACTTGCTTTCATGGAAAAAAGAGAATAATCATTAGAGATAAAAATAATTTAGTAATAAAAAGTTTTATATTTCTTATAATTAGAATAAAAAAATGTTGTCTTTTTTCTTATTCTCATATGCAGAAGATCGAATATAGTATTAAAATTACTTTTGGATGGAGAAATATTAAAAAGTATTATTTCTAAAAGGGTTAAGCAAAATGACAATGACAGCTAGTGTTAAAATGAAGTGCATTCAACCGCTGAACAAAAATGATACAAACGACAAAAACGAAAGTAACAAAGACGTAAATCCAGAACGCCCTCTGATGCCTGTCTCGACGAGACTTACCACTTGGCCATTGGAAAACACTAAACGACAATGTTGAAGTTTGCTAATTCCAAGTTTTCAACCAGCTAATTGTTGTTTTTTATATTTTTGGGTTAATTTTTTGTTTTTAAACAAATATCAGAAACTTTATCCTCCTTCAACGAGGGATTGTTGTCATTTGTGATGTTTGATCCTATTTTTTATTCCTAGTGGATATAATAATCACACGGTTCCACCCTCCACACCAATGGATCGCATATAACCATTAGTCTATTATCATTATGAACCATAATATCCCAAAATGCTAAGTTTGAGTTTGTAAGAATTAATTTGAATTTGATTTGCATAGAATATATCACTAGTAATAAACGATACTCCCAATTCGACTCAAAAGATTATATTTGTAAAGATATATATCATCATCAAACATTGACATAAAATCGTTATAGTTTAATCAGATCGAGCATAAAAGTTTCAAATTCAAATTTTAAGTATATAATTGTGTTAAATATTTTAATTTTTTTATTATCTATAATAATTCTTTCAGACTTAAACAAAATTGTCTTTCATAAAAGATACATGTTAGTTCAAAAAAGCGATATATCAATATCAAGATCTTATAGAAAGTTTAAAGATCTTAATGACATTAATTAAAATAATAGTAGCAATGCCCAAAATATGCCAAGTTGAATTGCTAAACAAACTTGAATTTAATAGTTAGGATTAGCAGTTAACAGTATCTCTGACAATAATAATTGCTGTGACTTCATTAACATTTTTAAAAAATTAAAAGAACAAGTCGAACCACGTCGCGGCCATTTTCAATGACAGGTGCCAAGAAGCTATTCTTCACATGCCTAATCCTTAACATATTAATTTTGAGTGCATTCGTGATCCCAAACACTACTTAATATTATTATTTAAAACACAACGAAACCCACACCTACTTCTTGTCCTATTGTCGATAATTTTATATTTTTCATTAATTTTAATAAGAAAGGTTAAATAATACTAATTGAGTGAGGAGAGTCTACTTCAAAAATGAAATCAAGTTATAATCGTAAATTTTAAAATAAAAAATAGAATAATTGAATAATTTATTATTATAGCTTTATTATAATTCTAATAATTAAATTTTAATTAATAATTACAATTGTATTTTATTCACTAAAATATTATTATATACATGTATCAAATATCAAATTCATAGTATTTCAATAATAAAAAATTTAAAGTAGATTAATGTGATTTGTTTTTATCCATAGAAATTGAGTTCAAATACAAGAATATTTATAATAACTAAAACACATTTCTCAATCAATTGAATTATACGTTTTTTTAGTAAAATACTATTGATTTTAATTTTCAATTTAGAAGTATAAGGTGTTCTTTCTTTTCCACTTTTTAATAACATGTCATAAATCATTTTTATAAAGAATGAATAGTTGATTCAAGTAACATATATTTGATTATTTTTAGGTAAAGTTCTAAATTTGAGTCTTGTGAGTGATTTTTTTTCCCACTAAAAATGTTTGTATCATATGGTATTGTGGCAATTTGAATAAGATTGTTTCCTAATTTGAGGGAACGTGAGGGAAATAGGTTTGCATTTAAATTAGATATTTCTCTAATGGTTGTTAATCTAGGAGTAATGTGAAGTATAACATAATGAGTATTGTGGTGGTACCTACATAGACTTTAATGTTCAAGTTAGAAAATAATTTTGATAAGAGTAAGTCTTCTATTTATATGTGAGGATGATTCACTGGATACAAGACTTACTTTTGTCAAAATACAATGTTTACTCACAAATTTATGGCTACTCATAGCCATTGGTGCAAAATTTGAGAAATTGTTAAATGTATGTTATTCTAATTAGATTAGACAACCAGGGTTGTCCAATGGTATTTTCCAAAGACTTGGTGTGACAAGACATGATTGACATGATGAGCAGAGCAAGAATTGTCCAACGATTTTTGTAAAAGACTTGGTATGACAAGACATAATTGAATAATGTGATAGCATGTGACTCTTCCTAAAAGGACACAACCTTGTAGTTATTACTTTTTTGTGACTTGTGTTAGGCTTTGTTTGGTTGGAACTAAAAATTAAAGAAAAGAAAATAGATGAAAGAAAAGACTAGATTCTTTTTAATTTCTTTCATTTGTTTCTGGTGAAAGTGAAAGAGAAAAACTGAATGCAGTGGGCCCCATTCCAAAAATTATTTCCGTCCAAATCTGAAAGAAAAAAGAGGGAAAACTTAAATTATATATAAAAAGACAAAAAAATCCTTATGTGACTTTATTTGTTATTTATAATTGTTGCTTTTACACAAAACCTTTCCGTTTCTGTTTCTGTTTCTCTTTCTCTGCTTGAGATATCTTTTCTCCCTTTCTCATACCTTTATTACTTTGTAGTAATATTTCCTCAAAGATGTAACTTCGTGTTCTTTCTTTGTTTTTGTTTGTGTTCTTGTTTTTGCTGTGTTCTAGGTTCAAGGGTACAATATTCTGAAAATTTGATATACGTTATCCATATGTCATAGTATGATTAATTTTGAAAAAAAAGGGCTTTTGTTTTTGCTCTCTTTTGAGTTCAAAGGTATAGTATTCTAGAAAATTAGAAAAGGGTAATTAAAGGAATATTCTTTATTCATATGTTTGTAGTATGATTAATCATGAAGAAAGGGTATTTTGTTTGGTTGGTGGGATGATATTGTTGGTTCCTAAATCTTGTGTTTCTTCTTTTCTTTTTGTTTTTTATAAATAAAAGTAAAAAGATCCGTGATTTTATGCAATATTACCATTCAAGAATTTTTTTTAACAATTTACCTTACAATTAACAAACACTGTTTTTTGTTTTGTGTTGAATCTGGCAAAGTGAGTGTTTTGCATTGTTGAAAGGTTTTTATTGTTTTATGATGGATATAGAATGCTTATATACCTTTCTTTGCTTCATGGATGTATGTTCCTTATTCATGCTTGTTATTTCATGGATGCATCTTTATATTCTTCTCTGGTTTTTGTTGTCTTCTGGGCTCAGGGGTATTATGAAAAATTAGAAAAAAGGTTAATTAAATTGATATACTTAATGCATATGTTGTAGTATGATTAATTTTGAAGAATAGTGCTATAAAACTATGTTATGCTGGGTTCTAATTGGTATAGTTTAGCTTGGTGTAGAAATGTGAAACTTGTACCGGTTTGTTTCTTTTAATGGTACAAACATATCTTTCTTTTATTTACTTTTCATGCTCGATTGATCAATGACCTATATAGTAAAAGTTTTAATGTCTGGATCAGTATGAAGGGTCATCCGACTACCTAGGGTGTTTAGGACAAGACAAATTATAGTTAAGTGTTGTTAGTTTTAAGTAAAAACACATTTTCTATTGGTTTTCTTTTGTATGTCAAGACACTTACTTGATGTTTATTATTTGTTATGTTGGGTTTCCCTTCTCGTATATCATCCAACCACTTTCTTTGGTACTTAGCCTTTCCTTTCACATCTTTTTCTCTGCTTATTGCAAGTATTGGCTTGCTTGATTTTATAATTATTTCATGTTTTTATAATTTTTTTAAGTTTATAAAAATATATTAATATATTCAAAATTTTATATGATTTTCATAAAGTGACAATCAAAGAGCTATTTGACGTCTCTGGCGATTTCGGTGGATTCATGCTTTATTAGGTAAAATACTTTTGGTAAATTTTACTAAATCTAAAACAACAGTTGTGAATTCATATATTTTTTTTTGTTTGGCTGTTGTTGCTCTTAGTGAAGGGTGTTGACTGAAATGTTTCCTCCTATAATGTAGTTTAGATTTTACCAGAATTAAAAATGCATCTCCTTTAATTATAAATGAAGAGAATTTTCAATTTCAATAGTTTTGTCTATATCTAATACAAGTGTCCATGATTAGTAATTTTGGATTAGATAGAAACATAGAGAATTACTAGAATTAGACAATGAGAAAGACTTTTACTTACTTGATTTGTTAGTCATTTCACTATTATATATTTTTTCCTCCTATGAACGGTTCAATCTTCATTGATATGCTTTTTAGAATTTGTTTGATTATATTGTGATGCATCATTGTACTTATTTTATTGTGTTTCTAAAATATGTTAAAAAATTTCCATTTGTTATTAGTCCATCTATTCAAGGTTGACAAAAATGGTTTTTCCTAATGCCGAAGAAGGAAACTTTGGTGTTGCACTTAATGATACAAGTGAAGAGGTAAATCATTTGGATAATATTCGCTTGCCACTTGACCTAAAAAATTTAAGTCAATTCCAACAAGAATGGGGAAAGTGAAGACATCTTTGTTATGTGATCCTCTTATGTTATATTGTGCACGCGTTGCATGTACTGAAAATGATGTCCTCCTACACTCGTAGTCCAATTAATGAAGAAAATCAACAAAGGGAGCATAAGCATCTTCAATTAATGAGACAATTAGTAGACACTGCAAAATGCCGAAACATCATACGAATGGGGCCTGAAGCATTTATGTTGTTGTGCCTTAAACTTAGAGAGACTGGTATTGTGAAAGATACCATTCGATCCACATTTGAGGAACAAGTGGCTAGATTCTTACACATCATAGGTCATAATGTAAAAAACTGTATCGTGTCATTCTTCTTCCATCGATCTGGAGAGACAGTTAGTCGCCACTTTCACAATGTTTTACGTGCCGTAATTTCATTAGAAGGTGAATTCCTAGTCCAACCTTATAGTATGGAAGTACCTTCACAAATATCAAGTAATAGTAGATTTAATCCTTTTTTTTTAAGGTATGAATGTCTTCCATTTACTTAGTTATCTCCACCATTAAAATTTTAGAATATAATTTCATTACTAACTTGTAACTTATTAAATACAATAAAGGATTGCATTGGTGCTATAAATGGAACACATATTCGAGTGAAAGTTCGAAGAGCACAAGCTCCTAGATTTCGTGGAAGAAAAGACTATCCAACACATAATGTTTTTGTTGCATGTAATTTTGACATGAAATTCACTTATGTGTTACCTGGGTGGGAGAGTACAATATCTGACTCTAGAATTTTAAAAAATGTTTTAACTAGGGAAAATCCACTAAAAATACTTGAAGGTTAATAGTGCATTTTCATGTTTTCACTAGCAAGTATTTGACTTTAAAATTATATTAATTAATATGTTGAGTCGTAATGTGATAAAAATTTTGTAGGAAAATATTATATTGGGGATGCTGGATTTATGCTAAAAAGTGGAGTGCTTACACCATATGGAGGTGTTCATTATCACTTGAAGGAGTATTGAACTTGTATCCACAAAATCCTAAAGAATTATTTAACCATCGTCATGCTTCACTTCGAAATGTCATAGAGAGAAGTTTCAGTGTGTTAAAAAAAAGATTTCCAATTATATCAAGTGGCATGGAACCCTTTCATTCGTTTGACATCATGAGGGACATTGTCCTTGCATGTTGTATAGTGCATAACTTCCTTATGGGTGTTGATGTTGATGAAACCTCGATTGCTGAAGTAGATCATGAATTGCTTCAACATGGCATAGATAGATCCTATACCCAAAATCGTGACGATGACTATATGCATGGAACAATTTTAAGAGACAACATTGCCGCTGAGATGTGGAATGCCTACCAAACTCGATGACACATTATATATGATATTGTCAATATAATTTCTTATGTATTTGTGTGTTGCGGTTATGTATCTTTATTGTATATTGTGTATTTTTGTACATATGTAAGGCTTATGTCAATATAATTTCTTATGTATTTGTGTGTTGCGGTTATATATTTTTATTGTATTTTGTGTATTTTTGTACATATGTAAGGCTTATTATTGTGAACTACTATTTTCCTTGTCTTCTATTAGATTTGAATGCAGATACTACAATGACAAGAGGAAAAAATATTGCACTAGATTCCACTCAACCTAGTAAAGATAATTTGCATTGGAATGATGATATAGACTTGTTGCTATTGAATGCTCTAACTGAATAAGCAAACAAAGGGAATAGGCACGACGATGCTTGGAAAACACAAGCATATATCAATATGGTTGAAGTCTTAAGAGCTACAATTGGACAAAATATTATAAAAAATCATATAAAAAATAGAATGAAAACTTTAAAATCTCACTTTGCTAAGGTGTATGACTTATTTAACAACTTTAGTGGGTTCGCATGGAATGCAATAATCGAAAAATTTGAGGCTGAAGAGGAAGTTTGGAACGACTTGATTAAGGTAACTATCTTTTTTTTTATATTATCTTTTACAACTTCTTTATATTTTTAAAATTTAGTAGCAAATCTAACTTATATATGGAGTTAATTTGTATAGGTAAAACCACATGCAACAAGATGGAAAAAAAATGCAGGTTAAACATTATGATATGTTGAAATAGTTGTTTGCAGCTGATAGAGCAACAAGTAAACAAGCGACAATTGCAAAAGAAAGACTTAAACAATGGGAAAAGAACACTATAAACTTGAATGATTATTTTGAAGATGTTGAAACTCCTCAAGAAAATGATAGTGTGTTTGATGCACCAGTTTTTATCTTCTCAATGTGACTTTAGTTCACAAAGTGGGCAATTGAACCAATCAATTGACACTTCTGCCTCAAAGGGTACAAAAAGAAAGAGAAATATGGTTAACTTGTTGGATGCTCAATACGAGAGAATGAAGGAAGGAATTTTAAGTTTAGTTGAAGTTTTGAAGGTTGGAAATTCTGTTAATAAGTTGAATCATGATGCTGAATGACGGTAGATATTGCTGAAAAACAATTGACTTTGATGCATCAAACTCGACATCGACATCTTTTAGAATATGAATGTTAGAAATGAAGAAGATCATGAACAATCAAGATGAGAAAGATCATGAAGAATCAAGTTAAGGAAGATTGCAAGTTTTGATTTTACATGCCCACTCAATTGATGACATATGTATTTGTTCAAGCTTGGTTCAAGAAGTTAAAGCATCTTATTCCTCACTTAGATTGATTAACTAATGCATTCATTCATTCATTAAATCATGATTAAGTCATATGATATTATTAATCAATTGGCATGACATTAAGGCAATAAGGTTTTCATATAAAGTATTTTTCACTGTTTTAATCGATTATCAATATGATATAATTGATTAAATGCATTTAAACAGAACTGCATATTGTTTTATGAACACTTTAATCAATTACCAATAATTTGTAATCGATTAAATTAGTCTGACTATGTTAAGTCATTCTGCTATAATTGATTACTTCACGGAATAATCGATTATCTGAATCTTTGCATAATTCACAGAAGCATTTTATCTGGTTTTAATCGATTACTAGATTGTTGTAATCGATTAAATATGCATTGTTAAGTTTTTCACACTTCCTGTGATAATCGATTATTTGAGGCATTAATCGATTACAATAGCATATCAAAAAATCCTGATCTCCTGGAATAATCGATTACGAGAGGGATTAATCGATTATTTGTTCTTGAGATTTATTTCCAGATTTCTGATGAACACTTCAATCGATTATTTTAGAAATTTAATCGATTACTTGAGTTAAAATAATCGATTACATTGACAGAATAATCGAATACATGTAGTTAATTCTGTTTTTTATAAATAGAAGGAGCTTATTCTGTTATGTGTGAATATTGAGTTTTCGAACAAGCCTTGTGAAAATCACATTCTGAGAGTTCTAAAGTCAGCAAGGCATATTAGAATCAGAAATTAAAAGTAGATTCAAGAATCATGAAGATTTTCATTTGTTGAGTCATCTACTCCATGTGAAGTTTGTGTTCAAGCATTTTGTCAAAAGATTTCATCAAGAAAGATCATGGCATTCATTCTCAGTCTGGTTTGATCATTTAATTTCGTTCATTGCACTGAAGAATTAAAGGTGATATCTTTCTTGAATTATTTGCTTAGATATTTTGAGTAATATTGTTTGATTTTGTCATTGTTTGTTCATATAACAAATAGTGTTCTTTAAAGCATTGCTAGATAGGTTTCTAGTGGTTAGAACAGAGAGGAGATCTCTGGTTCTTAGATCTTTTGAAAAGTCTATATAGGTTTAGATTTTGAATTTTACCTAGGGAGGGTAAGAGAGATATTTGTATGCTTGTAAAGATATTATATTTGTTATAGTGGAAACTCTAATCAAGGCTAATTAGAAGTAAACTTGATGTAGCCTCCAGGGTTGAGAGGTGAACCAGTATAAATCTTGTGTGTGATTGAATATTTTTTGTTCATATTCATATTGTTCTTGAAGTATTATATTTATTCATATCACAAGATTGGTTATTGCTCAAGAGTGGTTTGATTGAGACAAAGGTTGATTTTAAAAATTTGATTTCTTAATTGGTTTAAGATACGATCCTTCTTTCAAAGATTTCCGTTGTGTTAGAAATTTGTTTTAAATTTTTAAAACTCTGAGGTAAAACCAATTCACCCCCCCTCTTGGTTATTTGCATACGTGTTCATTGTATTTTCAATGAAGTGTGTGCTCTTTTGGAGGAACTGAATGTGCTAGATCCATTACGCATGAAGCGCTATGACTATTTATGCGACAATGAGAAGGAGAAACAAAAGCTTTTTGGTGTAGAAATGAGAGCTCAAACTCTCATTCAAATTATGAGTGATGCTGGATTGATTAAGTAAGAGCATAGAGCCTGCTCTCTTTTTTTGTTGGAGTCTATCATGACTTCTTTTTTGGGTCTACATACTTATATATGGAATTGGAAGCTTTTTTTGGCTTGTACATTGAGGATATCACGTGCTAACTTTGTTTTGTGACTTGTCTATCTTCATTTGCTTTTGGAATATATGGTATATGTGTGGTTGAATGTTGAAGATTTGCATGATGTCATTGCAAAATTCAAGTAAGAGAAGTGTTTCTAATCACTCTTAATAATTTATGTCTTTTTCATAATTCTAATATGTGCCTTTAATATGGATATTTTACTGCTTATATACATTATGCTTTCAGCTGGTAACTTATTCTCTAAAATCCGCTAGAGATATAACAAGCAGTAGAAGGTATATTGATATTTTCAAGTCTTAAATCAGACATTACAATTATATGTGCTTTGTTGGATATGATTTTTTAATACAACACTATGTTTTAGGGGTGTTTAGAGTCCTTGACAAAAGATACTTTAATGATCTATACAGGTATTGAATTGATGCACGTGTCTTGAAAGAATTAGATGTTGATGGGTGATTTTTTTGTTGATGTTGGTGTAATTATAGAGGAACTAGATCCATCCAATTCAAACAACACTTAGACAGTGTGTGTGTATATATATACATAGTAGTTTGATGTGACTGACTTATCAACTTAAGACTTTAATATTTTATAAAAAAAATATATTGGTCACTACAACTTGATTTTATTTATGATGATAATTTGTTTAAGCAATATATAATAACATTATAAAAAACACATTTACTTATAGAAGGACCTTAGCTAGCTCAGACATTTTGGAATGATAACTTATATGATGGTAAGATAGTTTATGACATGTAATTAGAATGGGTACAAAATGCAATCATGCAATTTGTATATTATTTATCTTTTGGCAATTAAAAATTAGGTCTCACACTATTAATATAAGAATTGGTGCACACTGACATATAAGAATTTATGTAGAAAAGTTTAATAAAAATATATAGTGATTATATTTTATGTATCTTGAATATTTTGTTAAACACTAACTTAGTTTTGTATGAATCTTGTGTAAATAATACACTGCTTTATAAGTTTATCTTATTTGTTTGAGTGTTTTCTATTTTAAAATTTTTGCATTTAAATTAAATTATGTTTTTATATAAATATTAAATTTTATGTTAGTAAGAAATTAAATTATTTTTTATGTTATTTTAACTTAATTCATGAAATAATTAATTTATCATTTTATATAGCAATTTTAGTCTTAGGTATTTTCAAAATAATATTTGTTAACTCATTTTTTAAACTTTGTTGGTAAATAATTTTGTTTAAGTGTATTCATGTCATTTTATTTTTATATTTTCTTTCTTTTCATTTTTTATACAATCAAACAAAGGAAAAGAAAATCCATTTTTTTTTCTTTTCATTTTCTCTTATAACAAATAATAAAAAAATCACCTCATTTTCTATTCTTTTTCTTTTCTTTTGTAAACCAAACAAAGAGTTAGAGTGGATTTATCGAACAATTTGAATAGGAAGTCAGTCTCTAAACTGATAGTTGACCATATTTTGTGATGCTCCATTATCTTAAAAGAGTTTTACTAAAATATCATGTAGCATTGGGGTATCTTGAGTCAGTTCATTGGACTAAGTTTGTCCAGAGAGGTTCTAACCAAGGAACACACAAATCCCAAAAACGCATAGTTTCTCTTGTGTTTTTGGTAAACAGTCGCCCGGGCCTGGTCAATGTGACCCCCTTTGTGAGGAGGCACCCCTTCTCCCAACCCAATTTAAATATTTCTAATGAAAGATACCTATCATAATATTATAACTTACCAAAATAGTTTAATTTAACATACATTCATTGTAATTCTGGTGAACAAGATTATTCATTGTAATTATCTCAAACAAGGTTACTTCTGAATTCCATTACATGTACATACATATGTATGTATATATAAACATGCAATTCAGAAGGAATTATTATTAATCACCTAAGCATAGTCTGTGAAACTGTAACACAGTAATTATAATTGCAATCACTTTCTTTTCTCTTTTTTTGATTTAAATATAGCAGCCAGGCACGCACATGACATGAGGAAGGCAGAGCAGGCAAGAATTTCAGTTCATATTTGCTTGTGGACTATTAAATTCAAGGTCAATCAAGAATGAAATAATAGACATAAACCATGAGAGAGACAAAGACAACTTTGGCTAAGTTAAAGATATATAAATAAAGAGCATTATAGAGAGGAATGTGTGGGGAGAGAGAGAGAGAAGAGGGAGTGAGAAAATGGATGTGAAGAAAATTGTGGTGGCTGTAGAAGATGTGGATGCAGCGAGAACTGCTCTACAATGGGCTCTAAGAAACATCATTCGCTATGGTGACATAATCACCCTTCTCCATGTCTATCATCACTCTACAAGATCAAAAAGCAAAGCACGTCTTCTACGCCTTAATGGCTTCAAATTAGCCCTTTCCTTTCAAGACATGTGCAACAACTACCCCAACGTAAGTACCCTTTTTTTGGTTTTTTTTTGTTCTGTCTCAATTGTTATGATGTTGATTTTGTTGTGTTCAAATTAACGGATATGTGTCATATATAATAATAGGATTGTGTTACAGACAAAGGTTGAAATTATTGTCACGGAAGGGGACCAAGAAGGAGCCAAGATTGCAGCCACGGTACGAGAGATTGAAGCTTCCATGCTTGTGGTTGGACTCCATGATTGTAGTTTTCTATACAAGTAAGTCCAATTTGAAAACATCTCCAAGGTTTTGAGTTCAATTTCAAAAGATAAATGCATATTGGAATTAATTATTAGTACTTATTACATAGTTGTGAGTTGTGATGGGTGGATGATGACATACCTTAATAATGTTATATGGGTCCTCCCTCTCAGTCCCTCTCCATAGAATTTATAGCTATTTTAGACCAAATTCTAGTTGAATTATCTCTCTTGTCATTGTCATCTTGATCTGGGTGATCAATGAAAACCTGAAATTCAAGGTTCTTTGGATATGCATTTGGGAGAAACTAGAAAGAGAAAGGTTAGGTTCTTATTAGAGGTCAATTTCAACAACCTGATAGGTTCTGGAGATGATTTCACTTTATTATCTATCTTGTTCAGCAAGATCCTGGCCTTCATAAGACAACAGCATCAACATGGATATTAGTGGGACCTGGGTTTATTAATTGTCCAATTTGTGTTGTGTTAGTACTTTTTTCTTTCTTTCTCCTGCTTTAATTTTGAAAGATTTATGCTATTGAGCTTCGAAAATTGGTCACGAAAATCCTTTGCAAATGCACGTGCCTTCTTTAATGGTGACAAAGCCTTCTTAAAGCTTTTTGGATACACTTTTTAATCTGCTTTTCCTTTAAAAGAAGCCCCCGTTTCGTTCAGAAATGACTAACTATGCTCTAACCATGTAATATACCTATCTATGCTCTAACTTAATGAGAATAAATCCTTTTTGTCAATTTTTTTTATCCCTCCTTTTTTGTCAAATTTAAACATGATAAGGTCGTTTCTCTCTTGATGGAGCTTATTAATGTGTTTAATTTGGTGGTAAAAATTATGTTGAATACAAAATCATGTGAAATCACCACAAAAAAAAAATCACAATTTGTTGTTTTAAAAAAATGGTGAGTTTAATTCATCTTATTATCAAACATGCACTTTATATGTGGCAGGATCATTTCAATTGCATTTGACACCTAATCACCCTATGCATTGTATTTTCTTAAGCACATACCAAACGCATGCATTGATTTCAGTTTTTGTTTCTTTAATTCATTTATTTAATTTCACTTCTGCAACTTTGTATTATCACTAGGAGAACTCAAAACACTGTTTTTATTCATTTTGTAAATATATAGATTGACAATGGCCCATTCCCATCATAGCATAAGCAGCATTTTCAACTGCAGAGTATTTGCAATCAAGGAGCCTCATGTGTTACCAGTGAGGCCCATGATATCTTCAGTGTCTGTGCTAGACAGTTCAGCCAACATGGATTTTTCTCAAATTGATGTTTCTAGATTACAGTAAGTTTCGTGACAACATGTCTTACCATCAATAAATTCTCAACATATTCAATTCTTTACTAGAAATTAGGAATTTGTAGTTTAAGCATTATTAGATTGTTTCCTTGTGCATTTTAAGTAATGACTTGTTTTATGGTTCATCTTCGTTTGTTTTAACCAAAAGGTGAACATACCATATTCATAAAATATTTAGATGAATAAATCATCAATTTGGTCCTAAGACCGAAATTCATCATTTCTCTTAAATAGTTGTTAAAATTATATAAGTAGTCATTAAAATATTATAAGTATGTCATATAATCTCTCAAGTATTGATATTTTTTCTTTCAAATCAGTTCCTTAGTAATTAGTATTATTAAAAATGTTTAAATATATTTTTCATATTTATAATATATTATTTTTTAGTTTATTATCTTTTTTTTATTATTTGATATTTGTAAACTTTTACTTTTGATACCTAGTATTAATCTAAGTCAACCACTTAACTAATGATACTAATGATGTAACATTATATTATCTTGTCATGTCATCATTTAATAGACTAAGAATAACCATGTGTACTAAAAATAAAAAATTAAAAATGTCTAAACTAAAAAGGTAGTGAATTAAAAAAAGATATATTACATATATAAAAAGCATATTTAAGTCGGTTAAAAAATATTAATTAATATTAATTCAGGAACTAAATTGATGCATATTCAATGTTTTAAAAATTATTTATATAATTTTAGTAATTTAAGGACTATTTGAGAGAGTGTGATATTTTAGGAACTAAATTGATAATTTATTTAGTTTTTAATTTTGTTATAAATTGATAGTTTATGCAATTGCATTGCAGAGTCCCTCGTACCCCTCCACCAAAAATTCCATACCGAATCTGTCCTAACCCATCTGCAATTATTTGGAGATCAAGGAAGTCTAGGAAAAGGTGAAGGAGACAATTTCGTACAGATAATCTTTTCGATTAAAGTAGCCCCAAAAGTAATTTGGGCTTCCTTCATTTTTTATTCTTCTGCTTTCTAATTTCCTATAATTTATGTTCACATGCCACCCATACACATACAAAAGAGTGCAATTGACATAGTATAGTTTGGTTGTTTATGCCTACATTATTGTGATTGTATAAAGGATCTTGTAATATAAACATTACCTTGCTACATATTAGAAG
Organism: Glycine tomentella; assembly: GCA_007407185.1. Lineage (NCBI taxonomy): Eukaryota > Viridiplantae > Streptophyta > Magnoliopsida > Fabales > Fabaceae > Glycine > Glycine tomentella. Next base: position 64,788 of record PYAF01002940.1, on the reverse strand, counting down.
TGTGGATTTTAGATTTTTTTTTTTTCTGATTTATTTATTATCTTGTATCCATGTATTCGGAATCTTGCCCCTGCTAAGTGCTAGATGACGCGGAAGATGCCAAGACAGTGTCTCACTGACAGTCTAATTTTTCTAGCTTGTTCATGTTTCACCAAATCAAAATATGCTCAAGTTCTCTTTCTTAATATATATCTATATATATATATATATATATATTCAATTTATGAAAATACGTAAGTTTTATAATTGTACCACTGAAACAATTTTATTTTTAATCTAAGTTTTTTAGAATCTCGGTTTATAGAAAGTTTTAATTTTTCTTTTTTATGAAATGAAAAACAAATATCGTGATGTACAAATGAAAAATTAAACAATGCAACGATAAAAACAAATTCAACATTAAAACTACGAAATTTTTATGCACTCAACATTTTTCGTATCTTGCATTCTAACACAAACATTAAATATTCTTTAACCACCGGTCGCTCAACCTAATCCGACCAAGCGTGGAATAGATTAGGCTAACCCAACCTGAATTTTATACGGGCTGCATTTTTTGTGACCTTGCTGGGCCTGTTTTAATTTTTTTTTGTCTAAATTTATATAATTTTTTTTTAAAATTATAATAATGTTGGACCAAAATAGACTTTGTTGAATTTGAACTTTATATTTCTTGAGTTCAATATCAACAACAATATGATATTTTGAGAGGGGAGTACATATGTTTTCGATATAATATATGTATATATTGCACATTGGTATTCCTTATAGCTTTTGTAGTGTCGAGCTTGTTGTGTTCACATGGCTTTGTGCTGTAGGAAGGTATGTGAATTGTTTGTGGTCTTAGTTTTAGTTTGAGTTTTGGTGTGTTTTGGAGGTGGTCATGTCTGGTACTATGAGTACATGGGTTATCTTGTGTTTTATTTCTATTATATTGACACATCTTGTGCTTTTGTATTAGTGTTGTCAATAATATTTTTTTGCCAAAAAAAATCTTGAGGTCAGTATGACCTGATTCATTTTGGACCAAATTTTTATCCATGACCTAACCCGTGGGTCTGATCCATTTTATCAGCTCTGATATAGTGAATTGTTGGTTAAGGATTCGCTACAAGTTCTCACCTTTCCCATGAATGTAGCTGCAGATCCTCCATACGCCACTTTCTCGCTTGGTGGGCAACCTTTCCTAGAAAGATCCCTTGATGACTAGGGATTAGTTGGGAAGTTGCAGCTGGATGAAGTTGTTTGTGGTTTGGGTCATGTCATAATTCTTTAGGTGGACCTCTGATGACAACCCAAACATGTCATCGGCGCCTTATCCAATAATTTGGAGATGTCCCATTCTACCAAATTTTCAAATACAAAAGACAGTGACAAAATAAATTTCCATTAAATATTTGACTAAAACTAATATGTAAACTTAATTGATTCTCTTAACTTTCAAGGCAAAGGTGGAGACAAGGTTGTTATAGTTTGATCTTTAAAATGAACACAAATGTATTTACCTTAACATAATCATCATGATGCGCCAACAAATATTGGTCTAGTTAGTAAGGAATAAATTCATATCCCAAAAAGAACGTGAGTTTGATTCTTGTTGTTGATGTGAGGACCATGTTTGTGGGTAATATATAAATATCTACGTAAGTTCTTATTAAACCAAGGCTTAAGTGACTTTGATGAATCCTTGAGAGCCAACTCACCTAAACTTTTTTATAGCAAAAAAATTCATCATAATACATATAAAATTAAATCAAAGAAAAATATGACAGTGTTTATTTTAGAAAATTCATCATAATACATATAAAATTAAATCAAAGAAAAATATGACAGTGTTTATTTTAGAAAAAATATTATTAATGTATGTCCACTCAATTCATTACTTATTACATGTAACAAAAAAAGTTAAATTCATTACTTGGGCTTCAACTTTCCAACACCCCACGGCCCTATAAAATTTTCACCTCTTTTTGGCAGATGATAGTGTGATATTCTCTAGAGCGACCTTAGAGGAGGCTGGTAAAATTGCTTCTATCCTGAAATCTTATGAATTTGTCTCAGGTCAGAGAGTCAGAGAATATACTACCAGAAGTCAAAACTCTCTTGTAGCTCAAAATTTGGCTAGTCCAAGAATTTATGAGCTCTCAAGGTTGTTGGATGTAAAGGCAGTGGAGAGTCATGACAAATACCTCAGATTGCCTACAATTATAGGTAGATCAAAATCACAAGTTTTTCTGTACGTTAAGGAAATGGTGTGGGAAAAGGTGAAAGGCTGGAAAGAAAGAGTTTCATCAAAGGGTAGTAGAGAGATCCTCATTAAGTCACTAGTGCAATATTCCTACTTACATAATGAGATGCTTTAAACTGCCAAAAGCTCTTTGTGATGATATTGACAGGATGATTGAAAGATTTTTCTGGGGAGGATCTATGGATGATAGGAAAATTCATTGGTTCAAATGGGGAAAACTCACCAAGTGTAAAGGGGACGAAAGCCTAGGATTTAGAGTCACTATTGCGTTCAACAAGGCTTTGTTGGTGAGGCAAGGTGGCGCTTAATTCAATTTGACGATTCACTAGTGGCCCGAGTGTTGAAAGCCAAATACTATTGATCAAGTATCATGTCGTCAAAGGATTTTGTTGATGTATCAAGGCAACTGTTGAAGTCCTATTTTCTAGGAGTTGACTAGTTTTGGTCACTTGGTCAGTTTTATCGTGTAGGAGTGTTTAATTGCATTTTGTTATTTAGTTAGTTTGTTGTTATTTCTGTGGACTAAGAAATTAGTTAGTTAGTGGGCAACGGGTGGTTATAAAAAGGATTAGTTTGTATTCATTTTTAAAAAAATGTCTTCTGAATAAAAGAAACTGGTGGTTACAAAATATAGTTTCTGCTGTCATTCTCTGCTACGAAAATTCAACATTGGTATCAAGAGCCTTTGTTGATCTTAAGGGGCTGTGAGTGACTCGTGAAATTGGTTGAGAGGAGTGTCTGCATCTGCATCCAAAGAAGCTAAAGGCAAGATGGAGGCAGGATTGAGTGGTTTTTAACAATGGCTCCACCAGCGTTTGATGGAGAAAATTATCAAGCCTGGGCAGTGAGAATTCAAGCCCATCTAGAGGGTTGTGATTTTTGGGAAGCTGTAGAAGAATATAATGAAGTTGCTACCCTTCCTGAAAATCCAACCATCAATCAGATCAAGTTTCATACGGAGAGGATAACAAGAAAAGCAAAGGCAAAGTCTTGTTTATATGCTGCTGTCTCACCTGCCATTTTCAACAGAATTATGGCTTTTAAATTAGCCAAAGCCATTTGGGACTTCCTCAAGGCTGAGTATCAAGGAGATGAGAGGATCAGAAGCATGAAGGGGCTAAATTTGATAAGAGAATTTGAGAGATTGCAGATGAAGGAGTCTGAGACAATTAAGGAGTATTCTAATAAGTTGATAAGTATTACAAATCAAGCAAGAATTCTAAGTACTGACCTCTCTGATAATAGGCCAGTGCAAAAGATTCTTGTCTCCTTGCCTGAAAGGTTTGAGGCAACCATTGCATCTTTGGAGAATACCAAGGATTTGTCTTAGGTCAAGTTGGCAGAATTGCTAAGTTCTCTACAACCACAAGAGCAGAGAAGGTTAATGAGGCTTGAAGGAAGTACAGAAGGAGCTTTGCAGGCCAAAGAACAACGTAATGTAGGAAGGAAAGGAAAGAAGTGGAAAGGGAATAAAGGAGATAGCGGTAATGGTTCAGCAACTGCTGCAGGAGAGAACAATGAAGTCAACTCCAATAATAATTAGGACAAGTATTCCTCATGTAAGCACTGTGGAAAACTGAATCATCCATACTTTAGGTGTTGGAAGAGGCCAGATATAAAGTACAAAAAATGTCATAGACTTGGACACATTGAGAAGTTTTCCGAAAGGAAGGAAATCAGCAGCAAGGTGAGGCACATCCTGCAATCCAGCATGAGGCAGATCCACTATTTGTTGTCTCTTGTTTCTCCTCTAGTACTCCATGTGACAGTTGGCTTGTTGATAGTGGCTGCACAAACCACATGACAAGTGATGAAAAGATATTTAGAGACCTTGAGAAGTCATTGAAGTCAAGAGTGAGAATTGGAAATGGGGAATTCCTAGAAGTGAAAGGTAAAGGGACTGTAGCAATAGAGAGTTATGTTGGAACTAAGTTGATTTTTGGTGTGATGTATATGCCTGATATTGATTAGAATTTGTTGAGTGTGGGGCAGTTGGTAGAAAAGGGATTCAAAGTTACATTTAAAGAGGGGAAGTGTTTGATCTTTGACTCCAGTGGTCGGGAGCTGTTCAAAATAAAGATGCAACGTAAGAGTTTTTCTCTAAATCCTCTTGAGGAGGAGCAGGTGGCATTCAAGTGTCAGGCCAATGGTTCAGAGATATAGCACAAAAAGGCTGGGCACTTTCATCACAAAAGCTTATTATTCATGCAGAGGAATGAAATGGCAACTGGGTTACCAACCCTAGAGGAGTAGATCACAAGGTGCAAGGCTTGTTTAATGGGCAAGCAGACAAGACTTCCCTTCAAAGAATCCACTTGGAGAGCTACAGAGAAGCTGCAGTTGATTCATACAGATCTTTGTGGTCCTCAAGTGACTCCTTCACTAAATGGTAGTAGGTATTTCATTATTTTCATTGATGATTATACCAGAATGTGTTGGATTTACTTCATGAAACAAAAGTCAGAAGTTGCTGAGGTATTTCTGAAGTTTAAGAGATGGGTTGAGACCCAAAGTGCCTGCAGAATTCAGGTCATCAGATCTGATAATGGAATAGAATACACTTCACAAAGGTTTAACTTTTTTTTGTGAATAAGCTGTAATTGAGCATTAACTTACTGCTCCTTATTCTCCACAACAAAATGGGGTTAATGAGAGAAAGAATAAAACCATTATGGAGATGACTAGGTGTCTGCTGCATAAGAAGAATATACCAAAAGTATTATGGGCAGAAGCATCAAACACAACAGTTTTTTTTGTCGAATAGACTGCCTACAAGGGTATTGGAGAAGAAGACACCTTTTGAAGCTTGGTTTGGTTTTAAGCCACTTCTTGGAAATTTGAAGGTGTTTGGCTGTCTTTGTTTTTCTCAATTCCACAGGTCAAGAGAGACAAGCTAGGAGAGAAAGTTGAACCTGGGATCTTTGTTGGCTACAGTCTAGTGTTGAAAGCCTACAAGATTTATCAACCATAGACAAAAAAGGTAATCACTAGTAGAGATGTTCAGTTCCTAAAAGATAAGCAATGGGACTGGACTGATGAGCCACAAGCCAAGCACAAACAGGTCTTGTTGGAATCTGATGAGCTAGTAGATGATGTTCCAGTTAGAGGTACCAGATCTCTGAATGATATATATCAGAGGTGTAGTGTGGCTGTTTTGGAACCTTCAGGTTATGAGGAAGCTAAAGGTGATCAGAGGTGGATGAATGCTATGAAGGAAGAGTTGGCTATGATAGAAAAGAACCAAACATGGGAGCTAGTAAAGAGACCTGAAGATAGGAAAGGTGATTGGAGTAAAATGGACTTTCAGGACCAGATTCAATCCTGATGGCTCAATAAATAAGCATAAAGCCAGGTTGATGGTGAAGGGATATGCACAGGTTTGGGGAGTTGATTGCTGACAAACATTTGCTCCTGTTGCAAGACTGGATACAATTAGAATGGTTCTTGCTTTGGCAGCTCAACAAGGATGGAAAGTGTATCAGTTAGATGTGAAATCTGCATTTTTGAATGGAGTGTTACAGAAGGAGATTTATGTTGAGCAGTCTGAAGGTTTTGTCACACCAGGTCAGGAGGAGAAGGTGTATTTACTGAGAAAAGCTCTATATGGATTGAGGCAAGCTCCCAGAGCATGGTACAACAAGATGGATGAGCACTTGCTGGGTTTGGGTTTTAAGAAAAGTCTTAGTAAATCCACTTTATATGTCAAGAAGTTAGTATCTGACTTAGTGGTGGTATCTCTTTACGTGGATGATATTATAATGACCACTGGAAGTTGGCGCTGATGGCGCTAGTAGTGGCGCCAGGAGCGCCAAAGTTTTTGGAACCCCACGCTCGGTGGCTGAGCTATGAGAGCTTCATACCTTCCATATACCTCACCTAAACACCTCCTAAACACCAGTAAACATGAGTAGAACCTTGTGTGAGCTAATTCCAGCATGGGATTTGAGAGAAAACCCCATATCCTGAGATTCTCCAGAGAGAGCTGAGCTTGAGCAAAGAAGAAGGCACTTCTTGGATGCTAGAGCGGGGAGAAGGGATTCTCCGGCCTTCTTCAACAGATTTGAGGTAAGAAACTCAAGTTTTCTATGATTATTTGTGGTTTGGGTAATGGGGTGAATAGTAACCATTTTATGATAGAGCTGGAATTAGGCTTAGGTTCTTTAGAAAAGTATGATCAGGAGAGTGTTCTGAGGAATATGAGATATTGAAACTGAATTTCTGATGAAGCTTGGCTTTAATCTGAGATTGGTATGAGTAGGAAGAAGAGTGAGTGGATGAGGGGTTCTGAGATAGAAAAGAACCCAAGTGCCTTTATAAGAAATGTTCATGAGGCCAAATAAACGGTGAATATGCGTTGATATGTTGGATTTGGCCATGATGAATAACTGGTGAGTTAGGCACAAATAGACCATTGGATTGACTGATACAAAGTCTTACCAAGACTCTAGGGCCATGGTCAAGCTGAGAATGATCATGTTGGATACCTGGTATAGTGTTTCTGATGTGAACTGTGCTGTATGATTTTGCCAGAGGACAAGACATGAAGATGGCAGCAGTATGGACACCATCTGAGGATTGGTGATAAAGCACGGTCTTACCAGGTAAGTTTAGTGTTCCTTGGAGTGATTTCCCTGCTTGGGGTCACTATTTGATTGTATTATGTGCTTGGGATAGAATGAACAATATGTTGTGTCTGATAGGTGTATAAGCCATGTATATGATAACTAGTGTAGTTAAACACTAGGATAGAGGATTGAGTTGTATTGGGTATAAGAGATATACCCTGATGTTCTAGTGATGAGATGAACACTGTACGAGTGTTCGGTGCCTGATGATAAGCTAACACTGCGAGAGTGTTATGCAGTATATTGATGATAGTTCCATATGACATGCCAGACACCTTGATGTTGTATGATGATGACTATGATAGTGAAACACCATGATGGTGTTGCGATGTGTATTGAGGCAATGCTGTTATGGCATGTTGGTCTTGATGTTAGATTGACACTGTGAGAGTGTCATCCTTTGTATTGTTTATGAGAATTATGTGTGAATTCTCTGGCCAGAGAATAGTGGACTATGGACCCCTTGGGAATGTGCCCTTAAGTGGATGATCTCCCCTGGGATAATCCATAGGCGTCCATGTAAACCCTGGGTAGATGTGCCCTTAAGTGGATGATCCTATTCAGGTATTGGGCAGCAAATCCTGAATAGATGTGCCCTTCAGTGGATGATCCTATTCAGGCACGGATAGAGAGTGTCCTGAATAGATGTGCCCTTCAGTGGATGATCCTATTCAGGCACTCAGTGGCAAGTCTTGAGGGAATGTGCCCTTAAGTGGATGATCTTCCTCAGGCATGAACAGAGCGAGTCCTGAGTAGATGTGTCTTTCAGTAGATGATCCTATTCAGGTACTCAGTGGAAAGCCATGAGGGAATGTGCCCTTCAGTGGATGAGCTCTCTCAGGAAGCGTGTGATGATTGTATATGTTTGTCTTAGGCTGCTATGTGCATGCAGCTTGTTCATGTGAGCCGTGAAGGCTGTTTGTATGATGAAATCCTCAGGTATTGACTAGTGTCTAGTGAGACTCTGGGGATGTGTACTTGTCAGATGAGCTTCTTAGGCAGAGGCAATAAGTCCTAAGATAAGGTACCTGTCAAATGATCATCCCCAGACGATGGACTAGGTTACAAAGAACCTGTTAGATGTGATATGAAATGAGAAAGTCTAAATGGCTGATATATGTATATATAGATGAGATGAGGTTTTAGCTCATGGAGCTTGAGAGAGAGGCTATTTACTAGACAGGTGGTCTCTCAATACCAGTGATGAGTGCACCGACCCAGTGAGGCGTGCATGAACCATAGTATATGTGGTATATGATAAGAGATGAGATGGCTACTGTTAAGCCAAGCTAGTATATTTTTGTATGAAAGTGAACCAGGGGAGGAAAGATCTCCAAGAACCCTGGCTTACTGAGATTGATATCTCACCCCGTGTGGGGTTATGTTGCAGGTATGGATCCTAGCAGGGATGACAAATCCTTTGGTGAGAAGGCCAGTAGGGTTGAGAGCTTTGGGGCTCCATATGGCAGGTGCCATGCTGAGCAAGGTAGTTTCTGTCTCCTGTCATATCTTATTCGATATGGTTGATATCTGCCTGGTTTTATTGTTTTATTATCTGGATCAATAAGGGCTAGAAATAGTGAAATATATCATGTTTCTGTTTATGCACCATACATAATGTATCAAGAAATACGATTCTTGTATGCTTCCGCGGCTTATTTTATGCTATTCTGATATTATAGTAATGTTAACACACTGGATGCACACGGGGTGTTACAGATATGTTGGTGATGGAGTAACAATTCTCATATTACTGGGGATGGAGGTTAGGAAGACTCAAAATGAAATTTTTATCTGTCAAAAGAAGTACTTGAAGGAGATCCTGAAGAGATTCAATATAGAGGAGTGCAAGAGTGTAAGTACTCCAATGGGTTGGAAGGAAAAGCTTCAAAAGAAAGATGGATCAAAACCTATAGATGAAAGAGTTTATAAAAGTGTAATTGGCTGCCTTATGTATCTCACTGCAACTAGGCCAGACATTATGTATGCTATAAGTGTCTTGTCTAGATTTCTTAATTGTGCAAGTGAGTTGCACATGGTAGCTGCAATGAGGGTGTTAAGATACTTGAAAGGTATTCTTTCATATGGAATTAAGTTTTGCAAACTTTAGGAGTTTAAGTTGCATGGATATTCTGACAGTGACTGGGCCAGATCAGTGGATGATATGAAGAGTACTTCAAGTTATTGTTTTACATTTGGGTCAACATGTTTTTCTTGGTGTTCAAAGAAGCAGGAACTAGTGGCTCGATCAACTGTAGAAGCTGAGTTCATTGTAACTACTACATCTGTGAATCAAGCATATGGTTGAAGAAGCTGATGAATGATCTGAATTTGGAGCAAGAAGAAGAAATAGAAGTATTTATGGATAATCAAGCTACTCTAGCTATTTCACAGAATCCAGTATTTCATGGAAAAACAAAGCATTTTAAAATCAAGTATTACTTCTTGAGAGAAGTGCAGAAGGCTGGCGAGGTGAAGCTAATGTACTGCAAGGATAGTGAAGGTCTCACTCTTAGAGGAAAGACATTAACCCTTGAGTTCATCAAGAGAAACTGTAACTTGGTAGCTAACAATTTTTTATTTTTTATTTTTGCTTTTCATGTCAATGAAATGTACTGGGTTGATGATGCTCCTCACCAGATTTTGACTCTTTTAGTGTTTGATGTACTTCCATCTGCTTTCTTCTGTTTCTAAATAAAAGGCAAGTTCTACGTTAAAAAATCTATCCAACACAAATATCATATATGTGATAGTTTTTACAAACTATTGAACATGAAGGTGGCATAAAAATAATCTAATAAAAAAAATTGTTATTGTAAGTTGCTTGCAACTAGTAACGGTTACCTATTGTGTTTGTTTCCATTGAATTGGAAAGGAAAGATTGTGAGAGGAGTGAATTGTAATGAATTTAGCCAATTTTTCATGTTGAGAAGTTTGTTTAGAGAAGAATATAGAATGATATGTGCCAATGTTTGGTTGTAGGAAGTGTGGTGTGAGACGTAAGATAAATAATAATATTACTTTCTCTTATATATTCTTTTTGATATTTTTTATTATTGGTTTAAATTTATTATAAATGACATTTTTTTTGTCTGGACTTTTATTTAAGATATATTTGGATAAACTTCTCCATTAAATACTTGTAAGAGAAGCAAATAAAAAAGAGAAAAAATGAAAAAAAAATCATAAACTAAAATTAACATGTTATAAATTAATTTATACTTATAAATAAATTAATTTTAACTTATAAAGAATTTTTTTTTCATTTTTCTTATTTTCTTCTTAGTGTTTAATAAGTTTCACTTGTATCTTATAATAAATTTAACCAATGATATGAGGAGCTAAATTGGAGCATATTAATGATTGTTAAACAACTTGCTTAGCATGCATGTCGTGTTTAGCACAATTCCTTGGCAGAGTTTTTGGGCTTAGCGTGCGTTGCTCGCTTAGCACAATGCCTTGGCTTGCTTAGTTCGTATGTAGTGCTTAGCGCAATTCCTTGGCAGATAGTCTTTTAGTCTTAACGCTCGTGACTCGCTTAGCGCGCAACTTCTATGAGGATTTTTGTATTTCTTGTTTATTTGTGTAATGGACCTCAATGTGGACTAAAATAGGCTTAAACTGTGCATTTTAGTGTGTTAATACAGGCTTAGCTCTATAAGTACTCGGATATTTCTATTTTTGGGAGAACTTTTGATTAATGAAATTAAACATTTACTTGAATTGAGAGCTTAGCCTCTTCTTAGTTCTTGACTGAACCCAAATCAATTCTTATAAAGGAAGCTTTCCTTTGTGGCGAATCCTCCTCTAACTTATCACTCTGTTACGGATCGTGGCGTCATTCATTGTCATCTTCTTAATCTTCTCCATTTTTTGTTTTAAGTTTTCAAACAACTAATCCAGGGAGTCTTGAAATTTGCATCTGTAAATGATCCAATCCAAGCATTCAGGTCTTTGTCATCATCATGTGGTAATTAGAGCTTGAATCCGAAGAGCAATTTGAAAAGATTTCTATCCATATAGGTGCAGTTTTCGTTTTTTTCTCTCCAAAAAAATGAGAAAATGAAATTCCTTTGATTCTTGATTGTTTGTGTTTAATTATGTGTTTCTAGTGTGTTTTCTGAGTTTATCTTGCATTTGTGTTCAATTTTCCTATCTTTTTGTTGAATTCAGAGTTGATTTGAGTATAGGTTGTTCTTTATGTTCTTCGTGTTCTTCATGAAACTCATAGAACTGCTGAAAAATTTCTGAGCTTGATCCATAACAATTTTGTTTGGAGAGTGTTGGGGCGTTTATGAAAATATCAAAAGTTTTTAGTCATAAAAGAGAAAGTATAAAGGACCAAAGAGCAAAATTTAAAAAATATTTTGGGATCAAAATGAAAATATCAAAAAAATATGAGGACCCAAATATATAAAAAAAGTTACAGTCAAAAGTTAACAACCTTCTTTCTTAGTGTGTGCTTATTGTTGGTTTCTATTACTTTCATTTTGCATAATTACAGTGGCCTATTCTTAGCCAATTTTTTTTTACAACATTAGAAGAGACATCTTGCATTCTTTTTTCTTTTCCTATTTGTCTTTTTTTTTTTTTGCATTCCTTTTGAGTAGTGCTTTCTTTTTGAGCTTTTATTGCTTGTTTTCTAAACTTCCAAGATTTTTCCTTAGAGTTTTCTTTCTTCCATGACTTTTTAAGTTGAGTTTGGATTTGTTTTATTTTTCACTTTGGTTACTCCTTGAATTGCTATCTTTGGTTGATTTCAAGGGCTAAAGAAGAGTTAGAGAGTGGAAAAAGACAAGAGTGAACCTTATAGAAAAACACGAGTATTGAAGAGTGTAACCACTTAACGAGTGGTAAGGTCCAATATTTTGTTGGTTTTACTAACCTTTTCTTGTAGCAATGGTGTCCTAAAGTGATAGTGATCCATCTTCTGCTAGATCTGCTAGGCTAATGGTTTCATTGGCTAAGCAAATTGATAAGTTACAAAGAAATGTTGATAGGAGGATGGGAGAGAAATTTGATGAGATACAAAGAAGCACTCAAGAGTTGAGTGGGAGAATGGAAGACATGGAGTGGAGGAGAAATCATCGGTCACCTCATTCTTCTCAAGGGAGTGATGATGGGTACGAAGATGGTAGAAGACATAGGCATAAGAGAAATAGGGATGGCATGGATGATGTGAAGGTCAAACCTACCAAGTTCCTAGGTACTTATGATCCGGAGGCTTACCTTGATTGGGAGATGAAAGTGGACCAAATTTGTTATTGCAACACTTTTAGTGAAAAACGGAAAATGAAGTTGGCTAGCTTATAATTTGAGGGATATGCCTTGGTGTGGTGGCATTAATCCCAAGTGGAAAGAGAAAGATTGAGAAGACATAGACTGAACACTTGGGAGGTAATGAAAAGAATCATGAGGGAGAGATTTGTCCCACCTCAATATATAAGGGAAATGCATAACAAGTTACAAAGGCTTTATCAAGGAAGTAAAAGTGTTGATGATTATTATAAGGAGATGGAGATTTCTTTGACAAGAGCAAACATTGAAGAGACTAATGAGGCTATAATGGCTAGATTTTTGAATGGCTTGAATAGGGACATTCAAGATGTTGTAGAGCTTCAAAGCTACAACACCATGAATAAACTTATACATAGAGCTATGAAAGTGGAGCAACAATTGAATAGAAAACATGCCTACAAGAAGTCTTCATATGGTTATTCATTTTGGAAGGATAAGGACACTTCTAAGAAGGAGGGTTCTTCTTCACAACATATTGGAAGGAAGTCTTCAAGAGGTAACCCTACTTCTCTGATTCAACCTCTTCCAATAAATCTAGTACCATTAAATACTTTAAGTGTTTGGGAAAGGGTCACATTGCATCCCAATGTCCTAACAAAAGGACCATGATTGTGTTGGAGAATGGAGAGGTGGATAATGATTCATCTAGGAGTTCTCATAGTTCCTCTAATGAAGGGGAGGATGATGGTTTTCTTCAACCAGAAGAGGTAGATCTTTTGATGGTAAGAAGACTCATGGGAAACTTGTGCAAAGATTGAGATGATACACAAAGAGAAAACATTTTCCATTCTAGATGCTTGGTGAATGGAAATGTTTGTTCTCTAATAATTGATGGAGGAAGTTGTACCAATGTTGCAAGTACTGGATTAATGGAGATGCTTGGTTTAAAAATTATCCCTCACCCTAAATCTTATAAGTTGCAATGGTTGAGTGACAATGGTGAGTTGGTTGTGGATAAGCAAGTGTTGCTTACATTCTCCATTGGAAAGTATGTTGATGAAGTGTTTTGTGATATGGTTCCCATGAAAGCCAACCGTGTGTTGCTTGGAAGACCTTGGCAATATGATAGAGATGTTATCCACAATGGGTCACCAATCGCTATTCTTTCCTCCATAAAGATAAAAAGGTAGTTCTCTCACCTTTGTATCCAAGTGAGGTGTATGAGGATCAAATAAAAATGAGATTGAAAAGAGAAAAAGAAAAGAAAATCAAAGAAGAAAAGAGTCCTTTGGGAGAGAAAAGTTGAAAAGAAAAAGATGACAAAAAGATTGAAAAGGGAGAACAAAGGAAAAGAGACAAAAAGAGTGAAACACAATTAGTAATAAAAGAGAGTTTGTTGATCAAATCTAAGGAGGTAAAAAGAGTGATGCTAGCTAGACAACAGATGTATTTACTTATTCCAAATGACATGTGTTTGTCTTCTAGTTCCCTTGAGTTGCCTCAAGGTTTTGATACACTCTTAAAGGAGTTTGAGGATGTATTTCCATCAGACATACCCCATGGCTTGCCTCCTTTAAGAGGAATTGAACATTAAATTGATCTTGTTTTGGGAGCTTCACTTCCTAATAGAGCTGCCTATAGGAGTAATCTGGAAGAGACCAAGGAGATTCAAAAGCAAGTTGAAGGGTTGATGCAAAGAGGATAGGTGAAGGAAAGCTTGAGCCCATGCAATGCCGGTCATCCTAGTCCCCAAGAAAGATGACACTTGGAGGATGTGCATGGATTGTAGAGCCATCAACAACATCATGGCAAGATGACACATTTCATTCCATGTCACAAAGTGGACGATGCTTGTCATGTGGCAGATCTTTTCTTCAAAGAGATAGTGCGTCTTCATGGATTACCAGGAGCATTGTGTCAGACAGGGATTCCAAGCTTTTTTTCTCCACCACGTGTCATCCTCAAACTGATGGGCAAATCGAGGTAGTCAATAGAACACTCTCATAGTGCTTCATCAAAGGTAATTTGAAAACTTAGGAATAATGGTTACCCCATATCGAATTTGCTTACAATAGGGTAACCAACTCAATCACTTCTTTTTTCTTCTTTTGAGGTTGTTTATGGTTTTAACCCTTCATCTCCTCTTGATTTAATTCTCCTACCTAATGATTCTTCTATTTTGAGTAAGGATGGGCTTTCTAGAGCCACTTTTGTTAGGGATCTCCATGAAAAGGTGCAAAATCAAATTGAGAAGAAGATGGAGCAATATGCACGACACGCCAACAAAGGGAGAAAGCCCATGGTATTTGAACTCAGAGATTGAGTTTGGGTACATCTAAGGAAGTATATGTTTCCTTCCCACAACAAATCTAAACTCCAACCTAGGGGTAATGGTCCTTTCAAGGTCCTTGAAAAGATTAATGACAATGCCTACAAGATTGACTTGTCAAGTGAGTATAGGGTGAGTGCTTGATTTAATGTCACTGATCTTTCTTCTTGTGATATAGGTGTTTTGGATGCAAATCCGGGGAAGGATTCTTTTCAAGAATGAGAGGATGATAGAGGACTATCCAAAGAGCGTAAAGATCTAGAAGCACTCCATCAATTGAAGGGTCCAATGACAAGGTCCAATGACAAGGTCCAAAGCCAAGCTTCTACAAGAAGAGATGACCAAGAGAATCAAGGCTGGACTACTTATCAATGGCAAGGATGAAGGAAGCCATAAGGAGCTAAATTGGAGCATATTGATGATTGCTGAACAGCTCGCTTAACGTGCATGTCGCACTTAGCGCAATTCCTTGGCAGAGAATTTTTTGGGCTTAGCGCGCATTGCTCGCTTAGCACAACTCCTTGGCTCGCTTAGTGCGTATGTCACGGTTAGTGCAATTCCTTGGCAGAGAGTTTTTTGGGCTTAGCGCGCGTGGCTCGCTTAGCACACAACTTTTGCAAGGATTTTTGTATTTCTTGTTTATTTGTGTAATGAGCTTCAATGTGGACTAAAATGGGCCTAAACCGTGCATTTTAGTGTGTTAATAAAGGCTTAGCTTTATAAGTACTAAGCTATTTCTATTTTTGGGAGAACTTTTGATTATTGAAATTAAGCATTTGCTTGAATTAAGAGCTTAGCCTTTTCCTGGTTCTTGACTGATCCCAAATCGATTCTTATCAAGGAAGCTTTCGTTTGTGACGAATCCTCCTCCGACTTATCGCTCCATTATGGATCGTGGCGTCATTCATTGTTATCTTCTTAATCTTCATGGAGTCTTGAAATTTGCATCCAGAAACGATTCAATCCAAGCGTTCAGGTCTTGGTCGTCATCACTCTTCAAAGGGACTAGATTTCATTAGAGCTAATGAAAATGATATGTTTTCTAGTTGTAGCAGGTGTTGGACAATTTATTATAACTTGGTAGATAGAGGGAGCCTTATTTTCCTCATCATCCATTGACACTATGATAGGTGTTTACATTGTCATGTGACTATCCAACATATTGACAATTGAGGTGGTGATAGTGACAATAAGAAATGATAAAGTCTATTGAATTCTGTGGATACCCGCAAAAATATCCATAAGCAAGGAAAATAATTATCTACATAATAGAGTTGGGTACGAAGATGGGTATTTACCCGCAAATTTATGTGAGTATAGGACGGGTATAATACTTACCTCCTATCCCACACATGTCATATATATAATGTTATCTTAAATAAATAATATATATCATATATATAATTTTCTGCCAAAAAAATTGTATTTTTTACTTATTTCAATGACTAATAAACACTAATAGAACCCTAATGGTATGTTTAGATGGAAGGAAAAAAAAGGAGAAAAAAAAACATGAATAGTGATGTATTTTCTATTGTTTGGTTAAAGAGAAAGAGAGAAAAAAAAGGGAGAGAAAGGTTGACTTGTAGAGATAAATATTTAAATTTTCGTTTCTTCTCATTTTTTTCTCAATTCAAATTTGATTTTTTTTTCTTCTCTCCTATAATGACCTAATTTTTAAAAAAAAAGTTTAAATTACAATATTCTGTCGCAAAAAGCATTAGCGACGTAATTAGCGATGTAATTGGCGACGGCTAGTTCCTGGCACGAATAGCACTAGATGTGGCGCCATTAGCGCAGAAGTGGTGCCATTAGCGCCAGAGTTCACCAAAATGCCAATTTTCTCTGGAATTTGGCGCAGTTAGTGCCAGAAATGCACCAAAAAGCCATTTCCCACTGGAATTTTGCGCCAATAGCGTGAAATTGGCGCGGTTAGCGCGGGAACGCAGACATGACCTCTATAAAAGGCCATTTTCGCGAATTCTGGCCCAAAAACTTCACCTTCTTCTTCCTTGTGCCACTTCCACCATTATTGAGCTTGGGAAGCTCTATACCCACTCAACCATTAACCAAAACACTTCACTTCCAACATGAAACTTGAAGGAAATCATCCTATGAGCTAGATGCCATCATCAATCTTCCCTAAAAACCATCAAACGGAGAGATCGCGTTCTCTATGGAACTTCACAAAACTTCAATTTTGAGGGAAAATGAGGCGTTTTAAGGACACCCAAGGTTGGAGAAGTTGTCCTCTAGCCTTCCTTGTCGATTTGAAGGTAAAAAACTCAAATTCTACCGATTATTTAAGAATTTGTTCTTGAGGTGAATAGTGACCCATTTGAGTTAGAGATGAAATTAGGCTTGGGTCCTTTAGAAAAATATGATTAGGAGGTTGTTGTGATGAAGGATTAGCTTTGAAATATGATTTTTAGGAACTTTGGAATTTGGCTCTGAAGAATGTGTGTGTAGGATGAATGTTGGTTAAATTGGTGATTTTATGACATGCATGAGCCTTGATGCTTGTACAATATGTGCTCAGGAGGCTATATAAACGGTGAAATTGTGTTGAAGTAACCGTTTTAGCCATATTGTTAATCTTTGAGTTTTGGCCTGAATAGAGTATTGAACTCTTTGAATGACTTATGCGGAGTCTTAGGGGAGACTCTAGTGCCTTGGTTAGGTTGAGATAGATCCTATTGGGGGTCCGTAAGTCACCAGTTGTGTGACTAGTACTTATAACTAAAAATAGTGTAATAAGAGGTTTAAATGGAAATTATCGTGTTTCTTGTCATTCTAACGGTTGAGGACCGTTGTTGATTACTTGTGTGTGTGCCTTTGTATAGGACGTGACACCGAAGGTGTCATTGGCGGAGACTACAGTTCAGGGATTGAATAGTAGAGCACTGCTTTGTCAGGTATGTTCTTTGTTCTTGGGAGTGTTTCCCACTGCTTGAATTCCACCATACTCTAAGGGAGTGATGGTTGCATACATGATTCATATGCATTGAATTAGATGTTACAACTTTTCTCATGATAATATGTATGCATGTTTCTATGCTTTGTGTTTGGTTGCCTTTCAGATAGATCTTCTGGCCAGTTAAATAAATATGGACCTCCCTAGGAGTAGAGCACAACTCCTAGTCGGTTTGCTCATGTAAAAGATGTATGATCCCTTAACAGTAGAGATAGGTGGTCACATCGCGGTTGAAGCCTATTCTCGAGGTGCCATATACGTGCATCCATGTGTAAAGGGGTAGTTTCCGATGGGATGACATGGGTGTGAGTTCCAGCCTCACACTGAGGACTGAGTGTCCTGATGCTGATGATGATGCATCTTTGGCGGGCATAGTACCGCATATACACATTAGAGCTAGAGAATGTCTATGTGTTGTTGTGATGGGTAGGAGGCCTGGTGTTGTGATGTCTTTGATGTTATGTATCATGGAAGTGAGCCAGGGGGAGGAGAAGCCTCCAAGAACCCTGACCTTACTGAGATTGTATCTCACCCTGTGTGTGGGGATTATATTTTGTAGGTGATACATCTGGCAAAGATGATGGGTCCCAGGGCGGGAGGCCCAAGTAGGGACAAACTCTATGCAACTGCTTGACAGTGTTTTGAGAGCATGGTAGTTCATTTTGTTTTATGTTTATGATGTATTTTGTATCCCTGCGAGGAAAGATGTGTGTGTACATATATTTTGGATCCTGTATGGATGTGATGTACAGATGTTGTATGTATTGTTCCCTCTTGTGAGTATGTGATCTGTGAGATCATGGCACTGGGTGCCTATCCTTTTGTATAGCCACAGTGGTGGTTTTGATGATGTACATATGTTTATACCCATATTGATATATGTGGTTTATGATTCTCCTGATATATCTGTTGGATATTATTGTTTATCTACCTTTCTTTATGTTATTTGCATCGAAAAGGCTTATTGTGGTGCCTTGGCATTCATAATAGGAATAGGATACTTGCCATACATAATGAATCAGGAAATATGGTTTTGTAAAGGAAATGACGATGACGTCATGTTTTTATTAAAACGCTTCCGTTGGTTTTTAGTATTGATTATAAAGTAATTACTGCGTTAATTTGATTAAGTAATTGTTAATACACCGAATACATACGGGGGTGTTACATCTCCTATTTTTTTTCCTTCAATCCAAATGGAGGGTAAATCTAATTCATGTTTCATATTTTCCTTCATGGTTCACGCATTGCACCTCTCATCTTTGTGATTTTGTAAGTGTGACTATGTGAGTTCAAGACTTCGAGTGTCGACCTCAAGCCACGAGTATGTGGTTGTGCATAATAGTCTCTATGACTACATCTCTCTCAAAGTGACTTTGCCTCTACAACTTCAAGTATAATTATAAGCCAATTAGTTTCACTATATTCTTTTTTGACGGGTCTTAGATAATACCGTTAACATATGATGTCCAAATTTAATTAGACTTTTTGTTAAGCAATTAGAATTTAGAACATTAACTTTAAGAATCTTTGTAATGTTTATTTATGACTTGAGTTTGGTTGAATCAATATTGTTTACTTGTTTTTAATAATTATGTGTAGATACTTATAATGATATCATATTTTCTAAATTTAAGAATGCATTATTAATTTACTTATAGTAATTGTTTTGATTAATTTCTTTTGTTGATTTATTAAATTTATACATAATTACAGGTTGCAGGTTGCAGGTCACAAATATAAATATGAATATATAAGTACTCAACAAATACAAGAATAAAAATTAAAGTTATTACCTATACAATTATAAGATCGAATACATAAGATTTTTTTAAAATGTGAATATAACATGTACAATAAAATCCTACCCATTGTCATCCCTAGTGACAATTGAGGTAATAATAGTAACAATGCAGCTAAATTTACATTACAAAAATTATAAAATAGACAAAATAATTACTTTTATTTCCTTCTTCCACTTTTTCATATAACCAAACAACTAGAAGTAAATCCTTTTATTTCATTTCATTACTTTTCTCAATTCCATCAATCAAATCAACACATTTCCATTCAAAATTCATTTCTATTTCTATTTCTTTTATCTCTATTTCTTTACTTCCTAATTATAATTTGTATCAAAACAAACTGGTACAGAAGACTATCGAGTATTAAAAAAAATGGAAGAATTGAAAGAACATGCATCTCCATAATCGTTGAGGGATAAAGCTATACAGCAAAATTCCATTTATCAAAATCAGTTATGGGCTGTTAAAAGTTAAAACCACTTGCTGACTTCTGCATCTCTAGATCAGGTGCTCTCGTCCATACTCGCGCACAATTACGGGCACACTTGTAGGAGGGATCTGCAACAGAAGCAGATAACAGATTCCGTAACGAAGAATTAAAAAGGGTATACAAAGATATTCACAATTATATCATCGCTCAAGAAGAAAATAATTGGATTTGAGAGTAAAGGGTCTAAGGACAGGTAATGTATACGACAAATTAATCATTTAAATTCAATCATAAATCACCTAACAAAAAAAATGACTCATAAGAAAATAAGAACGGAAGAGTTGTTAGCATTCTAAAAAATTTAAAGACATAACAGACATCAAGTAACTGGATGTCATCTAATTAAAAGATAGTACCACCAAGGGGTGACACAAAGCAATACAGCCCTACCATAAAACCTTTACAGTATAAACTTTATCAGCTTACCATTCCATGATCTGTAACAATGGCCGATACATAATCTGAAGGAGTAGTATCATAGCTGTCCATAAAAAAATAAATAAATAAATAAATAAATAAATCTATCTATTTTGGGGGAGTTGTTCATACAAATGACATATCTAAAGCTTACAACAAATTCAGAAGCTGCAAATTGTCTTGACTAGTCCAATTGTCCAGATAATTGACATCCATTCTACCAGGAACCATGGCAACAGCATCCGGGTCACCTGCATGAATTTTAAGTTTATCAAATTCAGTTGCCAACTGTGTTTCAAAATATGGCATGCCGATTGTGGCAGTGCTGGAAGCCAATAAAAGTGGGCAGAAGTTGCCCCATTTTTTCATAATAAATAATACTTAATAGCAGTACAGTCTATTCCCATCTCTCTCTCTTAATATGTATCAAGTATATGTTAAAGTGAAAATTCCACACTAACAAGCTTAAACTTACCTAGTTCATTAGAACATATTGAATCAAGTTGCACCCTTTCATGAAACTTATAAGCTTCACAACAGATCAATACAGGAACACGAAATGCATGAGCTACCATTGCAACACATGCAGTCCCAACCTTTGCATATGCAGTTCCATTACACAGAATGGAAGATGCTCCAAGAAAAACTCGTGTGACCTCATGCATGACATAGGAAACGGCATTTATATGGGTATATGTACAACTCAGGCCACTAGCCACCAGTCTACGAAGTAAGGCCCGGCTTTCAAACTTTGGTCGTGAGTCTACCACCACAACACGGAACTGTTTCCCAAGATCATGGGCATATAAAAGAATCATCTCAACAACACATGATGATCCATATGTAAGAAGAACGTCTCCATCCCTAACTTTTGAAGCAGCATGTCCAACAATCACCTTATCAGCAAGAATTATTTTTTTGTTGATGAATTGATTAATATCTGAACAAAGAGCTGCTTTTGCTTCAGATTCAGTATGACTTAAAGGCATCTTGGCAATACAACTCTTTACAAACCTAATTGCATTTCCCATGCTAATAGAAAGTGGTCTGCATTCAGTAAAGAATGAAACATAACTACTGATTTTTGCAGTTAAATCCCTGACAAGGACTTTCCCAGGCGGTGTGGAGTAGTCTATAATGGCTTCCTGAAATGCTCTAAGCATTTCAATACATCGGGCATTACTCCCAGATATATCTCCTGCCAAATAACGCAATCCAACCTGACAGTTAAATAAGCTTGATGAGCATCATCACAAGATGCAAGCAACTTGGGCAAGCAGTTAAAGTTATATAATACTATCAAGGTCTCTCAAAATATATTAAACATTGAAAACATGTGTATAATAATAACTTAACAGGAAATAAAAACTTTAATATCATCAAAGAAATTCATTCAACACCAAAGATTCATAATTAATTTAAGATGGTCGCCCTATTGCAGTTAAATTACTAGTAAGCATAGATTATGGATCTAATGAATGAAAAGAATACTTTAATTTTTAGTTTTACTATTCAGCTTCAGATCACATATTTAACTGACCTTGTCTACAAAAAGATGCTATCTACATTATTTTGAACCAACCTTATAAATTTTCAAAAGAGTACCTTGAACACAGCAGGATGCACTGAATCCAGTTGGAAAAACTTCGATTCAAGTTTAGGAAGCTGAGACCGACGTTCATATTGAGGCAAATGGCAAAATAATTCAACTCTGTTTCTAGCTTCAGTTTGATCAACTACGGCACGCCTTTTGGCCTTTTCCACTCTGTTTTTATCATCAAATTGCATTCGTGGAGGAGGAGCATCTTTTTTCCTCTCTTTCTCCAAAGGACGATCTCCTGATTTCTTGTCAGTAGCAACTGATGACGTAACAAGAGGGCCACCTTTCTTTTGTGAAGACTGCCTCATACTTTTACTGGGGGCTGCCCTCCTAGATTCAGCAACTGTTGTGTTTCCATCAGCTGGATGTAGGACAACTAAACATAAGCACAGACTATAGGAACAATACAAAGGGCAAAAAAATCCTGAATATCACCAACTAGCAAATGAACGATCTGACATGTTAAGAACCTTATAATTAAACACTGAACTCCATATTCTCTTTTTTGAGGCCAAATTTTATGCACAACTTCATCTCATTTTAACATGGCTTTGAATAAAACAAGAGTGAAAATTTTTCAAAAATATAAGCAAACCCAAAGAGCCACCAGGACTGCTCAAAGGAAAAGTTTACCTTCACTTAGATTTCAAAAAACTAACTGAAATTATGCCAGGTTTAGTTACCCTGCCACATATGAATGTTGTTATGGAAAAAATATGGAACAAACATTGATTAATTGATAATCTATATTTTTCAATATCTAGAACAGTCTAATGTGACAGGAAGTTGTCAATATTTAGAGTAGGAAAAAAAAGTTAGAATTTAAACTTTATAGTCCATAACAAATACAAGCATTTGCATTAAGAAATACTTATAATATATTGAACCTGCTTGATAAGTTTTATATTGGCATTTAAAAAAAAAAAAAAGAGTGATAAAGTGACTTTAATGGCTACAACCTTTAGAAGCAGCTTTTGCAGCTCTTTGTGCTTCCTGCAATGCTCGTCTCTCACCCTTTGTATTTTTTTCTTTCAGTGGCTTTGAAATTGATGGCAGATCAGGGTGTACTTCTTTGCCAGACTCTTCCCTCTTTTCTGCAGGATTTTTGCTTGCCATTAATATTTGACTCAATAAGACATGCAAATAATTCTATCTATCAATCAGAGGTATTTACGATTTTAGGTTACACACAAGCACGGCTTGAAGCCTTTGTAAGAAGTAAAAATCTAAAACCACTTTGGTTGAGGAAAAAAATTTAAAATCACAGGTAACACAGCAGCCCTTCCAATAGTAGGATGTAAAACATAAACTGGTAGTTTAAAATGTAAAAATCCTTAGTACCACTACAGCTATACCCTAAATAAATCAATGATTGAGTTTATACTGCCCACATATTGAACACTATCATCAATAATTTAATATAATGAAATACAATCAATGAATGGTGAAAGATATATCAGGTGCAAAATATTTTTCAAGGAAACCAGTATATTTACCCATCACAAACTAAAGCACAAGATTGGTAACATGCTTCATTTTTCTTTTACTTTATCCTCTAATAGAAAACTTACATACACCTATAAGAGTGAATGAGCAACCTAATAAAAAATGAATGAAATACATATCCTAACTTAAATTTTATTACATCCAAACTATAAACTATACTTTTGTTTGCTTCATGTATCATTGTACAATATGTATCCGCTACCAACACTCTTGGATACTACACTTATCTGTGAGGTATCTTAAACCTTGAAACAATTCTTGAAAATCTAATCTAATATAGTCACACGAGACCTAGAAGGATGCATATATACAAACATAGAAGCATGTCTCTTGATGAGTCAAAAATAGAATCTCTCCTCTTTATGAATGATCTCGAAGATGACACTTTGTTTGAGTGTTTTCTGTTTTCATTTTCAAAGAAAACAGAAAATAAGAGTGAAAATACGTTTGCTTAAAATTTAGGAAACAATTTCTCTAAAAATATTTTCAAAAAATAGACCCAAAACTGAAAACAATAAATCAAAGTTTTCAGTCTTTTTATGAAGTGAAAACACGGTGACACCTTATAGTGCTTTCTTCTTGATACATATTTTTTAAATCTTGAAAATTTGAAAATAAAAATTATTTTCAGAAAATGAAAATAGAAAATGAAAACAGAAAATAAAAACTCAAACAAGCAGTATTTTCCTAGTTTCTATTTTGTAGGGAATACGAAGTGGTATTTAATGACAATGATTTATAATTTTTATTTTATTTTTAGTGATGTCTAATAATTATTTTCTAAATTTAGATTTGCAAAAATTGCAATGATATATGTTTTATGAATTTTTATACATACCAATATATGTATCATACACCTATTGTATCCTACATAATTTCAGAACAATCGTATCGCTGTATTGAATTCGTATGATATACGTATAGTATCTATGCATCATAGCATCACAACAATGGTTAACTAAATCGCAATGTGCAGAAACCCTAAAAACCACAATATTGCGACTACAAGCGTAATTGCATGCTTCAATTTTTAAGACACCGAACGCAACCAAACGAATTCATGAAATATAATGAGCGTACCTCCGGCAACGTTTTTCGCATTCACCGCCGGCGAATTTCCCGGAGGCTTCACTACCGGCAAGTCAAAACCTACGCCAGTAAAATCCGAGTCGCCGCGACGGTACCAGCCGGCGGCGGAAGAGTCCTCGGAGAACTCCTTGTCGCCGACGCCAACAATGCTTGAAGAGAGCGAAGACGCCGCCGGCGAGGTCCCGAGCAGCGACTCTGCGGGGTTGTAGCTTCCAATTGGCACGAGATCGCCGGACACCTGGCGCCGAATCCCGGTGTCGGGAACGGGTACGGCGGCGGAGAGATGACGCGGCGGAGGAACCGAGACGGAGTTTGGAGGCGGCGGCGTCGGGTCGGGTTCGGACTGCGGCGCGAAGAAGCCGATGCGCCTAAGTTTGGGGTCGGCCGCAGAGGCCCGCGTGGCGCGTCGCGCGTCCATGGGAGGAAGGCGGGTGGGGATGGCTGCGATAACAGAGTGTGGAAATGTTGCTTGAAGAGGAAGATAGATAGACAGATGAAGGTGTTAGGGTTCGTTTTGTAGTCCCAAAAGTCTCAATTTAAAATTTCAGTGGTTTCTGCCAATTGGATTTTCACCGAAGAATAGGAGTGGCGGCATTGGCTACGTACTCTCTCTGAGAATCGGAATCGGATGTTAAAAAGCCTACTTATTTATTTCAATCATCAAGGCATTTTTTTATAATTTTAAATAATTTTATTTATATTTTAAAGAAATCTTTAATCAAAAAAATCATAGTAAAATATATGAGGTATATTTAAAATGTTATTATAATGGATTTAAAATTAAAAAAGTTCAAAGAAATTTCGAAAAACTTGATAACTTATTTTCCACACACACATTAATGTTCCTTATTTTTCTTTCTTTTTATCTTGTTGGAAGTGTTTTAGTTGTACATTTTGTTAGATTTTTTATGGCATCTTTATTAAATTTTAAAATTATTTTATTTTTTATGTATTTATATTTTGATTTAATTTTATGGTATAATACGCAAGTGATATACTACTATATATATAAAAGAAAGATTATCTAGCAACCTTTTGTTATAGACTATTATCCTGAATTTTTTTTAATGATTTTGACATATTTTATATTGTTGCAACTATAGTTGTGAAATTCGATCTGGTCATCGACTCAGTCGAGGTAGTAGATAAGTAATTAGTCCGGTTTGATTTGGTATATATTAAAAATTCAAAATTATATATATATCTATAATATATAAGTATATAACAAAACATTATTTGAGTAAGAAAAGCTCATCCATATTCCAAAATTCAAATTAAAAAAAAAAACAAATTTTTCAAAAAAAAAATCAATATTTTTTTATAGATAAATGCGAATTTAGGGGGAAAAAAATCAAGGTGGGCTTGCCCCCCTCCCCCCCCGAATCTCCGTCCACCCCTCATGAATGTAATTAAGTATCACGATCATGGTCTACTGAATACATGTGGTGGAATGGCCTTGGTTCACATGGTGAGGAATAGCATTAACGTGGGGTGGTGATTTTAGGAAGCAAGCACATGTCAATGGAGAGGAAGAGTAGTTTTCTAGTTCTCTCTTTCTGATCTCTCTGATCGTGTAGTTTTCAAAGCCTCCCCTCGTGTTTTTTTTTCCGTCCCCTACATAACAGTGTTATGAATATTGATTTGGTGATTCAGCTTCTCGAAGTATTAGATCAAAGGTCGAATCGGTGGGTCTCTTATTGATTTGGTTGACCTGGAACATATATATATATAAGATAGCTAATAAAATATGATTAACCCATATTTTTATATCAAAATAACTCCATTGTAATGATCAAACTATAAATATTATATAATTATTTATTACTATAAACTAATCTTTGGATATTATCACTAAATTACTAAGGAAACTCTTATTTTTTCATGATTAAAAACAAAAGTTGTCGGATGACCATAATCAAATCTAGTGAAGATGTATAAAACACACACACACACACACACACACACACACACATATATATATATATATTAAATTATATCATGATCAATATGATAATAATTAGTTATTATATATTATTATCAAGATAAAAATAATATTAAAGGATCATATTATATGTTATTCAATAATTAGTTACCAACAATTTAACAAGTTATAAAAAATGAAAAAGAATAAAAAGTTTTTTATTTTTTTTTAAAAAAAACTCATCAATCAAGTTAAACCGGGATCAACTCATTTTAGGTCATCAGGTTTGTCCAAACCTGACCAGGTCAAACCGAACCAACAAGGTCGATTGAATTTTCGATCTTATAGGTCACTCGGACTGCCCTAGCACCTAGTCCCAGTTGAACTGGTCTGACCGACGAAGTTGGTCCAATTTTTATAACTATGATAGAGAGAGAGTATCAATAAATGGTTTTTATAGCCAAAATTGTAACCAACTTGATATATCAATAACTAATGATTCTATTTTTTCCAGCTAAGTGACCCTTGTTTCAATTTACTTAGTAGCTGGAATATCTTCTAATGACCAAGTCTTCTTGTAATTGCCACATTTTTCCAATACTATTTCCCCCCTTTTTTTCAAAATTATAAAAAAGCACCCGAATAAAACTAGAAATTCAAAGTTGTCCCTCTTTACTAATTTCTTATCAAATAATCTAAATAATGAATTTTTAAGATTATAATGGTAAGAAATAAGTAAAGAAGTGAATCAATTTTATTTGGAAACCCAATACACAATGAACTACAAGTACTAAGGCTTTTATGTAGTTGGTGAGTAGATTCCTGGATGCAAGGTGTCAGGCTGATTTCAGGCTTTGGATTTAGGGTGTTAGTGTTGTTTTCAAACTTTGGATGCAAGGATCCAAGTTAGTGTTAGGCTTTGAAGCAGGTTTCAGACAGACTCTTTGTTGATTCTTGCCAAGTTCTAGACTTGAATAAAAGTGCTAGTTTCATGCTTTGACGTAGGTGTCAGACATGCTCTTTTCTTGTACTTGCAAAGTTTTGGACTTATATGTAGGTGTCAAGTCAGTTGTTGGCTTTGATGTAAGTGTCAGTGCTGGTTTTGGGCTTTGATATTGGGGTCAGACAGGCTCTTTGTTTGAGCCAGGTCGATGTTGGGATTTGATGCAGGTACTATAACACCTTGAAATTTCGATAACTGAAAATATATGTTTGGTGTATTTGTTCTGATTGTTTAATTATTTGATTAATTTAGATTGGTTGATTTGTTGTGCATTTTACCCTGGTGCAATTGCTTGGTATGTATGTTAGGTTGTGCAAAGTTTGTTTGAGCTGCGTTGAAAATTGAGTGATTTCAAGTTTAACCTGAAACTTATTTTAGTAAAATCACCATTCTAGATTTTTTAACCATTGGATCACCTTCCAATTTTAAAGGTTGGCTCCTAATCCATATATTTAACTTTTGACCGTTGGGATTGGCATATTAACATTTGAAGCGTGAGATAATAATTTTTCACAGAAGCCAAAGTTTTAAAAATTGGGTCAACTCGCCCAGGTGAATTTTTGTAGGCATTTTGGCTCGCCTGGGTAAGTTAAGGCGGTGATAAATTCGTACATCAGCATCAAAACTCGAAAAAATGGCTTCCTTCTTCCTCCAAAAGCCACCCAACCCCCTCCCTCTTCTCCTCCACCACCCACGATCACCAGTGACCGCCACGAGCCGTCGTTTCTTACCGTTGGACCACCGCACGAAGAGGAACACTTTAATCGAAGCGGAATATTCAAAACTCAACTCGAGGATTCGGTAGAGAAAGGAGCCTCCAATCCTCCTTTCTTTATTTCTTTGAGGTAATCTTGGTTTCCTTTGTCTTCTCCTAGCTAGTTTAAGCTTCTCTTAATGTCTCTTGTATTTTGGGTACCGTTGTTGGGAGTTTTATACTTCCTTTGAAAACCCTTTGAAAATGAGATGTTGTAAAAGTCTCATTTTTATGAAATTGATGTCATTTCTGTGATCCTTGTTGAACCCCGGTCGCATTAGTGCGATCGAAATTTCAAAATGATGTTCTTTTGATGTGAACTCCCAAAACACCATTTAGTCCCTTTTTGATTTGAGTGGGTATTTGACCCCAACTGTCAACATTGAACTTGTCTTTGAAATCCATACTAAATTATCTTCAATTTGGTATATAGAGCTCTGCATTTAGACCAAAGCACATGAACTTGAGAGATCTCAAAACGACGTTATTAGGAGCTTTCAGAGGGAGATAGATAGGTAAGGGAGTTTATTATTTGGTTATAGTTTTGGTACCATAGTTGGGGCCAAAGAGTCCAACTATGAGGATATCTGCCTGTACCTGTTGTGTGCTAGTTTTCAAGAAAAATTTTGTTTTAAACTAATGAAATGCAATATAATTATTATTGATGTATGTTGGTCCCTATTGTGTGCTCATTTTCAAGAAAAACTGTGTTTTTAACTAATGGGATGCGATAAATTTGCTTGTTGATGGATAAAACTGTGAATGATGTTGTTATTGTAATGATTGGATTTTTGGGAAAAGACTTAATTACAGAGAATACTTTGCCTGAAATTTTATAATGTGTCTTTCTATTTAATTCTCTAGTAAATTTTTAAATGGGCATAAGAGTATGTTTTCTATATTGTAGTCCTCCTCTTTAATTTAGAATTTTCCTAAAATACCAGTCTCATTGTAATATGGATTGTGAATGAATGAGATGATGTTGAAATGTGATAATGTGATTGGGTTGATGATGATGTAATGAGATAATGTTGATATAGTTGATGATGTTGAATATTGATGTTTATGATGATGATATTGAAATAAAATGATGTTGATGTTGTTGATGATATTGAAATTGAGATGTTATTGATGTGGTTGGTGATATTTAAATGAGATAATCATGATGTGATTGACGATGTTGAAGTGAGATAATGTTGATGGGTTGATGATGTTGAAATGAGATGAGTTTAATATGTATCATGATATTGAGATGATGTTATGTGGATGTTGATAATGATATCGATGAGAGATAATGTCAATGTGAACAATGTCATTGTATAATGTGAATATACATGGACATCCATGGGGGGGTGCATGACTGGTTATCCTTGCGGGGAATGATTTGTTCCTAGCCAGATCATGCATTGATGGTGCCCATGGTTGTCACTGTATGATGTGGATATACATGGATATCCATGGGGAGTGCATGACTAGTTATCCTGGTGGGGAAGGATTTGTTCCTAGCCACAATCAATGCATCGGTGAGCCCACATTGGTGTTCTATGTATGTACATGGGGGGTGCATGATTGGTCATCCTTGAGGGGAATGATTTGTTCCTAGTCATGGTCATGCAGTGATGGTGCCCATGTTTCATACTTCATGTTGCATTGATGGAAATAGAATGAAGGCATGCGCGTACTTGTGGGTTTTTGTGGGCTGAAAACGCATGTGCTAAGGGGGCGTCAGGTTAGGAATTCCCGTGTGCCACTGGTTGATCATTGTTGGGGGGGGCGAATGGCCTGTGCACGACAAGGCGACCTTGATAGGCGATAATAATTTTCCTGAGAGGTTATTTCCCTGGATATGGTACCACTTTGCATGGTGAGAGTGAAATCAAGAGCATGCATCATTCCATTCATGATTGTTTGATTTGTGAAATGAATTGGATGATTGGTTTGTCGAGTGTTTATTGGACTAATGGAATTGTTGTAATAATTGTGGTTGTTATTGTTGTTTCTTTTCCAATTGTGATTACCTAATAATTGTTGGTTATATATAATAAACTCATCATTACATTTGTTGTACCGTGTGGTTGGTACATGTGATGATCGCGAACCCTCGTTCGTGGGAGCAGATGAGCAACAGTAGGTGGCCTTGTAGAGAGATCTTCTTTTTGGTGTCAAACGCCTTAGGATTCATGGACGAGTCAGAACTTTTAGTGTAGATTGATATTTTTTTTTTCTTTTCCTCATTTTTTTGAGCAAAGAGACATGCCTTAAATTGATTACTTTCCATGGAGAAGACAAATTCACACAAACCCATTTGTTGTCTTTTTTCCTCTTTTTTTTTTTTTTTTTGAATTAATGGAATCATTGTCAACTAACCTTTATTCTCATCATAAATCCAATTAGACCCCTTTTAGTCTAACCTATTAATTGATGGATTATTTTCAACTTGACACCTCTTTATCCTTATTTTTTTTCGAAGCATAATTTAATGAACATACATCATTGCTCCCAAAAGATTTTGGACTTCAAAAGGGAATTGTTTTGCTTCAGACATAATATGCAAGCGAACCTAGCATAGTTTTGAAAACCGGTTCAGTCATTGACTTGGTTGAGATAGTGGGTTACTGGATCAGTGGTGCAACCGGTGGGTCAGTAATTGGCCTGATTTGACCCAGTCTATATTAAAAAATTTAAAATTATATTATATATAAGTATATAACTAACATTATTTGACTAAAAAAAGTGTACTAAAAAAATTAAAATAACAATTAAAGTATTAAAGTTGATATTATAAGTAAAGTGTACTAATAATGAAAAAGAGTGTAAATAGCAACTAATTAAATTAAAACACAAGTCCAATTTTTAATTAGAAAAATGAGCAAAAAGAGTGCATAAAGTAATAAGAGGTGTACAAGAAGCAAATGAATGGATTGGAGACAACGGCACGACGGCGTGAAGGAGACCAACAAACACGACGCCGTTTTGGAGTCCATTTTTTCAGGCACAACCCCAATCTGGGGTTTGAAAACCGTTCGATTTTGGCCAGTTTTGTCCGAGTTTGACTGGTTTTGACCAAGTCAACTGCATGATCGATTCAATAACAGAACCGGATCGGTTATACTACCGATTCCCAGTCGGATCGGCCGATCCGATCCGGTTTCAATAACTATGGAACGTAGTTTAATTGTAGAAATAAAGAATTTGTATTGCGTTATCGTATCCACAAAGACTATGTGCAACATAAAGGAAATCAACAACCAATTTTTAGAAGTATTCGTTGTGGCGAGTTGTCAATTCATTGTGGCAATTGTATGACTTTTAATTTTTGAAAAGAGAAGATTTCACTATAATGAATGGATAATTTGCTAAGGCAAAAATAAACTATTTTTGGATTTTGAAAGGAATTTTGGAGCAAAAATGAATTCAAACAGAGAAAAGTGTTGCTGGGATGAAATCCATAGAATTCTTCATATGAAATTTGTTCCTAATCAAATAGAGATTTCACTATAATGAATTGATAATTTGCTATGGCGAAAATAAAACTATTTTTGGCTTTTGAAAGAAATTTTTGGAGCGAAAATGAATTCAAACAGAGAAACGTGTTGCTGAGATGAAATCCACAGAATTCTTCATATGAAATTCGTTCCTAATCAATCTTTTAGTTCAATGCAACCAAGAACAAAACTACAATGATTAATCCTTGAGTTCCAAGCCAAATCCCTAATTCCTTAGGTGATTTAAACCTAAAAACTCAGAACTTGATCAATGAATCTCTATAATGCAAGCACTTTATTCATTCATGAGATCAAATCCTTGCACAATCTCAATTCAGATCTAGGATTTGAACTTGTTTCCACAAAATTCGAATCCCTAAAAGCTAGGTTGATCACTCCTAACATGCATTTATGCATAGAATTGAAATAGGATCACACCAACATCGATAATTGATCAAAAATAGAAAGTTACATATAGCAAAATTAAAATATTAACTAAGGGCATTTGCACTTGATCTTTATGCTTCTAAACCTTGCTCACTAGGGCGAGAGGTTAATTGGCTGTGGTTAGTTTCTGTTATCTCCACGGTCTTTAGCTTTGGAGATTTGCTATGGTGAGGTGTAGCTTTGTTGTGACGAATCTTCACCATATCCAACTGATCAAGAGTACTATTTCACTATGGCCACGTCATTTTTGCAACTCCTCATTCTTTGAATCACAAAATCTTCTCTTATAACATATTTGAAAACAATAGGAATACCCACAATAACCAAGAGGGGGGTGAATTGGTTGAAACTTGGTCTTTTAAAATTTATTTATCAAATCAAAGTAAGGATCTTTATCACTTTTAAAACCAAGAATGCTTTTACTCAATCAAATTACTTAGCTTAAGAAACCAATAGCTCAATACAGAACTTGTTAGGTACTGATAATGAAACCAAGAATAAATGAACCAGATGACTTGTAGAGATAGAGATAAAGAAAATCAACACAAGCAATTTATACTGGTTCACTTCACAACAGAAGCTACATCCAGTTTCTTCTAATCAACACTATATTAGAGTTCTACTATTATAAATTTCTGTTCTTACAAGCTTTACAACAACCTTTCTTTATTAACACTAGATAAAGAATAAAAATCTAAAACCCTATTAGACTTCTAAGAAACAAGAACCAGAGAACACTACTCTGTTCTTTCCTAGAGAACACTACTCTAACCAAAGCTTTAAGAACTCACTTACAATAGCATCAAATAACAGAAATTTCAAAACAAAATTACAGTCAAAGATTATGGAGAGAAACAACCTGATGATCCAATGAATGTGAATGCATATGAATTATCAATCAAGGTTGAATAACAGAAAACAAAATTTCAGAACATGCTCTCTATTAAACTCTTGAAATATCTTGCCCAAGAATCATTCAATAGCTCATGACGATTAAAGAGTAGAGAACCCAGAAAATCACTTTTAAACTCTTAGAAGACTTGTGTATACTTAGAAAATATGAAGTGTTCAAGTTAGAAAACAAGTCAAGCCTTCCATCTATTTATAACAAAATTTTGTAACAACCTGTAACCGATTATACGCGCCATATAATCGATTAAAATGACTTATGTAATCGATTAAATCGAGCTGTAATCGATTAAATCAGAAAAGTTCAGTTTCAGAAAATAGCCTGTGTAATCGATTACAAATAATGATAATCAATTAAAGCAGCAAATCATGCTTTTTCAAATGGCCTATGTAATCGATTACGAATGATGGTAATCGATTATCATAGCAAGGCACAAAATACATTTTACACTATGTAATCGATTACAATAAGTGTGTAATCAATTAAAACATTCACCAAAGCTTTCTAGTTTCAAATACGAGCCAAATAATTGATTAATCCGATAGGTAATCGATTACAATGTTCATAGAATCTTTTCCAGTTTGAAACATGAACTGAATAATTGATTAAAATGCTATGTAATCGATTAAAACAGTAAAATTATATTTTTCCAAAAACATTACTCAATTAAATCATTTTTCAAATAGTTAGTAGCTTTGATGTTTTAATGAAAATCATTTAAGCATGTTAATGAGTGTGTGAATGCAATGCAAGGATCAAAAGGTTGTCTTCTCCTACACTTCATTTGAATTACAATCTTCAAGGCATATGAAAAGCTCAAAACTATCTTCTAAGTCATAGGCTTCATTCTTCATGTTGCTCCCCTTATATTCAACAATATTTACACAAAACATTAAGAGCTGTATTTTTTAGTTTCTAAAACTATTTTATACAATTTTTTTTACAAAAAACAATTATTAACAAAAAAAATCTAAAGAAAAACTAGACAATGGCTCACAAAGTAAGGTGTAAAAAATAATTATCAGGAATGCATGGTGAGAGATGAACTTTTAACCATGGAATTGTTGTTGTCTGAGTTTTGGTTTGCCTCAACAAAATCGAGAGCATGAATGGTGGCAAAGTCAAAGATGAAATTATAGGAAAGGTATTTGCCCCAATTTAGGCCTTAAGGGTGGGGACAGAGAAAAAGATAAAGATGATAAGGATTGCCCCAGGTTTGGACTTGTTTGGATGAATTGAGGATGACATATAAGGTAAATGTCCTAAGATGAAAACAAAGAGGGAACATATTGCCTTGACTTAAACTTGAGGAAGAAGAACTAGAGAATGAACTAAGGGTAGAAAGACACATGCACTACCCCAATTAACTCAAGGGGTGAAGTTAGAGGATGAAACATGAACGAAAAGGGATGCCCAAGTTTAAACTTGGGAGGATATATAAATTGCTTAGGCTTAGCTTTCTTGGTCCTCTTTGAGTGATTCTCATCATTGGAGCATGGAAGTCATTGCTTATCGATAAGCAGGGGATTTTGCCTCGGTTTCCATCTTCTTGATCAAGCCTTAGGAGCATTTGTTTAGCAAGCATGTAGACAATCAATAATGAGTCAAGTCATTTTGTCTTATGTTTAAAGTTAGGAAAACAAAAGCAGTCGACCTTTTTGGTCTTGTAGTGTGCCAGAGGCTAAAAGGGCTATGAAAGGAAGGATTTTAAGGCTAAAAAAGTGTTTAAAGTTTATTTAAAACAAGGATCTTCAGTGTAGTGTTGCATCAAGTTTTTCATTATGCTTTTCTCACACAGTTCTTTCGTTTGTCATTTTTTTCTTTTCTCTTTTTTGTTGATCTTTCCTTTGTTTCCATTTTCTTGCTGCTTTAACTAAACCACAAGCTAAGTAAATGATGCAAACATTTGTTGACCTTTAGTGTAAGGATGGTCCTTGTTTTGGGGTTATTTGAAAGAATCATTTTTTTGGGCTCAAACTAGGTAGAAAAGGATAATTATTATTATTTAATAAAGGGAAAAAGGTCTCATATCATTTCAAGTCCTGAGTGCTTTATTTTGAAAAAGTTTAACCCTAAGAAAAAAATTTGATGAATCACATGCTATTTTTCTTTTATCTAGTGTCCAAAGTTTTCTTAAACTGCCCTTGCAGGTTTTCAACCTTACAGACTTTTCATTTATTTTCCAATTTTTTGCTGAAAAGACTTGTTTCGAGTAGAATTAGGCAACTGACTGATGAACATCCCAAGATGACATATTTGCCCCCATTGTGGAACTTTTTAAATTTCTATTTTCTTGTAAAACATTTTGATTGGGGATGCAAGAATGGGTCAACCTTTTTTGGATTTTTTTTTTAAAAGTTGGAAATAGACTAAGATAAAGGCATGGAAATTGCGCACAAATAAACTCTTAACCTGATTTCTTTATTTTTAATTTTATTTTATATTTTAACTTAATTTTAGGTTATGTTGCACAAATGATATTGCAAAACCTTTTTGATTCGGGATGGAAGAATGTGACAACCTTTTCTTATTCTTTTTTGAAAAGTTGAAAACGAACCAAGATAAGGTATGGAAAACGCCCACAAATAAACTCTTAACCTGTTTATTTTTTTATATTTGAAAATTTGATTTTATATTATATTTTAACTTAATTTTAAGTTATGTTACACAAGTGATATACTATTTATATATAGGATGAATTATATAGCAACTTTTCCATGTAGACTAGGTCGACTACCCACAAATAAACTCTTACCCTGATTTCTTGTATGGTTTTAACGTATTTTAGATTTTTATTAAATTCTAAGGTTCATTTTGAAAGTGATATATTATTACATATAGGAGGGATTATCATACCCAACAACTTTTTCAGGTAGACCAGATCCACCGCCCACAAACTAAACTCTTACCTTGGTTTCTTTTATGATTTTAACATATTTTATACTTTTATTTAGTTTTAAGGTTCATTTCACAAGTGATATACTATATATATATATATATATATATATATATATATATATATATATATATATATATATGAGGGATTATCCAACAACATTTCCACATAAACCAGGTCCACCTCACAAAGACTAAACTCTTACCATAGATTCTTTTATTATTTTAGTGTATTTTATATTTTAAATTAAATTTAAGGTTCATTTCACAAGTGATATACTACTATATATAGGTGGGATGATCCAACAACTTTTTACAAGTAGACCAGGTCCACTGCCCACAGACTAAACTCTTACCTTGGTTTCTTTTATGATAACATATTTTATATTTTAATTTAGTTTTAAGTTATGTTGCACAAGTGTTATACTATTATATATAGGAGGAATTATATAGCAACTTTTTCGCATAGACTAGTTCCATTGCCCACAGATAAATTAACTTTTTCCCTAGTTTATTTTATGATTTTAACATATTAATATTTTATATTTTATTCATTTTAAGGTTCATTTTACAAGTGAT
This sequence comes from Glycine tomentella, assembly GCA_007407185.1. Taxonomy (NCBI): domain Eukaryota; kingdom Viridiplantae; phylum Streptophyta; class Magnoliopsida; order Fabales; family Fabaceae; genus Glycine; species Glycine tomentella. The sequence continues at coordinate 28,473 of PYAF01002940.1, read as the reverse complement.
ATACTATTATATATAGGAGGGATTACCCAACAACGTTTCCATGCAGACTAGGTCCACTGCCCACAGACTAAACTCTTACCCCGGTTTCTTTTATGATTTTAAAGTTTTTTATATTTTATATTTTAATTTAATTTTATGGTACATTGTACAAGTGACATACTACTATATATAGGAGGGACTATCTAGCAACTTTTCCATGTAGTCCAAGTTCAGCGCTGAAAGACTAAATCTATTAACATAATTTCTCTTACGCTTAACAAAGATAGTGAATCCAAGTCTATTGTGGAGAGTTGATTCTCCTTGAAATCTTTGATTAGATCTTAGATCTCCCCAATGTGTTATTGGGTGTGGTGTTTTTGTTGCTGAACTTTGCCGATTGCAATTGATACTCACCCATTTGATGGTGGTGGTTCTAATGGAAGGAGAAAGTCATCAACATGTCATGCTTAACACCCAACATTGAAGGTTTTGAATTTCACAGTGGTAAGGAAGGATCCTTCTTTAATTAGGGAAGGGGAAGACAATGGGGTTGAAGTAGAGGGTAAAAGTGAAAGTATAAATGACAAATGAAAGAGGAAATAAGGTTTCTAACTTCCAAATAAGAAATGCTAGTACTTATTTTTGCATAAACTCATTTTCTAAATTTTTCATCTTATTCTTCAACATACGTAATGTAGAACATATAAATATATTTATACATTGTGTTGCATGTTTTGAATGTTAAAAATAGTACTTGGTTATCTACCACATCAGCTTTAGCCACCTAAGCTTTCTTACTACCACCTTTTCGAGGAATATATACATCGAGCGAAAATCCAAATACCTATGGCTGAGACTATAATGTCTTCTATAAAGGTAAGTGAATATAGTACTACTCAAAGAGTTGTATATGTTAGTTGTCGATATAAACCATCCCAAAGTTAATGTTTTCCTCCAAACAAAATGTTGGAGGTTCAAAAGAAAAAGGCACTTTCCAGAGGAGCTTAGTTGTTTTTCTTCCTCTTTTATTGTTGAGCATGCATGTGTCCAATATCATCATTTAAGTCACAATGATAATTAATTAATTATTTTTTTTTCATGACTTAAACGATGGTGTTGGGCATATGCAGGCTCAACGAAAAAGAGGAAGAAAAACAACAACGAAGTTCCTCTGGCAAGTTCCATGTGGTTGTCTTTATTATATTGTATTATAATATATTTGGTGTTAGAATAGTATTAAATTAACTTCTTATAATTAAAATGCTTGAAAAATTGTCTAAGTATAATGTTTGTTTTATGATGTCAACCCTAGAAAGATGACATCATATCTTGAGTTATAGTTGTCCGTTTAAGGTGTTGATTGCATCGTTGGAAATCTTGCTGAAAAAAGCTACAATTCATTCACACACCTTAGAAACCAAAATCAGCTTCTATTTAGAGAAAATAAACTCCGAAGTAGGTCACTTGATTATGAAAAACGCTCTAAGTCCTACATTGATCAAAATAACCTCATGAACCCCTTTCTTCCCCTATATAAAAAGGAGACCACCAAGCCTTATATGCACCAAAGAATTATGTGAGCTTAACATTAGGCATGGAGTCCCTCAACCAATATTTTTATATTTCCCTTTGTGTTTTCAAGCTCGGGAATTTTAGACGGCTTGAGATTATGGTTTAAATCACAATCAAGTTCGTGCCAAAGTAAGAGTTGTTGTGGAGATCGTGGTAGATAAAGCCATTGGGTCAATGTGTTATTGGGAGTGGTCAGGGGATCGTCTTCCTTTTCCTTGTTAAGGAATTGCTTCATTTAAGGTTAGGGGGAGTGAGTTCTCTTTTTTTCTTTTGTTGTATGAGTGATAATGAGCCATAGGTAGATTGTATGATCTTAGGTTTATGATTATAGCAAGTTTATTTTGTTGGATGGGTTGTGAATAACCTAAAACACTTTGTTTTTTTTTAATAATTTGGGTGACTTTTATTGTTGGATGTTTTGATGTTTTTCCATTTTGATATTCTTGAAATTGAATTTGATAATTGATGTTGGGTGTACGTGTTGATTTTTCTGATAGGAAATGTTATCTTAGAACACCAAAAGGTGTACTTAAACGATAGAATTAAACTTTGTGTTCTTTATAAGAGTTGTACCCCTAGATGTCATCTAGCTAAGATATTTGATTTCACTTAAAAAAGATTTATATAAATCCATATATTGTAATTTTAGTGAGTAAAGGTCAAGCTGTTAGAATTATGCAATCAATTTGTATATTTTCTAAGTTTAGGTTTTTAAACAATTGAAAGGGATTTTGAGGCTAACATAGAAGTTATAGATAATTGTCTTATCTTTCTAACGAGATAATAATCAACTTAATAGGATTAGTACAACTCTAGACATGATTATTATACTCTATGAAAAGGTCATGGTAACGTAAGAGAAAAAATGAGTGTGCAATATTGATATCCTAATGAGTGGTAGTACAATGCATGAGGTTTATACTTATGATTTGATGAATGAAGTGTTGTGATGATATTATTGTGTAAATGAGTGAATGTTCCCATGATTGATATTGTGATTGAATACATGATGTCCACAAGTATATGTGAAAGTAATATGCCATGGTATACGTATGTGTTGCAAAAACTGTTAGGAGAACCTAATCCCAGGAGGATAGGAATCTCCAAGAGAATTTGAAAATAAATCATGTGCATATTGTCTATGAATCATCAGCATGTTGTGCATATGCGTTTTGAAGTGAATGATGTTTATGAACTTAACCGAGGAGGTCATTAATGAGTTGACTTATGACTCTGACTTTGGGGGTGCAGTGGTTTGGAATCTTCTTTAAACTCATGTTAATCACATATGTTGAAGTATCCTTGCAAGGCCGAAACACCCTAACGTGCTGCGAGTGGTATCATCTTGGTGAGAGTGATAGTGTTGGGTTGCCCATTGTGTGACAATTCGTCGATTACATGGACTCCTGGACTACATTCACAATGTCCCATGCATACGAGTCTACGAGTCTAATGTGCATCGCATTTCGTGTGTGACTTTTGTGTATGAAATATTTGATTTGGATGAGACATGCTTGTGTTGTGGAACATAATTGTTTATAAATGTATCTTATATCTTTATGACTTCCTTAATATTTAAATTTATTGTGAGATGTATCTCACTCACTATCTGTTTGTCTTGTTTATGTTTGGGCTGAATGCCATCCTTATATGTGAATCTCTATAAGGTTATGATGATGATTATATATGAGAGACTTAGGTCTCCACTTTATATTACTATTAATTTTAGGATTATGTAGCTATGAATTGAAACAATGTAACATCGAAACACAAATTTTATTCATTTATATAAGGATTAAATTGATAAGCAGTTTTTCACCATATTTTATTTAGCATGATTTGTATGGACTTTAGAGATTCATGATTTGTTTAACATGAAGTTACATTAATTATTGATCTATTTTCTTTAATTTTACAAATATTTGGTATGTAATACTCTTATCATGGAAAAGTTTTTTAATAAAAAAGTCAATATACCCTTTTAATTAAATTCCATTGTAAATATATTTAGAAAACATTACAAATGTATGTGTTTTAGGGTAGAAAGATGTTACACCCACCAATAAAAATATATTTTCTTTTAATTTTTTATACAACAAAAAAAATTATATTTATTAGGAAAATGTCACATATGGTGACCAAAAAAGTCCAATATATAATTTTCTCATTTAAAGTAAAATATTTTTTAAAAAATTTATTTTAAATCTCATTTATTATTGAATCGACCTTGATATTATCAAGCTTCTGGGAATCCTGGTCGATCTGGGTTTGGGGGTATATTTCGCAATCCTGATGACGAATGGCTTCTTGGATACGTAGGCTACTGTGGAGTTACTACTAATATTAATGTTGAACTCTTTGCTATTTACCATAGCTGATTAAGGATAACGGTTACACAAAGTCAGCTTTAGACTAATTAATTCTTCATGGAGCTGGTGTGCGTCATTCTCATGCTGCAATAGTCAATTCCATTCAAGCATTTTCTTCCCTGAACTGGAATCTTCAATTTCAGCATACTCTCAGAGAGGCGAATTCGTGTGCTGATTGGCTTGCAAAATCTATCAATTTATATGTACCTAACATTAGTGTGCCTTCTTGTTTTGTTTGTATTTTCCTTACTGTTAAAAAAAATATACTGAAAAATAATCATTAATATATGCTTAAATAAGAAATAAAAAATCAAAATATTTTCACAGTTGAACAATTTGATACAATATCAAGAAGAAGAAAAAAAAAATCAAACTGTTAACTATTTACGAGTAGTCATTTTCACAAAGTTCTACATTTTTTTTTCTTTAGATACAACAAACCTTTACATTATGTTACCTTTAAATAAATAATTTAATCATAAAATTTATCAAAAAATTAAAATACTTATAAAACATTTATTGAAATAAATTTATAAAAAAACTGTCGCAATTACAATATTGTTATAAATCGATATATATATATATATATATATATATATATATTCAGTTACAAGGAACATTAACGCCAATATTTTCCAAATTTGCATAATTCAAACATTTAGTGCTATCTTGGCCATTTGCTACAAAAATATTAAAGAGTTATATTATTTATGTGAAAAAAATTATAATATTTCTTCTATTTATCTCTTTCACAGGGATGAAGGCCATGGAATATGTGGATCAATATTGAGTTTTATCATCTATATTCTAAAGTAATCCTATCCAACCCAAGGTAAATTATATATGTGGTATATAAAAAAAATACATCAACATTATCTTAAATTTTTCTTTTACTTTCCCATTTCTTACTTTATTATAAAGAAATTATACAATGAAATTGTATTGCAAATGCCTCCTATTCTCAATTGTATTGTATTGCAAATACAATTTCTCATTACTTAATCAATAACAAGAAAGACCCACTTAGTAATCAATTAATTACACCAAGATTAGAAGTAGAAATAGGTCAAATAGCCTAGGAACTTACGGCCTAGTCTAGTTAAGGTCTAACTTAGCTTGTTTATTGAAAAAATCAAATTTGAACTTTTTAAAAAACTTTTTTTTAATTAAAAAGACTCATCTCTATACTTTAAAAAAAGTCCACTTAACCTGAATAATGGACCTATCTAAATTATAATTTATAAGATCGTATTTCATAATTTATAATTTATAAGAGAAATATATCTATTATATTATTTTTTTACTTTTAATTATTTATTTTTATTTAATTAAACTTTGCATATAGATTTTTAGGTCAAATTAGACCTTTATGAAGGTCAAGCTCAATACTTAATAAATTATTTTTATCATATAACAAGCCATACTTAAACTTAATAATAGTGATACTAGTATCTATCAAAACCTAACCTAATCTATTTCCATCCCTAATCACAATTTGTTGGAAGTTGCATAATCATTCATTCTGAACCCATGAAGCCATGGCGAATGCCTCTTTTTCTAGGCAACATTGCGAGATATTTTTGTTCTTCTTCTTGGAATCAAACATAAAATCAAGGTCTCAGGTATTTCGCAAGCACGTGGCACGAAATCATGCAAAGTAATATACTACCGACTATAACTTTGTCCTTTATTAATATCATGGGTCGTACTAATGCTTGTCTATTGTGCCTTTGAAGCACGTGCGTGCCCGAAAAAGTGTGTACAATAAATACAAAAATGGGTTTCATTTTCTTCCAATAGCATTCAATTCCATTGTCTTAACGAAAGCCAACCACTACTTAGTGATGAGCTTCACCAATGTTGATATTTTAACTTGGCTTTGTTATGTGAAGTTGATAAGAATGTAGTGATTGTTAAAGGATTTCAATAGGTTCGGTTCAGTGGCATGCACCTAAGTCTCATTTGGAAACCAAATTGTTCTTACTTATGTGAAGTACCACATGATAATCAAAGTGAGCTTCATTGTTGCAGCTTCGATTACTGCACTCAAGATTTCGCAGACAAAAACTAGCTCTTCCACCAAGAGAAATGGTACACTAAAATGTTCAGGTACCACCATCTTTCATCTATTAATATATACTCTTTTTTTTTCTTGTTTTTCTTTTTTTCTGAAAACTTGATAGTGTAAAACAAGTTTCAACTTTCAATACCATATTATAAACTCCTTAATTTACTTATTCATTTTTTAGTCTTCATTATGTTGATTTATTCTAAACTTTTGGTATGTTGCTTTTGGGTGCAAAGGAAGTGATGGGTCACACTTGGAACAAGAGTTTGAAGAGAGGGAAAATAGCACTATTAATGCTAATCATGTGATACAGGTAGTAAGTCATGTACCCTCCATGTGTTTTTGTCAAAAAAAAAAAAAAATCAATAGAAATGTTAAAAGAAACCATATATTGACAATTTTTTTTACTTCAGAATGAAGAGAAGGAGATTAAATTTGAAATGCCACAGAATCTGCCAATAGGAGAATTTAAGGACTTGGAGCTGTTAATAGATGGTGAGAAAATGCACAAGGTTACAAAAAAGGAGGTATTGCAGAATTTGGTACAAAATTACAAGCAGAGAGAAGTAAACCTTGAAAGGAAGCTTCTTAAACTGAATAGTCTGAGGGAAGAGCAATCAGCCATTGCTCAAATGCAAAAACAATTAGAGGAAAAGACAGAAGCAGTGGAGATTCTTAAAAAGACTGTTGGTTCCTTGCAGTCAGAGAGTGAAGTTTTTCGAGAAAAAATAAGAGAGGATCTAATGTTAAAAAAGCAGCTAGATATTGCAAAGAAAATGATGAATGAGATGCATAGGAAAACGAATGTTAATGCAAGCCCTGTGAGGGAGCAGATATTGATGCTCCAACAGCAAGTAGCTGAATTTCTGACGTTTAATAGTTCAGGTGGAAATGCTATGAGAAATAAGAAAATTAAAGATGTTCAAGACATGATGGTTGAAGTTTTGGAACTGAAGAGGAGGAACAAAGAGCTTGAATTGGAAAAGAGGGAGCTTGTAATTAAGTTGGCTACTGCACAAGCAAGAATCAGAAAAGAGGTGAGTCACAATCAAACAGAAGAAATAGGGTACAAATATCATTCATTCATTACTCTATATAGGTGAATTTGTGCCTTTTACGGTTCAATGCTTTTAAAAGTAGATAGGACTTCTCCGAAATGATTGTGTCTCTAAAGTAAACAAGGTGTATCCAACCATTGTAGCTAATATGTGATGTACAATACAGCCAGAATTCATGTTAGTTATTAGTTATACATATAAAATCAAAACCCTTGGGTGAAACCTTTGTTACTCTCCTCTACCTATAAATAATTATTGTCCCTTAAGAAATGATTAATTGAAATTTGAAAGTAAATTTTTTTAAAATAGTAGCTGAGAGGTTCTTTGAGGGCAAACACTGGTACATAGTAAAGTTGTGTCTTGATGACCTATTAATCATGGATTCGAATTTAGAAATAGTCTCTTTGAATATGCAAGGTAAGACTTTTTACAATGACATTTTCTCATACACATAGCGATGAGCCTATGAACATTGGGGTACGTTAGTTTAGTAGTTGAGTGGTTCTTTATTGTTAAAATTTCTGTTTTCTAGTTTTGAACTTAAACAAGCATCTTGAGCTAGGTTTGGTTAGCATTTGTCATGTGTTATTAATGTGTTTTACATGTGCAGGAGGAAATAGGGCCCCGGATAAAACAAGAAATTACTGGCTTAAGGAATGTGCATGAAGAACTTTCAGAGCAAGTTGAAAGATTGCAGAGAAACAGATTTGACATGGTCCAGGAAGTTGTGTACCAACGGTGGCTTTACACATTATTGAAATTTGAAGTGCATGATCATCAAAAACAAAGTAGAAAGGCCTCAAGAAGAGATAGCATTAAGAGCCAGAATAGTAAAGAACTGTGTGGGAAAAAGCATGTATCAATATCTGACCTTGAGCTTGAAAGCGTCTTTTCCAATTCCACATCGAACGAAAGTGATGAAATTGAAACTATTACCTTTGAAAGCTCTTCCAGTAGCCAAAGTAGCAGTGGCAGCACGAAAATGAAGAGATGGAGGACAACCAAAGACTACTCTAACAAAATTTGGTCAAAGGGTAGAAATGTTTTTATCCGACCTGGCCTGATACAAAGATTTTCTATGTCAATGGTTGAATCAGATGTTTCTATGTTAGAGAGCCGAATAATGCCAAAAATAAAAAGAGTTTCTTTCAGCGATTCTGTTAAACTATCTGCTTATGAAGATATGCCAGAGACAACTACTGAGAATGCAATTGATGACAAAGGAACAAAGTCTGAGCAGATCATGGAGCTGACTTCAAGTGTTGTGAACTCTATCAACATTGATTCCATTGCAAAAAATGAAGGTACCAAGAATAAAATTGGTCATTTTGGTGAAGTGTATTCAAGTGTTGTGAGCTCCACCAACATTGATTCCATTGAAAAAAATGAAGGTTTCAAGAACAAAATTGGTCATTCGGGTGAAGTGTATTCAAGTGTTGTGAGCTCCACCAACATTGATTTCATTGAAAAGAATGAAGGTGCCAAGAATAAAATTGGTCATTCAGATGTGTATTCCAGGAATGGACCCATTTCTAGAAAGGATCACAGGATCAAAACTATAGTAGTGCAGATGGTAACATTTTTATTCTTTTTATTAATCCTGCTAGGATGTTTCAGGATCAAATAACAATAATACAATATCTATAAAACTTCGGTGAATTTGTGGTAACTTATTTTGCAATGTCTTACACACACAGCACTTGACTCCTCAATTCAGTGTTTGGATTGGAGATATAACCCTTGGTTATATTTAGGAACTCAGTGATTTAGAAAAAAAATAAAATATGCACTCTTTGAAAATGATGCTGCAGTGAATGGCGAAAGCCACCTCTGTTTCTTATGGTACGTACTTTACTTTTGCTGAATTTGTTTTCTGTTTCAACTTTCCTCTTGATTTGTTAAGCTTACCTATATATTGATTTACTTTTAGCTTCAGGTGACATATTTCTAAATCAGGAAAGAAAAACAGTTGAAATAAAAATAAATAATCAAGAGAATTTAATTCAGTTGGTTAAATTGGTTAAATGCTTAAATTATTATAAATGTCTGTCTTCTATCCCAATGGATAAAAAAAACCACGCAAATACAACAGTACAATGAATTAAAGATTTCAATTTTCCTATAAATATTCGTGCTTTGTAAAATGATAGGTAGTTGAGCAGTTTGGAATTGGTGCTCAACAAAAACTATATAACACACTGATTTTCGTAAACATTCTCAAAAATTTATTTAATTTTTTATTCTTTGAAGTAAAAATTGGGAACAGTGGTCAAAATGCCACAGATTTTTTAAAAATTTGGCAAAATGTCATGCGGTCCGAATAATTTGTCGAAATGCCACGGAGGCTAATTCGCTGGACATGTGGGCGAATTATGTGGTGACACATGGCGAAACGCAGTTGGGTGGGATGGGCGGGCAGCGACATGTGTAAGTCGCTTGGCAATGCAGCGAATTTGGTGCTGCTGTTGACATGGCGCCGTGTTATTCGCCTGGAGATGCAGCGGTTTTGGTGACATGGCCGTACGTTACTCGCCTGGGGTTGCAGCGGATTGGGCTTTGCTGAGTCAATGCCAGGAAGTCGCTAATGGGCTTAGGGAATTCTGCCTTGCTGGTCCACTATATATACCTCCCTTTCGCTATCTTTCTCCCTCACTCCCACTGTCTCTTTCAGCATATTTTCTTTTTTCCTCTCTCACTTTACTCTCCCATTTTACTCTCCTTTGTCAAGTTTCTCAGGTTAGTTATTAATTTTTGGGTTATTTTGTTTATATTTTATATTTTTCATATAATTTTTATTTAAGTAGTTATAGATATTACACCATATTTAGATTAGAGATTTTAAACATTAGGGTAGAGGATGATTTTAAACATTAGATTAGATGATGTTTAGTGTTAGTTTATAATTATTAATTTTGTAGTATATACTATAAAAATATAAGAATATTTTGTTTGCTTATAAATAATAAGTTTGAAAATGAATTTATTTAAAAGAATATTGTAAAGTAATATTTATCAAAAAATTATAAATAAACATTTGATTTAATACTTAAGTATTTGTCGTAATAAATATTGTAATTAAAGATATGATTTAATAAAAATAATAATTAAAGACTTGATTAAATAAAAATAATAATTAAAGATGTAGTAAAAATAACAAGTAAAGATTTAATAAGTAATGATTTGTTGTAATAAAAATAATATTTAAATATTTGATCTAATAAAAAAAATGTAAATGTTTAATAAAAATAACAAGTAAAGATTTAATAATTAAGTATTTGTTC
>PYAF01002940.1:0-11760 GCA_007407185.1 Glycine tomentella | reverse complement strand
TCCTTTTAATCTAACAATCCTAGATGAATGAATAATGCATGATATGCACAATTGGATTATCAGATCATACACTTCCTTTTACATTAATCAAATTGGTCTTCAAGCTTTTCATGGAACTTTTCCTTTGAGCATGTTGAAAGCACAAAACTCTTGAAGCTTGATCCTTATTCATTGATGCTTGGCTTCACTTGAATCAACATGTTTGTCCGCATGCGATGATCTAGAAAGATTAATAGATGCTGGAGATGCCACACCACCACCCGTAGTTCGTCAGACTGAGGCCCCTCCTCCAGTGGTTCGCAGAAATCGGCGTACACGCCACGAGGGGTTACCGCTACACCACGCTACTCCAGCAGTTGCGGACACACCTGTGGTTGTACCGCCTCTTCCGCCACGCCTTACTGGCATGTTCTTCACACCAGGGTACCCGGCGGGACTTTCTCAGCAATATTGCTGGCCACCACAGCAACTTCCTGGTTCACAGTACCCTCCCTGGTTTCCAGCACCGTCGATGCTGCAGTCTGGATTTCCATTTGCACATCCTATGTATGCAGCTAGGCCAAGTTTTGCTGGCCCCAGTTCAGTTGTGCCCGGTGTAGCTAGCCCAGTTCAGGTGGGTTTCAGTTCGCATGCGGTTCAGAGACATTTGCGGATTGTTATAGGCCCAGTGCTCCAGTGTCATATGAGGATACAGAAATGTCTACCCCTACGGCACATCCGCCTGACTCACTACATTCCCCTAGTTTCGCCTCGTATTTGATGGATGAGATATTGGCGGCTATGAATGAGGGACATGAGGACAACGATGACAATGGTGACGATGACCCTGACCGCATCATTAGGAGAAATCCGGTTAGGGGAGCACGATTTCGATGTAATATGTCACCGTACGAGCATAACCTGAGCCGTTGTGAAGGATACCATGAAGACCACCGCCAGCATGACTGACTTGTTTTTTTATATAGCTACCGTTGACTTAAGTTGTAATTTATCTTTGTGTTTCACGCAATATTATGGTTGACTATATCGAAGACTATTTTAGTTTAATGTTTATTGCATGACAATGGACACTACTTAATTTGATTTTAGATGTTTATTATTTAATGCAAGCGTAGTACATCATCATAACCAGCTAGTACATCACTGCGGTTGGTTGACTAAAGGGCAATTATGCCTATTGTGACCCACAAGTTTACAATAACCACATCTGGTACGAGTTGTTGACCCTTCACGCGAATCCATCTCGTTGCGTATGTCCGTACTATTTGGTCTTCCTTTTTTCTGTTTCAACGACACATCTAGGATAACAATGGGTGGTGCAGCTGGTGGTATGAAGTCTTCATTTCCAATTGGATACCACTACGGTGAATACACTTTACATTGATACGCGGCACTATATATAGGGTCAACATATTGCCTGGGATCATGGTGTGTGGATCGACAAGCTGCAATAACATGACTACACGGGAACCTATACGCAGTGAACTCACCACATTGACAATTTCGTTCAGCTAACGACACCGACCATTTTTTCCCCGCCAGTATGAGTCCATATGTTGTACGTCTCTTGAACCTTAAATTTCGTCCTAACTGAGTCAAAACAAGTGACGCAGTGCGTTGCCGATTTATCAACCATCCTCGTATATTTTTGCCATGCTAGCTTGGAGAAATGATTACCTCTTGCTATCTCCTCATGGGCCTCTTGCTCATGTGCAACAAAGTATACTACTAAGCGAGCGTATGTGAACCGCACAAGGGACGTAATAAGAAGGCTTCTGGCTCCTTTAAGCACCTTGTTAAGGCACTCAGAAAGATTGGTTGTCATGTGACCAAACCTTTTCCCCTGTTCATCATAGGCTATACTCCACTTCTCCTTGGGGATATTATCAACCCATGCTGCTATTTGAGGGCTTGATTCTTTAAATGTTTCTAATTCGGCATCAAAATCTAGGCGCGAGGTTGTATAGGCTGCAAATACAAACACAATGTCACAATCAATACGTAGGATCAATGGAGTAATTGCGTATAATAACATTGGCTTCTAATGGACAAACATACCTAATTTCTTCAATTGTTTCTTCAAGACGACATTGCTAAACTTGTGATTAAAATTACTGGCCAGGTGATGAATGCAATAAACATGGTACGCTCGTGGTGGATGCCATCCCAGTTCAACATTGTTTACAGCGGCAATTATGCCTGCATGCCGATCTGAAATAAGACAAATTCCATCTTTCTGCGTAACGTGTATCCGAATCAGTGCCAAAAACCATGACCAATTGTCGATATTCTCTCTGGAAACAATCGCAAATGCAATTGGAAGGACATAATTGTTTCCATCAACTGATGTTGCAATAAGCAGTGTTCCACGATATTTCCCATATAAATGGGTTCCGTCGATGCTTATAACTGGTTTGCAATAATTGAAAGCATCGCAACACTGTTTGAAAGTCCAGAACACCCTGTTGAACACCTTAGCACTTCCGTCAAGTAGGCCATCAATAAAATGGTCGTTCAAATCCAGCTTGTATGCAGACCCAGGAGAAAAATTTAACATGTATCCCAACCCCCTTGGCAAAAATGCATACGACTCATCCCAATCTCCGAAAACCTTCACAATGGCCTTTTGCTTTGCCTTCCATGCCTTCGTGTATGATATATGAAATCCCACCATTGATGCTATCCTTTCTTGAATTAACCCGATTTTAACACTGGGAACCTCCCTAATCATTTCTGCATTTCGTCATACAATAATACATTAAAAAATTGTAACCAATAACCAAACTTCAATTTAATGTATTTTACGTACTTAAGATCATCGAACATATCAAATTTGAATCAAGTTGCTTGTGATCTTGAGAAAGATTCTGACCCACACATGTGTGTTTGTTATTCCATATGCCTACAACCCATTCAGTGCCACCCTTTTTTTTATATGCCCTCATCCTCCACGGACAACCGTCAAAATGATTTTCACAAACTATTATAAGTCTTTTCGTATCACTTTGTTCTACTATGGTAGTGCGATGATCAGCCATACAATATTGTTTTATAGCCAATTGCACATCCCGCTTGGTCTCAAACACCTGATTCTTATATAGTTGTTGACCCATCTGCCAGTTAGGTATTTGCCCGCCTTCCATATCACCAGACTTCTGGTCTGGGTATGCCTAATTAACACGTGTGTAATGCCTTACGCCAGACCAAAATGGAACAGTGTCATCTCCTATATCATTAGACATATGACACATTGTTCATGAAAAACTTTTTCCATGATTAATTTAAAAAAATTAATCATCATATTTCTAACACTTATATTTATTTCGAAGACACGTACTTATAACACTTTCGTTTAACTTTCCTAATCAGTAAATCATAAATAAAATTAAGAAATCTTTGCCAAAACTACATTAAATAGGAGTAGCTACCGAATTTGGGTTGGTTACTTGCCTTGTAGGGATCACAATTCACAAAGGTAATGCCCTACTTAATTCTTTACAACCGTTTCATTTGCAATGTCAAATGGTCAACCTTTTTCGTGATAGTCAATATATTCAGAATATTTTACATAAAAAAATATAATGATTTTTTAAGATATTAATATTTATGTAGTAACAGTATAGAATAATATTATATTATTATTTAATCATAAAATATTATTTAAATTAAATTATTATTTGATCATAAAATATTATTTAAATTAGTTTAAATTAATTATTTAAAAGTCCATAAATACTATATATAATGAATTATGATTGAATAATTGTATAAAAGTTTTTACAATTTTTATTCATGACCTTTTTATTAAACCTACAATAATTTCTATTAAACCTACAATAATTTAATGACTACTGCATAACAAAAAATTGTGCATTCATACCTTGACCCTGCATTAGGTCTTGCATTTCGACAATGCTCGGAGAAGGAATTGGAAAACCACGATCGAAGTCACCGTCCACGTCTGTATCTGACGAGTCACCGTTTGGAACAACACCTTCGTCCACCTCGTCCTTGGAACTGTCCATAGGCCAAACTGGGTCGTGGGCCGGCACCATTTCATTCTCCATTGCTTGACTTGCTAGTGCTAGTGGGGGCGATATATACATATCTTCATAATCCATTTGTTGTGTTGGTTGGGTTGGTATTAGTGGTGATTGGGATACATCTCTGTCTGCCGGATTCATCGATGGCTCTCTATTTATGTTAATGGGCCTGTTGGGCTGGACACAATGTTGACTGCTTGATTGTCCCCCAAAGTTTAATTCTGCATACAATTCGATAAATCTTGGGTTTGCTCTATCTGATATGCAAGCGTCTGCAACTAACGCTACATCGTCATCATCTACAATATCCACAGCAACCCACTGCACTGGGTTGCCCGATGCACATCTAGCAGTCAATCAAGAGACAGATTGTCCGCGTTGTAATCTCAACTTCTTGTAAATCATTTTCATCAGATCGCAGTGGCTGCATCCTGGGGGCATACGAAACATCTTACTTTCCCCTTCAAAAACTTGACCATTAGGCCCAACGTATCTACTCCCATTATAATAGACAATGGTTATTAAACCATTTCTATTAGCACTTATTTTGCGTAAATTAAAAAGACTAACGGTAGAACGTATTTCGGAAACAAAATTTAGAAACCTTGGAAAATTTAAGCAGAAGATATCTGATGATTTGGAAGTAAGGGAGTATAAATAGGACTAAATTCGCTAGGCAGCATAGCAATTTACATTACATAAGTCGCCGAATCCCCTAACAAATTAACAGGAAGCTGCCACGTGTCAAAACCCTACGTAATTCGCTGGCCACCAATGCAAACTACCTTCCCAATCACTGAATGCCACGTGTCCTGCCCAAAAAACCATTTCCGGTTAGCATCTAATTCGCTATGCATGTCAGCAAATTAGGCATCCAATGCCTGCTTGCCACGTGGCTGAAACAGCTGCCAACTAAGCCCACCTAATTTGCCCAACTGGCCAGCGAATTAGGGCATGTGGCATTTTAACAATTACTTTCACAGGCGTGGCATTTTGCCAAATTTTAACACCATTTGTGGCATTTTGACAGAAGTCTCTAAAAATTGTAAGTTGGGCCAAATTTTTGCACGCATTCGTGCATTTTTATGCAGCAGAACCTCATCACATTCTTGTAAAAAAACTAAATAATCTAATTATGTTTATACACAAACAACATAAGCAATTAGATTAAGTGCAGAAAAATTAAGGTCATAAATATCTCTTGCCATTGCTATTATTGGTTGCTCCAAAGATGAATTGTAGTTGTTCGTGAGTCAGGTAATATGTAAACAATTTATGAGTCTTCAAACTAATTTGACTTTTGGCTTAAGGATCTTTTATGCTTTCACCATCACTCATTGATGGTGTATTGAGATTTTCAGATAGCAAGCACAAGGACTTTGGCCATGGTGCACATCTCCTTTTATAATATCTTCCCATCAAATAGATTGTTTTTTATATGCATAAAACGTGGACTTAGTTGCTAAAAAGATAAGGGATAAGATTACCAATAACTTAATCCTAAGAAGATAAGGTGAGTGGACCACCTTATGTGGTTTTGATTTAGTCAATCAATAATCAATAGAAAATAAACCAACATTCTCCCACTTGGTCCACATATCTCATCATACACTTTAGTGAGAAATAAAATACATGAATCATGGCGATAATTTCTCTAACATATATGCGAGTAGTATCTTCCATGTATTACATTGCATTATATTTCTCAAGCCCATACAACTTAATGAATAAACCCAATGTTTATTCTAGGTCCAAACTTAATTGATGTTTGTTAGAATAAATAACTGTAGATGCCCATAAATTGAATGAAAAATATCACAATGGAGTTTCTTAATATCATTCTTACAATGAAAATCACATATGGGAACCAAGTCCCATCCTTTCCACATGATCCTTAAATTTGAATGGTGGCATGCCCTTAGTTAAAGGATCGACAATCATTAATTCAGTGCTAATGTGCTCAATAACCACTGTATTATCTTTAGCACGTTCTCTTATGGCTAGATACTTAATGTCGATGTGCTTGCTTCGACTAAAACTTTTGTTATTCTTAGCCATAAAAACAACAGCTGAATTATTGCAGTATATCTTCAATAGCCTAGAAATGAAATCCATAACTCTAAGCCCAGAAATGAAACTCCTTATCCATACACCATGTAAGGTAGCCTCAAAACAAGAAACGAACTCAACCTCTATAGTGGAAGTAGCAGTCAATTAAGGTTTGCCTGATACTTCTCCAAGACACAGCTCCACTGGCTAGCATAAAAATATATCCCAGAGTCAATTTTCTCGAATCAACGCAGCCAGTGTAGTCTGAATATGAGTAGTCAATCACTTCCAAGTTGTTAGTTCGTCTGTACATAAACATATAGTCCTTAGTTTTGTAAAGGTATCTTATCACTTTCTTTGTAACTTTCCAGTGGTCAAAACCTGGGTTACTTTGATATCTCCTTAACACTCTAATCGCAAAAGCAATATCAGGTCTTGTGTAGACTTGAGCATACATAAGGCTTTCAACAGCTAAAGCATAAGGAATGTTCTTCATTTGTTCATGCTCAAGATCATTTTTCGGGCTTTCACACTTCGTAATGGGAGCTACACTTGTTGAACAATCACTCATTCTAAATCTTTCCAAAACTTTGTTAATATAGGCCTCTTATGACAAACCAAGAACACATCTTACTTTGTATCTTGATGCCAATAACATAAGAGGCATCGCCCATATCCTTCATATCAAAGTTCTTAGAGAGAAATTGTTTCACCTTATATAGCAAACCCTTCTCATTGGTTGCAAGTAAAATATCATCTACATATAAAATAAGGAAACAAATTTTGCTCCCACTGACCTTTTGGTATGTACAATGATTCATAACATTTTTTACGAAACCAAATGAAGAAATAATGTCATGAAATTTTAAGTACCACTGTTGGGAGACTTGTTTCATATATAAATTTCTTAAGTTTGCATACCAATTGCTCACCCTTAGTAGAGTAGAATCCTTCAGGTTGTTTCATATAAGCCTCTTCCTCTAGGTCTCCATTGAGAAAACCCGTTTTCACATTCATTTGTTGCAACTCTAAGTCAAAATGTGCAACTAGTGCCAGAATGATGTGAAGAGAATCTTACTTAGATACAGAAGAGAATGTTTCATTGTAATCGATTCCTTCCTTTTGATTAAATCCCTTGGCTACGAGTCTTGTTTCATATCTCTCAATGTTGCCTACATGAGTCTTTCTTACATCCAATGGCTTTCACACCATCAAGCAACTGAACAAGATCTCAGACTCCATTCGATGCCATAGAATTCATCTCATCTTTCATAGCATTATACCATAAGTTTGATTCTTTAGAACTCATGGCTTGTGAAAACGTTTTAGGATCATTTTTAGCTCCAATAGTATAGTCAGATTCCTGTAGATACACAACAAAGTCACTCGATATCCCTGATTTCTTTATTCTGGTATATCTCCTTAATGTTGTTTCATTATTTTGTTGAGGAACTTATTGTTCAATTGGTTGATCAACAATTTCTTCTTACTCCTCATGAACAACATGATCTACTAGATTATCAGTAGGTTGTGGATCTTGAATGATAGGTTGCACAACACTCGGTTGAGCTGGAAGGGTATTGTTAATAACAACCAATCTAAGATTTGAAGTGGATGGTTGAGTAACTGAATGATTTTTCTCAGAAACAAAATCTCTAGATTGATCGCTCCCACTAATCAAGTCATTCTCAAGAAATTCAACATTTCTTGATTCCATAATCCTTGTACTATGAAATGGACAATACAAATTGTATCCCTTAGACCTTTCAGCATATCCAATGACATATCCACTAATGGTCCTTGGGCCAAGCTTCTTTTCTTGCGGGTTATAGATTCTCACTTCAGACAAGCATCCCCAAACGTGTACTTGTCACAAACTCGATTCCCAACTTTTAAATTACTCAAATGGTGTCTTTGGGACAAATTTAGTTGGAACTTGGTTCACTATGTACACTATCGTCTTCAGTGCTTCAGTCCACAATGAATTAGGAAGCTTGGAAATACTAAGCATACTTGCACCATGTCCATTAAGGTTTGGTTTCTTCTTTTTGCCACATCTTTCTAATCCGGAGAACCAGGCATAGTGTACTGGGCAACAATTCCATGTTCTTGAAGAAACTTCACAAATAGATTAGGTGCTTGCCCATTCTTCGTGTATCTACCATAGTATTCACCACGTCTATAAGATTTCACGAACTTCATTTGCTTTCCACATTGTTTCTCCACTTTGGCCTTAAAAACTTTAAAGGTATCTAAAGCTTTATCTTTAGAACGAAGTAAGTAAAGATACATATATCGTGAATAATCGTCTATGAAGGTGATAAATTATTTCGGACTACTTGCGTCCATGTCTGGACAACAAATATCTGTATGTATGATTTCTGTAACGACCCGCCTCGTTGCTACGACATCACAAACCCTAGATGTGTAAGTTTCATATTTTAATGAAAACTTCATTAGTTTAATTATGAAAATGGTAGTGAGTTTTTCGCAATAATACAATCATCATACACAAGATACAAGTACAACAATTAAATACATATGTATACATATACTATATCAGTACTCATCATTCACATGTTTAGAACTTAATTTAGTTTTTCATGTAATTACAATTCAAAATATACATGTCTACAAAAAAGATTAAGGGACTAACTATGAAAGAGTTAATTAACAAAATACAACTCTTCCAAAGAGAGTTCCAACGACATTACGTCGGCTTGGCGGCTCCAACAAAAAGAAGATCTTTCTCCAAGGTCACCTACTACTGCTCATCTGCTCCCACGAACGAAAGTTCGCGATCATCACAGGTACCAACCACACGGTACAACAAATGCAAGGGTGAGTTTATTATATAGAATCAACAAACATCAGATAGCAGCAATTGGGAAGGAAACAATTTTACCCATCACAATCATTAACAAAAATCCATGATTCCAATACACACTCAACAAACCAATCATCCAATGCATTTCACAACTCAAACAATCATGCATAGAATGATGCATGCACCTGACTCATCTATCAGTATGCAATGTGGTACCATATCTGGAAATAGCCTCTCATAGGAAAAATGATTCACCGCCTATCAGGGCCACCCTATCGTGCACTGGCCATTCCCCTACCCGATGATCAGCCAGCGTCGCAAAGGAATTTCAAACCTGATGACCCCTTAGTACCTGCGTTCTCAGCCCACTGAAACCCACAGGTACACGAGTGCCTTCATTCTATTTCCACACATACAAATGAAGTATGAAACATAGACATCATCAATGCATGACCCGGCTAGGAACAAATCCTTCCTCGCAAGGGTAACCCGTCATGCACCCCCCATGTACATACGTAACACACCATGTGGGCTCACCAATACACTGACCGTGGCTAGGAACAAATCCATCCTCGCAAGGGTAACCAACCGATCATTGCATCCCACGTGTACATACATAGCCTACAACCATGGGCACCATCAATGTATGACCTGGCTAGGAACAAATCCTTCCTCGCAAGGGTAACCCATCATACACCCCCCATGGGTATCCATGTATATCCACACACAATGACATTGTTCACATCAACATTATCTCTCATCAATGTCATTATCAACCTCAACATCATATCATCTCAATATCATCATCATGCATATCAATATTATCTCATTTCAATATTCATCAACGCTATCAAAAGCAATCATATTTCACATCTATACATAATACATATGCCTGAGATTCACATTCCCCAAGTCTTTAGACAATCCAAATTTCATAATTCACAATTCATCATATCACAAGACTGATATTTTTAGGAAAATTCTAAATTAAAGAGGAGGACTACAAAGTATAAAATACACTCTTATGCCTACTTAAAAATTTAATAAAGAATTAAATAGAACAACGCATTATAAAATTTTGGACAGAGTCTCCTCTGTAATTAAGGCTTTTCCCAAAAATTCAATCATTACAACAACAATATCATTTACAGTTATATCAATCAACAAGCCAATCCATCGCATCCCATTAGTTAAAAACTTAGTTTTTCTTGAAAACCAGCACACAGCAGGGACAGACAGTTATCTTCATAGTTGGACTCCCTGGCCCCCAACTATGGTATCAAAACTATAAATAAATAATAAACTCCCCTTACCTATCTAGGGGTTCTTCTTGTTACAGCCTAGATGTGTTGTTTCGTGATCCTTCTAACACACTTGCTTGTCCGAATGCAGGACTCTATACACCAAATTGAAGATAACTTAGTATAGATTTCAAGGACATACTTAACATTAACATTCGGGGTCAAATACCCACTCAAATTTAAAAAGAGGCTAAAATGGTATTTTGGGAGTCCACATCAAAAGACATCATTTTGAAATTCCGATCACACCAATGTGACCAGGATTCAACAAGGATCACAGAAATGACATCAGTTTCATAAAAAGAAGACTTTTATAACATCTCATTTTCAAAGGGATTTTTCAAAGGAAGTGTAAAACTCTCAACAACAATATCCAGAACACAAGAGACACTAATAGAAGCTTAAACTAGCTAGGAGAAGATAAAAGAAACCAAGGTTACCTCAAGGAAACCAAGAAAGGAGGATTGGAAGCTCCGTTCTGTACCAGAACTTTGAGAAGATTCTCGAAGATTCCGCTCCGATTAAAAGGTTCTTCACCGTGCCAGGGTCTCGTGGCAAGCAACAGAGTTCTGTGGTTGTCTCCGGTGGCTGTGGGTGGTGGAGGAGGGTGGTGGGGGAGTTTGGGGCTGTTTGGAGGAGAAATAACCTCCATTTTGGTGACTTGGAAGCTTTAAAACGTATTCTGCACCGCCTCCACTCGCCCAGGCGACCAAAAATGCCTGTAAAACTCGCCTGGGCGAGCAGACCAAATTATGGAGTTTTCTGCTTAAGTGAAAAATTAGTTTCTCATGTTACAGATATTATTTTGACAATCCCAACGGTCAAATGTTAGGTATGTGGGTTAGGAAGCTAGATTTACAATGTGAAGATGATCTAACGGTTAACCAATCCATAATGATGATTTTACTAAAACATGTTTTCGGGTCAAATTCAGAACCACTAAATTACCACACAGTTCAAACAAACTCTGTATAACTTGACATCTACACCAAGCAATTACTCATGAATAATTCCCATAACATTTCAACTAATTATAAACTAATCAAATAGTCAAATAACACAACAATCACATCAAACATCTATTTTCAATTTATCAAAATTTCAGGGTGTTACAACTTCTAATAGATTTGAGATCCTCTTTGCAATCTTCTTAGACTTGTTAGTTTGCTTACCCTTAATGCAATCTATACAAATATCAAATCAACAAAATCCAAAGCACTAAGTACCCCTTTATTTACCAATCTCTTAATTCTCTCAATAGAGATGTGTCCTAATGTTAGGTGTCACAACATAGAGGAATCATCATTCATAACACATCGATTCATGCCAACATTAACATGCATAGATGATGAGTCACTATTTATCACTAATTACTCATCTTTTTGTACTCATTTTAATCCCTAACTTGTGCTTAATTGTTTATATTTTGCATTGTTTCTCATTTAAGATTTAATTAGACCAATAATTCGGATTTTAATTAATTTGGATTATTTTAAGTTTAATTATTCTAATTTTTATTTACAGGGCAGTTTAATAATTA
>PYAF01002939.1:9657-24067 GCA_007407185.1 Glycine tomentella | reverse complement strand
TTTTCCTCTCAATCTTGCTGATATTTTAGTATTTTGTCCAATACTGATGTTTCCATAAATTTCTAAGTTCATCTTGGTCAGTTTTGGCCTACGGACATTTTGGTAATTTACCACCCTCGGGACGTAATGGTAATTATCCCAATTGTTCGAGGGCATTTATGTCTTTTATCCCTAAAATATCTTTACCAAAATATCTAGGAATTTATTGGTCATTTCGAAAAATGTCTTAGGGCAAAATGGTCATTTTCGCCCTAGGGGTATTTTGGTCATTTCCAAAAAATGTGCAGGGACAAAATTGTCATTTTCACCCTAGGGACATAACAGTCATTTCTAAAATTGTTCAGGGGCAAATTTGTCATTTGTCCTATATCTTTTGTACTGCCCCTAATTGATATTTCATCCCAGTAATTGACTGTTCTTCTCAAAATTTTGGGGTGTTACATATATAATCACTCTCAATCAAACCTATATTAAGAACAAGACATCTAACTCTCTTAGACCCTCTATAATCAAGACTTAGCGAAACACCCTTCTCTAATCTTCCCTCTAGAAAAACCTATTCTAGACAAGCTTTGAGAAAACTATTGCACTGGTTACAAAACTAAGAATCTCTAAAAAGACTTACAACCAAAGTAGTAAGGAGAGAAATAACCTGATGATCCAATACAGACGAATGCATATGATTACAAATCTTGAATCAAGGTTGAATGAAAAATCTCAAAACATTCTCTCCAAACTTTTCTTTAGAAAGTTTCCCAAAAAAGAAATCCTCACAAGGTTTCTTAAAGCTTGAAGATTTGTGGGTCAAACACTGAATAACCCATAGTATCTTTTTTCTCTTTAGAAAGGGTTATAATATTCGTTGTGTTTAGTTCAAACAAGCAACATCTATTTATTGAGAACATTGTTTTAACTGTCAGTAATCAATTAAATCACTTATGTAATTGATTAAAGTGTTCTTGAGGCTTTCTGGAAAAGACTTATGAACAATGTAATTGATTAAAACTCAATGTAATCGATTATCACATGAAACTTTAATCAAGATAGTTGTCAAATAATCGATTACCACCATATTGTAATCGATTATCACAAGAAGTCCATTATGTGATTTTGAACTATGTAATCAATTTCCATAATCTCGTAATCAATTAAAATGTTCTTTGTTTTCAAGTAATAGATTACCACTTGGTGATAATCAATTAAACCAGTGAGAAAACATTTTTCCCAAAACTTGAAACATGGAACACTTAGTCTTTTATGCACTCATGAAAACCTTGTGTTTCATAAAAACTTTTATGAAACTTTTGCTTTTGTAAAAACATGAATGCAAAAACATGAATAAGTTTTATGCAATGGATCATAGGAGGGATCAACTTAGACATATACAAATTACAAATGTCATTCAATTGAATTGGCATATAAAAAGCCTAAACATTTCAATGCCTAAGAACCTCAACTTCATTGATCCTCTTTAGCTCCCCCTGAGTCTAACAGGGCATACCTTCATATAGATTTTTTATTTGCTTGTGGAGTTATGCTCCGTAACCATGATCATGAGTTCAATTTTTATTTTTCTAGGACATGGCCATTGTTCTCTGTTAGAGGTTGAGTTATGGGTTATTCTCCATGGTTTGAATATGGCTATTGATGTTGATGAAGCTAGAGGTCAAATTGAATACCATGAATGTTGTTAGACAACTCGAAGCTGGTGTGTTTTTTGGAAACCAATATGCTGATCTTTTTGCTGAGATTTCAAATACCAAAGCCTAGTTCCAAGAGTGTTCGATAGTGTATATTCGTATGAAGCAAAACAAGATGGCAAATGCCTTTGCCAAAATTGGGTTTAATTTAAATTCTAATAATTGCTTTTATAGTAGTATGTCTCACTTTCTTAGCAACTCATCTATGGAGAATGATGATGTAGTTAACTTTTTTTTGAGTATAAATTAATTCTGTCTTGGGTCTTTCTTGTCTATATAATTCAACAACAAAAAAATTAACAACCTTATCTTTCTTCTTTGAATTCAAAAATCTCTTTTGTGATTATATGTATTTTAACACATGACAATTCACCTTTTATACCCATAAAATTATTATAAAACTAAAATATGTTTTTTTTCTCCTTTAAAATCACCAAAGTATGGTTTTTGTTCCTATAAGAAAAATTATTTATTTTTCATCGTCATAAAATTAAAAATATTAATTTTTGGCTCAAAACTAACCTGGATTCTACATGTTATCGTCTTTCTTACCTATGACTCTCTCATTGATGCAATTCCTAACTACTCTCTTATTCTCCCAAAACTTATAACAAATTTAGGCACCCATCCTAGCAACATCAACACTAAAAAGAATCAATAATACATCGAGTCCTAGATCAACGTATACCAAATCCTTTGCAACGAAAATTCACTATATAGGCAAATTGTTCAAGATAATGGAATCATGAGCAACGTTGGCGGCGGAGTGCTTGACCTGATAGAGACTAGAGAGTGGAGCAATAGTGAGGGTTCATAGTGGCAGCGTCAACGTTTGTTCACAATTGATAGACTTCCATTTTGATGAAAACCCTTTGAGATTGTCACCACCGAGGTCGTGCTGGTTCCACAATGCTCCACATGCTCGACATCATCGACGAACACGAGCATAAACTATTCATGTCTTTTCTAACTTGGAGCACCAGAAAGATTTTCAAATATAGACCGTGGGGGGGGCATTGATTTGGTCCTTTTCTCTTTGTAGTGTATGGGGGTTACGAGAGAGAAATCGATATAGGAAGCTAAGGGGTTTGGGAGAAAGACTAAGAGATACGAAGGGACAAAAGATAGGAATAAGAGTGAATGAGGAAGAGGAATTTAGAAATTTGTGGTAGCTCTTTTTGCATTTTCTAGAAATCATAAATCAATAAGGGAATGTCACTTAAGAAGGAAGGTCACACTTAGGTATGGGAATTAAATAGTTTAATTTAGAGTAAAAAAATAATATATTTTAATTTTATGAAAATATAAATAAATAAATTTTTTATAGGGATGAAAATCTTACTTTGATGATTTTACATAGAGAAAAAATATATTTTTAGTTTTATTATAATTATTTAATAATGTAATGATAATTATAAAACTATTGTTGCATCAAAAACTAACTGGCTGAATCGGTTAATGCTCAAACACAACTCCAAAATAAAAAGTCAAGTGATTAATATTGAGAAGGAAACTTTGTTTCTCAACAATGGATGTTTATCAATTAATTCAAATTATTCGAGTTATGGGATTAGTGGTTAACGAAAGACAAAATCAGGACCAATCTATTGAGCCTACATCTTACCAAGGATCTTGAATCTCCCCCACTTGTGAAAGCAGAACGACTCCCACTTTTGCTCCTAATCCATTACCCTGCCACTACCAAACTCATCAATTTCATGGCTTGGTGGAACATGTTCAAGCCATTCTTTTTAATTCGTGGTAAATTAATTATTCATGATAAATTTATAGCACTCTAAAAATGGCAATCCAATATGTTAAAAGCTGTTTCATTCTATTTAGTTATCATTTGTAAATTGAGTTTTTATTCTTTGTAAAAGGGAGATCCTTGGTGAAGATCGAAGAGGAACTTGTAGAATATCTCTCTTATTTTTTGTTCTTTATATCCAGTTCAACAAAATCTATTGAAGTATTCATGACTGTTATGATTGCCTTCTACTTGTTAAAATTCATCACCCAAAGAAATGCTCAATTTATTCATATTCATCACTTAGATTATCTATACTACTTCATGTAATATTGACCTCATCAACCTTGTCAATAACATTGATGCTTGTTTATATCATGTGTAAGAGCTATAACAAATGTACAAACCCATGTTGTAATTTGTGGGAACACGTTGAGAGGGCTTCAACAGATCCTAAAGTTGTCATAGCAGCATATGCGGGAAAACATAATCATGATGTCCCAGCACGAGGTTGAAGCAAGAGCAGATCACCTAGTTTTGAAGAACTTCCTCTGTGAAGATCACAGTTAATGTAGCTTAGGTTGTATTTTGTTTAGTAAAGAGAAATAGAGTAAATGAAAATAGAAGAGATATATTTTGAAAAAGAAGAAATGGATTTAAAATAAAATGATATGTTTTGTTGTTTGGTTTAAGAGAGATATCTGAAAAATAGAGTAGAAATAATATGGTAAAGATATAAAATTACTTTAAAAACCAAGGACAATACAATAATTTCCATTAATACTTCTATGAGGACACATGGATGCATAAAAGACAAAAGGGTGCAATCGTAATTTACATAGCAGCTAACTTTACAACATTTATGAATTTTATTACTTTCACTTTATCCCCCTTCACAATCATTCCAACCGAACTCGTATGCAACATTTCTGTCGTTGGCCAATTATTTCTCTAGTGCAAATCATACATAACCTTAATGTTGAGTTTAAAAATCAAATGTGAAAATAATATTTTATATTTTTACTTTTAGTATGATTAATATTGCGCAATAGATAAAACAGGTAAAAACAAAGCATATGGAACAACATGTACTATAAGAGAAAAAAATAAAACAAAGACATTATTTTCACTAAATTTGACTTCAAATTCAGATATCCTTTCAAGTTAAAAAAAAAGATACGCATCAAGTCACAAACAATGTTGCTATTTTTGCTAATGAAAAAAAAACAATGTTTCTACACAAGTTTTTTGGCGAATTTGATTTCATTGCTAATAACCTTAGCAACAGATTCACAGCAATAACATTCTCCAACCCTCTTCAACACTTAAATCATATTTGGGAAAATCATTTCAACTCTTCCCAATATATACGTCTTGTTCAAATTGTATCTTTAGTTTAACAAGTGATTAGTGATTATTTTTATCTTTTAAAGAAATGCTAAAAAAAATTTAAAACTTATAAAGAAACAAAAATTTAAAATATACTTAATTTAAAACCAAGTATAATAGGTAGATAGATAACAATAGATTCAAGGAATGAGAGATCATATCCCCTCTCTAATCTCTCATTTTTGTTGATAGAAAAGTAATTGTTGAAAGTTACACATTGTTGATTATAAAAGTCAAGATCAACAACAAAATGTTACCAAATGAACGAAGTTTTTATATTTGAGAGGCTAGAATTCAAAAAGAAAAATAATTTGGAATTAATTTAACAGAAAAAGAAATCACCATCTAATAATGAAGTTTTTATATCTCTCTTTGATGTCTTAGACTTAAGACACTATCTCTTTTCCTAAAAATTTTAACAAAAAAAAGGTTCATTTTTATTCAGATTAATATAATATTTTAAGCTCTAAAAAACAACAATATCCTCGCAATAAACTAATTCACACATGCACTACCACTCACTCTTCACATAGTTGTATACAAGCTATTAAATAACACCTTATTCCGACATTAACACTTCTTTTAAATGATCTAAATCGTATAAGCACATCCCATAATTTGTGCAAAAGTATCAATTTACTTCATAAAACCACTCAAGGCTTCGTTCAAAATTTAATCACTCACAAAATATCAAATTTCATCAAATATGCTTGCTCCCTAACGTAAGAATGTAAGATCATAATCGAGTAATCACCAAATATTAGTCCCTATAATTCCGAGCATTGGTCAATTCAATCCTTTAAATTGTAAAAGTTATTTAGGTCCCTCAAAATTATTAAATGACAATTTTTTGTCCTCCCTAACATAACTAAACATCAATCGTTTTTAGTACTTGAAATTACAAATAATATTTTAGTATGTGCATCATAAAGGAAAAATATTTTTATATAATTAAAATTCATAATAAATATTTGAATATACAAATTATATTTTGAATTTGCAGTGAAGAATTTAAAATGTAACAAGGTTAACTAGTTGATAATTTCTTTAAAAATAACTATTGGATTTCAATTTAGAGATAAAGATTAAAAAAAAAGAGTCAATTTTGATATGATTGAGAAATTTTTTTGGCTAGTTGCCAGAATAATGTGAGAAATGCACATGCAAAGGACAAGGGAGAGAATATAGAAGTTTACAAGAAAAGGACTAAAATGATTGATTTTTGGTAATTTCAATTATTAAAGTGATATTTTGAAATTTTCAAGGACTAAATTGACTAGTACTTACTATGTGTATTACTCAATCATGCAAACTCTTAATCACTTCACATATACTGAATCTGACAAATAGTTCATAAAAGCATACTAGAACAGATTCCTTATCAGCAGAGTAGAGTATAATTGCTCCAAAATTAGAAAAATATTGCAAGTGTTAGATTTTACAAATAAACAATATAAATAATAAAGCTGAGGACTGATTTTCTATCAGATATTATGTGGAGTCCAATGACGTCATACAATTCATGTAGTTAGTCTCACCTAGTAGGTTTTGTTGTTGTACTTTGCAGGGACAAAATATCCTGAAAATTAAACTCCTAGTAACAAAGAACTTCTCAATTCTTATCATAAATATCATGTAAGTCACATTAAACATGAAGGTGTTGATAATCCTTTGTACCCTTTAGCTAGCGGCGATAGTCTAGTGGAGAGTGCTCACTCTGCAGAAGCATTGGTATTTGGTAGCACATAAAAAGGTATTAAGTATGCACTTTATGAGTTGGAAATGGCATAAGATGACAATTTCAAAACAAATATTATGCTATGAAATTGAGATCACAAGGAACTGTAAGAATAGCCAATCAAAACTAGAAGGGTTAAAATCATATACTCATAAGGCAAACTTGGTCACTGGATCCTCTGCAGCAGCTTTTCAATCATTATTCTCTGCTGAGCACCACTCAATGTCTCTGAGTTCATAATCGCATTAGCTACAACAATAGTTGTGGGTAGAGATGTTGCATTGTCCTAGATGAAACAATTTGAAAAGGAAACCTGAAATTAATAGAATGAAATTTACCCCAGCTCCAACTCATAATTGATGGTCAAGCATATGCTTCATATGAGACAAGTCCATTTAAAGAAGCACGAAAAAAGAACATAATATGGCATGCTAGAAATAGAGGGTTTCTGCATACCCAAACACGTCCTTTTAAGCCAACTGCTACCTCAAAGGACAGTTTCTTCCCTAAAGCATCTAGTACTGGACATGTGGGAGAACTGAGAAGTCTGCAAACAACACTCGATCTCTCATGTCAAGATCTGTTAATGTTATGCATGGACAACAAAAATTAAATTCCACAAGCATACATGCATCCTTGAGAGACCCGTTGTACACTCAAACATATAGCCATCTTTTAGGGCACCAAATTCTGCTGCTTTCCCACTGGCTAAACAAACACCAAAACAAAATAAAAGGCAAAGTTAAGTCTGCAAAAATAGAACAAAAACAAATTTAAACTTAATCAACAAAAAAATCTATAATTAAGAGATAATGAGGCACAGAAAAAAAAGAACTTAAAATGAAGTCAAAAGTTTACACCTACCATCAGTGCATGACAACTCTGGATTCATTCCAGGTTTGCTTTTACCACCCGCACATAAATCAAAGTACATATCTACAGGTGAAGCATTAAACAAAAAAAAATACAACCTCCAGAAACTTGGAAGACCAACCAGACAAAGCATTCTTTAACACCCAGAGGGTAAAAACAAGTCAAGTGCTAGTTTGACAGCAAATCAAAAGAGATGAAAAGAAAAATGTAAATAATTTTACACTTCATCTCTTACAGGAATTAATACAACATGCACTCTTAGAAGACTGACTTAATTAGGTTAACCAACAACACACCTTTGGTAATTTGTGGCAGTAGCAAAATTCAAAGATAGCAGTAAATAAGCACTCCATGCTCCAGTCATAATTTTATACTAAAAGATAAATAAAAACACAAAAAATGTGTTGCTGACTAGCTCCATATTCAATAAATCCAAGGAATTTGGGCAGACTACAAGGAGCAGCATCATGTGTTGTTAGGATGCATTTGTAAATCACATTCGATAATATTCTATTTTCACCTCTTATGGCATAATTCATACCAAGAAAATACTTATAATCTGCAACATTGCCCAAATATACAACCAATTTAAGATGGCTGGAGTTCAAATTTCTAAACTAGACATGGTCACCCAACACAACTTTTAAAAGCAAACTAGTTAAGGGACTTAATTAAAAATGTAAAGACCAACATCAAGATCATGGCTTGTAACTGATTTTAAAGAGATGTTTTTGTTTTGTAGTCAAAGTTACTAGTGCCTCCTCCTATGGATGACCTCAGTCTTCTGCTAGTCCACAGTACAAATGCATAATATTGATCACCTTCACCTATATCTAATTATTTATATTAATAATCAAGGACTACAAAATGAAGCTTCTATCCTTTACTTTGAGTGCACTACAACAAACTTGTAAATTCCTCAACAATCATCGTGATTGCAATTTGTAAATACAAAAAAGTTGCAGTGATTTGAGATAGACAAGGCTATCATCATCATCATCATCATCATCACCATCATCATCGTCGTCGTCGTCGTCAAAAACACATTTAACCCAAGTTAATTGGGGTCGGTGGTAGATGAACCCAATGATAAATAGAAAAAGAGACAAAGAAAGAGAAAGGGAGAGTGGAAGAAAAAAGTGGAAATAAGCCAAAAGAGAGAAAAAATAAGCTAAAATAAAAGAAGAGTGAAAGGAAGAAGGGAGAAAAGAAGAAGAAAAGAACTAAAACAAGGGAACCAACCTATGTGTGTTTGCATGCATGGCCTGTCCCAAGCTAGGATAAAGGAGGAGGGTTGGTGTCAGGGGTTGCGAACCGACCATAACCAGCTATTTTTATGTGATGAATCTTTATGATAGACAAGGCTATCACA
Source organism: Glycine tomentella (assembly GCA_007407185.1). Classification (NCBI taxonomy): domain Eukaryota; kingdom Viridiplantae; phylum Streptophyta; class Magnoliopsida; order Fabales; family Fabaceae; genus Glycine; species Glycine tomentella. The sequence goes on along the minus strand of PYAF01002939.1, from coordinate 15,248 downwards.
GAGAAATAATTATGATTGTGTTATCCTAATATACTCTGAATAAACATGTTTCTATACTTCATCAAAATAAGTTCTCAGCCCGCAGATAAAGAGATGACATTATTTACTGAAACTATAAACAAAATACTCTTCTACTTCTATGAATCATGAGAGACATCAAACATAATTTTATGCAATTAGCATACAAAAATCATTTATGCACACCTCAAACCTAGGTATATTTCTTCTAGTTCCTCCTTCAAATGCAAGCACTGGTAAAAATGCTAAAGTTGGTCCTTTTATGTCCACGAGAAAGTTTTGCACAACAATAAATTGAGATTTTCATCATAGAACAAACACAGAGCTCGGTAAGAAACAAATTTTAATTATTTTCAAGTAATTAAAAAAAGTATAATAGTTGACATAGAACCAAGCAATCCATTCAAATTTTACGCCGGTAAATTCCTTTTGAATATCTTAAATTAACATTTACATGTTATTAGTTAAGATGAAGCCACCCTTGATTATCAGCACATCTTTGTGGAAAGAAAGCAAGTAAGAAAGATAGCAAGCATAAACAATGTGTTGTTAGTCCCCTGCTTTCTTTCTTTCTTTCTTTCTTTCTTTATTACTTTTTTCCTTGTTTGTTATCTTTACATGTGTCTTTGTAGGCAAAAACTAATGGTTTTAAGTGAGGGTAATGCCACCATGCCATGGCTAATTCTCTTTTTTAGTCCATGGGCTCATTCACAACTTAAGATAGTTAAATACTAGAGCCTACATAAACTTGAAGCCAATAAGAAAGCTTGAAAAACAAAAATAGAAAATTTCCTTACATTTGAGCTGGAGTCTACAACAATTCTAAGAACAGAATCCTCTGTATGTGGCACATATTGAACAAAACAAAAGAATCAGAATATGGAAGAAAAAAGATAGAATTGTTTTGTTCCTAGGGGAAGAAACACTAAAATCCTACTCTCTATATACTATATAACAAGAAGGTGAATTACATACAAGAAGTTAAATTACATAACATAATTCAATGCTAAATAAAAAATTATATGCATTATGATTTAGAAGATAGTCTTCTGGAATAATGCAAACTGATATTCATCTTAACAGCGATAACTCAGTTACCATATATGAGATAGAACATCTATGAAACTATTAATTAAAATGTAAGAAATTGCACAAAAATTTAATACCTAATTTCGTGACTGCAATTGAAAATTTACTTAATTCAAGAGGGTGTAAAATAGACCCAAAGCAAACATAGCAAAAGGTCCTCCACAAATTTCATGACAAATGCTATCTTCCAATGTAATGACTAACACATTTTGACACTTACAAATGACATTACACTGAAAATCAAAACAATTTATTTGAGGATTTATTCCCACCATCTTTGGGTTTAGCCATCTTGTTGTCGATCAAAAACATATTGGCCCTTTCTACTAAAAATGCTCCCAGAATACAAGACAAACACATGCTTGATTTAAAGGCATATATTTATAGCTATTGGACAGTAAATTCATATAGCACTAAGAAAGGAGCATGTTAACCAATAACAATGAAAAATTAGCATTGAGAACATGTCAGTCAAGGCCATGCCTTTACACATTAATACATAGATCATGACAACAGAATCATACTCACCCTCTTCTGAGAATTTTCAACTCAGTATTTATTAGGCCTTGAGAACCTTAGTTTGCCATCCTTCATTATAGAAATAGCATCACAATCCTAGAAAATTGACATAAGCGAGAATCCATTATTATTAAAAGGATTGAACAGAATGAACAAAGTGCAAGAATCATCATGTATTATTTCCTTCTTGTTTATAAGACACAAAATGAGGATATGAATCAACAAATACAAAATCAAAAGCAAAACACCTTGAAATTTTACATTAACAACAAAGTTTTGAGTTCCATACCACTTCATCCCTAAACAAAAGAAAAGTCACTCCATAATATATAAGAGAAATTCATATAAGCTTGGCGGAAGGTGTGTCTTAGGACGGAATGGAGAAAAGTTATAAGCTTGGTGGAGGTTTAGATCCGTTATTATCTCTATATTTCATATTGTCCATTTTTTAGTTCTATCCCTCTTCATTTTTCCTCTCCTTCTTTTCTTTTGTCTTATTTTCCATTTTTCTTCCCCTCTTTTTTTCTTTAACTTCCTCGTATCTATTATTGGGTTCATCTACCACCGACCCCAATTAACTTGGGTTAAAGGTATTATTGATGTTGATGTTGATGTTGACCAAAATTATTTAAAAACTTGAGAGAGTTGATACTAAAAAAGTTATTTAAGTCATAAAATATTATATTGAGAAACTTTAATTAGTTTTTATGTAGATGTTGTTAAAAATTCTTTTTTGCATGGAAATTAAATTCTTTGGTGCCCTCTTTATTTTCTAAAGGAAAATAAATAAAAAAGAAGAAGGATAGAGAGAATGGAGGGATGAAAAAAAAATAGAGAAAAAGAGGTTGGAGAGAATTGGGCTGGGAAGGATTAATGCAAATCTTCATGCATGTGGGTAGATCTTAAAAAATTGAATTTAGACAAACCCAAATGAGATAGATAGATAGAGGAACATGGAAACATGGTACCCCGTTGATGAGTCGCTATTTACCTTTATTTTCTCACCTTTCTGTACTCATTTTAATCCCTGATTTGTGTTTAATCGTTTATATTCCGCACAGTTTCTCATTTAGGATTTAATTGGACCGATAATTCAGATTTTAACTAATTTGGATTTTTTTTAGTTTAATTATTCCAATTTTTATTTTCAGGGCAGTTTAATAATTAAATGGGCTTGGAATTAATTCATGGACTTGAAGATTGGAGTGCCACGTCAGCATCATTTTCCACATCAGCATTTTATTTTTGTTTTATTTTGTTTTAGTGATTTTTTGGGCCAAAATTGTTAGGAAAGGCCCATTTTCTTTTAGGTCAGACACTAGTATTTATAGAATACTGTGCCCATGCAGAACGAGATTATTATTCACGCTCAGTTTTTTAGGGTTTTTAGGTTTTTCGTTTCTGTTGGCTATTCTACTTAGGGTTTTCGTTTTTGTTTGGATTTTCTATTTCGGAATATTGTTTCGTTTTCGTTTTCGTTTCTGTCAATCTCAGTGCTTATTTCGTTTCTGCTTCAGGTGTCTAATTTTGTTTTCTGCTTTCAGTATTTTGGTTTTCGTTTAGGTTAAATTTCTTTTTTGCATTTGAATTTCGTTTCTCTTCTAGTTTCGTTTAATGTTTGGTTGCAATTCAATTCGTATTTCTGTTGCAATTTTCGAATTAATGGAAGGCTAAATCTTAGGGTTGGACCCTAGGACAGATTGCAAACCTTTAATGGAGGTTCTCTGTACTTGTAATTCTGTTCTGCTTGGTTCTTCCTTGTTGGGTCTCTGTTCTGTATCTTTTCGAATTAGAGTCATGCTTAATGATTCTGAGTTGGTTGATTCAGTATTCTCAGGTTGCTTAATCCTGAGAGATTTGGCCTGACGAGGTTCGCGTTTGCTTAATTCGTGTAGGGAAGTTTTAGGTTGATCTTCGCTTAGTAGATTAATCTGGACTAACGAGGATTAAGTTAGGATAGATTATCTTTGGTGAACCGAGGATATTAGAGGCGCAATCTGTTCAAAGGTCTGACTTATTTAATCACTGCAATTATTTGGTATTTCTGTTTTATTTTATATACTCTTGCATTCTGTTAGAAATCCCCTCCATTACACGTTTAATCCCTTAACACAGACAATTGATCCTAGAGAGATGACCTAGGAGTCACTTCCTAGTACTGCATTTAATTGTATTACTTTGACCGAGTACGACAGCGATCAAATTTTGGCGCCGTTGCCGGGGATCATCAGTTCTGTGAAAGGGTTCTGGTGTGTGTGTGTGTGTGTGTGTGTGTGTGTGTTCTATTTTGTTTGTGTTATTCTGCTTAAGGTTCTATTATTATTGTTCATTGAGCTGGAAAATTTCACCCTGATAACCAATGAAATAGTAACTTGAATTGGTGGCTTTTTCCTATATCAGTTCCTAATCTTAAGGAGTGTGGCTTGCTATAATTGTGCTTCAAGCTTTTTGTTTCTTGCATATTTGGTTGTGCTGATCAATTTTGCAGGTCCAATTAGTGTAGTCAGCAAGCAATTCATGGATACCAGAGAACAGCATGCAGGAACAGTAATGAACAGTACTTAGTTTTTTTGAATTAATTGTGATTTTTGGTTTTGATAGCTAGACTTGTTATTTTTTCTTGAAATTTTGTGTGATAACTTCTTTTGGCCTATATTTGTGCAAAAAAATACCAAAAGCACCTAAAGTAGTCCAGATTCTGAATTGAAAAATTTTGGGAAGCCAATTTTTGCGACAACTTCAAATTGTCATAACTTTTGATCCGACCATCAGAATTGGACATATTTTATATGCTTTTGGGGTAGAAAAAATAGATCTAGCCATCCCAAGCAGCACATGTGCTGCTTGGCCACCGTTGGATTTTCAAAAAAAGGCCGTTTTCTATTTTATTTTTATTTTTGATGTTTTATTTTCCTATTTTTCTAAACTTTCTTAATCTGGTTTATATAGTTATCCTTTGAATTTGACTTTGAAATTTTGTGTGCTGTCTTTTCATGATTTTAGGGTGCTGCTCACAAAATTTCAGCTCATTTGGACTCCGTTTGAGTATAGCTCTAGTTTTACCTCTCTTGTCGCATATAGTGCATGACTAGAGGCAATCCAGAAGACTCACAACCCTTTGATCCTGAGATAGACAGGACCTACCACAGATTAGTTAGGCATTCTAGGCATTTTTCATTAGATAGTGTTAGCTTGAATTCTGAGCATTCTCCTTCTGCTTCCACCAACTTTAATTCTGTGCATACCATTTCTGATTCTGCTGATCATATTAATACTGAGAACAATATGGCTCAACCTCCACCTCGTGAGAGGACTCTTAGGGAGCTGGCTGCACCTGATTTTACCTATGAAAGCTTATGCATTCAGTACCCTGATGAGGATGTTCCATACGTTCTAAAGACTGGACTAATACATTTGCTGCCTAAGTTTCATGGTCATGCAGGAGAATGTCCACATAAGAATCTGAAGGAATTCCATATAGTCTGTTCCACAATGAAACCTCCAGATGTCCTTGAAGATCACATTTTCTTAAAGGCATTTCCACATTCATTGGAGGGAGTGGCAAAGGACTGGTTGTATTACCTTGCTCCCAGGTCCATCACTGGTTGGGATGATCTTAAGAGGATGTTTCTGGAGAATTTTTTCCCTGCATCTAGGACCATGGCCATCAGAAAGGATATTTCTGGAATCAGGAAGCAGGGTGGAGAAAGCTTGTATGAGTACTAGGAGAGATTCAAAAAGTTGTGTGCAAGCTGTCCACACCATTAGATTTCTGAGCAGCTCCTTCTCCAGTATTTTTATGAAGGCCTTAACAGCATGGAGAGGAGTATGATTGATGCTGCTAGTGGTGGAGCACTTGGTGATATGACCCCTGCAGAAGCTAGGCACTTGATAGAAAAGATGGCTTCTAACTCCCAGCAGTTCAGTGCAAGGAATGATGCCATTGTTATTAGGGGAGTTCATGA
>PYAF01002938.1:59738-79506 GCA_007407185.1 Glycine tomentella | reverse complement strand
GAAAGAAGTTTTGACAAAAAAATCTCCTAAAAAGCTAAGACACTTCACGTAAGCATCCAAGGCACCAAGGCTGGATATTTCTACGGACAAGCAAAGGAAAACAGCAGAAAATTCTTGAAGACAGCCACATAAAGCCTTAACCAATGAAAAGCAAACAACTAGAAAGCAAATAGCATCATAAATTTTAGATATTTTCCAACTAAAAGCCAAAGGAAGCTAGCACTATAAAAATATGTGGGGACCAAGTGGGGCTGCAAAATTTGCACGGATAAACCCCCACTTACAGCCATCCTTTTCACTTGAACAAAAGAAAAACAAAAAGCCATACACCAAGCAAGGTCACGTGAAGCTAGGAGCTTTTGGAAACAAATTGCTGAAAATTTAATCAAGGTATGGGAAGTAATTTAATGAACATAGATTAGCTATTTGATAGATTAATTTAGCACCTATTCATTGAGATTTAAAGCTATGGTTATTTCTTGTTTAAAACACCTAAAGCTGGCCTACCAAATGTTCGATTAAAATTCTTAATGAAGTAGAATACAAAGAATTAACTTGAACTTGGCTAGAAGGCTGTCTCAAATAATTAAATCTACTTTGTGGCCCTATGTTACTTGTTGTATTTCTTTATTATTAGCTTAATGTTGTAGTAATTAATTATTTAATATTGCTAGTTGTTATTTTAAACTTAATAAGGCTGTATAACTAGGTTGTTGTATGTTGTGGTATAAGTAACTAATTAACTTAACTATTTAATCTTGTGGCCATGGATTACGTTGCTGCACCTTTTTATTTGATGCTGTAACAATTGTCATTTATTACTTAAGGTTGCTGTATATTAATTTTTTTCAATTAATGATTGCTGTATGATAATCATGTTGCTGTAAAATTAATTCTGTAACTTAATGGTTGCTAGATGCTGTATTTATTTATGTTGCTGTATGATATTTTATGTTGTTGTATGCTGTATATTATTAAGGAGCTGTATATTGATTTAATATGGCTGTATGTTGTTTAATTTTTCTATGTTGCTGTATTATTATTGCTGTAAGCTACTAGGTGGCTGTATTTAATAAAGATACGGTATTTAAAGATAATGGGTTGCTTGCTGTATGTTTTATTAGGATTAGTTGTTGTATCGAATTTATTAATGCAATTGTATAAATTAAAGTAGCTGTATGAGATTCACTTGATCTTGAGCTAAGATAAAAATTCCATTTTTATTAGAAATTAGATCATGGACATATGATTTACTTTTAACAGAAATTATGGCACACTTGTATTTTTATATGAAGTTAATTATGATAAAGATGGTGCCAAAATCAAGAGAACTTGAATGGAAGGAATATCAAAAGTAACTAAAAAATAAATGAATCCATGCATCATTTGCACTTGTTCCCTCAGAGTGGAGGAGGTTTCACTAGAGTGAGTGAAACTATGGTACCTTATTGACCCCTCAGAGTGGAGGGAGGTTTCACTAGAGTGGGTGAAACTCTTTGACTATACCCCTCAGAGTGGAGGGAGGTTTCACTAAGAGTGGATGAAACTATAATGATTCTGGTACCTTTTGATAGGATTCTGAGATCTCAGTCATGCATCATTTAACTAAGAAATCATGCATCAGTTCCATGCATCTGTTTCTATTCCATAAATGTTAATTTTCATTTATATGAGTTGTTGTTTTAATTCTGTCAATTATCTAATTATGTTTATTAAATACTTACCCGAGTTGTGTCTGTGGTTTGACACCTGTGATGACCCCAATCTATTTGGACGAGCAGAGGAACAGTGACTAGCTGATACATGGAGAAGCTTGATGAATTCTATGCTGTGTTTTGGATTGAGTTATGGGTGATATCGTTTGCTGTGGCTGCTTTTTGGAATTACGTAATTCGTATGGTACTACTTGTTTGTGGTCTGTATTGTATTTGGATGACTGTACACGGAATGTTATATTTACTTATGTTTAAATAACTTAGACTACGAATTATTCCGTCATGACAGATCGACTAGAATAGTATTTTACGTAGCTAAATTCTGTAGAAATTTTTTTTCGTAACGTATAAGCGTAAACGATGAAATATGAAATTACGTAATAAGCTAAAATAAGAAAATAAAAACGAAGTCGTTATACTACCTCCTTCCAAATTTGAGAACGGGCGACGTTTAGCGGAGTGTACTTCTCGTATTTGTTCTCGTATTTGCCGGGCCTGAGCTTCGCTTCATTGTTCCGAGTTCGATTTTGGGCATGTCTCCTATTATTTGGGGGCGGACTCATTCTTCTGTCGTTTCGCTCCTTTTCACGTCCTGAGTTATTGGCTATCTCCATTTGTTCTAACTCCAGATATTTTTTCGACTGGGTACGAAACTCCATCAGCTATTTCACCGGATCTTTATAAATGGACTTAGCAAATCTTGAAGACCCATTCAACCCGGCAGAGATCAGATAAACATGAACTTTTTCCTCCAGCCCGTGTACCTGTAATGTTGCTTCTTTGAACCGGTCTAAATAGCTTTGCAACATCTCCCCAGGTAACTGTTTAATTTCTCCCAACGTGAACTCGGACTTTGGCTGCTTCTTACTAGTGGCAAAATTCAACAAGAATTTCTGTCCGAAATCCTCAAAGTTTCTTATAGACCTTGGCGGCAGCGTGTGAAACCAAGTCTGTGCCGGCCCCACCAACGTAGTAACAAAAATCCTTGAGATAATTGGCTCGTCAATGCCCCGGACACACATTTGTAGATCGAACTCGTCAATGTGCACTTGTGGGTCCTGGGTCCCATCATACTTTGACAAAAATGACCCGTCAAAATCATCCAAATACCGAGCATTCACAATTTCGTCCACAAAAGGGCTATTGTTTTGTTGTCCTCGGCTATATTTCCGGCAATAAACTGACCCATCCTTTCCATGAGGCCTAGACTCCTCCTCGAGGTTGGGACAAGGCCGTTCTTGATTAGCCCGTGGAGCTTCCACATTCTCTACCCGGTTCCGCAAGCTTCCATCATTTCTGTCCCCATCTCGTAGCGATTCGTGTACTCAGATCCGCTCTCCAAACGACCCTTCACTTCGCATCTGGTCCCCTGGCTGGCCGGCATTCCTTAATTGACTCAATGGTATCCTCGGCTCTTGTGCTGTAGGTAATGACTCCTCCTCTTGGTTCAAAATCTCTACTCGTTCCACCATACTTTGTAATTTCTGTTCCAAACATGCCATGTGCTGAGTCTCGGCACGTCTCCATTCTTCGTTACTTTCCTCCATTTGACATGTTATCTTCCGGATATCCTCCTGTCTCTGAAGAGCTTGTCTTCTCTCCATACTTTCAATCCGACTCAAGATCTAATTGAGAGCATTACTGACAAACCGTTCTCCCAACTCCTCCTCCTGCACCATCTTTCGCGCCGGAATTTCCCTCCATTGCTCCGTCTGGATGGGAGAAGAAGCGGCGTCAGAGACAGCCTCCATAACATGGACTTCTTCTCGCTGCACCACGTTTTGATTCTCAGGTATGAATATCTCCCTGTTCGGCATTTCGGAACGTGGCACAGATTGACTGTTTCTGGTATTCACCATTCCTGAAGCGTGGGACTCAAATTTTATCGTTTCCCCACAGACGGCGCCAATGTTCTGTGTATTTCCAAAACACAAATGTACAATATTGATGTGCTGGATGCTTGCTATTGGATCAATTCTAACTTTGCAACCTCAAGAGTATCAATGGAAAATGACACCTTGAAGCAGATGTTCACATAGAAATACCACCAATGGACATGGGGTGTGTGCTCTGTGTAATTGAGAGAGATAGAATCAGAATGAATGTACCTTTTCAGCAATAATCATTATATATTTATAAGCAATGTACCCAAAGTATTAAAAACTGGACCGACCCGGCCCGGGTCGGGTTATCCTTCAGATCGGACATGTCAACAAACCGTTGAAAATCGTATGACCCGGCCGGGTTTGGGCGACCCGGTAACCCGTCAATCAGAACCGAGTTGACATTTTTCCCACTAACGCGAACGACACTGTTTCTTTTTGCTTTTCATTAGGCCAAATTAGGTTTTCCGTTTTCGTTTTCCTCTCAGCACTCAGCAGTGAACGTGCGAAACGACATCGCACCTCCTAGCTTCATCGCGCAGCCCCCATCTTCGCGGGTCACTCCGTCTCCATCTAGGCTCGTCGCGGGTCACTCCGTCTCTGTTCAAGCTCGTCGCACTTCCAGGGTCCAAGCCTCCAACTCCAAGGTTAGACAAAGTAATGGCAATGTGTTCTTTGTTTTTTTTAAACCCTTTTATTTTCTCCTGGCCACTATGCTTTCTTTCATTGCAACCGATTTCATTAGGTAAGAATTAAAGTGGTTTTCTGGCCATACAATAATAAAGCATTTCTGCTGCAGTTTAAGTTGGGCATTTAGACCAGGATTGCTAAATTGTGTTTAAATTCACCATAGCTAAATTGTCAGCTTGTGTAAATTCACCATTTCTGATGGGGGCAGCTTGTGTTAATTAAATTGTTAGTTTGTGTAAATTCACCATAGCTAAATTTTGTGTTAATTAAAAGTTCATGTTTTTGTGATAGATTGAAACTGTTTTTTAGATAGGTGCAGAATCTTCCACTAACTTGTGTTGATTAGTTATATGTGCCAAATCCTCTGTCGTCATCTCAACCTCTCTGCATTTGTGCGTTGCATTGCACATCTCTTTCAAAACTTTGTTCTGGTTTTGTGACTCTTACTATTTTCGTGTGTCTTGCATTTGGATCATTATTTGTCACCTTCAGAAACCAACCTCACAAATTCACCTAACACCCCATTCGGCTTTTCTGGTTTTTTATAAGCAATGTGGTTATTTTTCTAATCTATGAAGCAAAAAAAGTGGAAGATGGATTGTCACTTTCCTTAACCTGTTTCAATTTGAACCGCTTTTATTGTCTTTTTTGTTGTATCTGGATATCCTATGAGAATGGTAATGGACCATGGGCATCAAGTATATGGTTGATCACAAAGGGATGTGAATTGAATGTCACATGTCTTTAAATAAGATGTATTTGCAGGGTCTCACCCACATGCCTTTTGGTTTATTTTATATCAAATATGAATGATGTTGAGCTTTTGAAAACCTTAAAACGAACCTCCTATTGCTGGAAAGGATGATGCATGTGTATATACCCTGTGTTGCATATATGAGCATGTATTTCTTGCAGAATTTCTCTATGGCTGTTGATGCTTTCTCATTTGTCACTTCTGAAGTTTTTAATCACTATTAAACTACAACGCATGAATCATTGATTAAGAGAGTAGAATATGTATGAATAGAAGTATAAATATTTACTTCAGTTTGTTCAACTACAATTATTATATTTTTCAAGCATTCTGTTTGGTTACTTTATTGTGTAATATTTTTATAACTTCGATTTGTATTATATTTATTTGAGTCTTTTTAATATTTTAAGTATACATTTTATGTTTCAATTGGTGTGATCATGCATTTTTTTTTTATCAATGTGAGTATGATCATGAGTACATTTCAAAACTGTTATCAAATAAGGATGAAAAAATTTGATATGAAAAACTCTATTGTTGTCTCAAATAAGGATGAAAATGGGCTTCTAAGTCTGATTTGCTTTCTAAATTCAGTCCAAAGTTTGATTTATTCATTTCATATAACTATATAAGTCTCTTTTTCTAAAGTTTAACATAATTTTTTGAGCATTTATGCAATGAGTCTTTATGTAATGATATAAAAACATCCATTCACTTGGTACCTAATACTTTAGTCCAAAGTTTGCTATTCTGCCAAAGAGCAATGTTTTGCTTACATATTGAAGTTATGATTATTTTGGAACTTGGATAATGATGTTTTTTTTAACATTTTGCTATCTAATTATCTATGACTCTATGTTATGAAATGATATTTGTGATTTTTTTATAAATATTTTAAGATATTGTCATGTGGGTCAACCGGTTCAATCACTAACCAGATCATGCGGGTCAATAAGTATCCCAGCGGTTCGACCACTGACCGGGTCATGCGGGTCAATTAGTGACCCACTGGTTCGACCACTGACCCAATAACCCAGTACCCTGACCGGGTCAATCACCCGGTTCGATTTTTAAAACACTGAATGTACCTTACAGTTGTGACACGAACTGCTTCCGGGAATCTCAACCTCCATGAGCATATCTTAACTACTGATATTGACTCAGTTATAATCCGCATTTTCGAAGACGTGGAATACATAATAAAGATAATTGGACCTCGTTTCTAAGCCCAATTGTCACGTCCACAACAAATAATAACAAAATAAAAGTTAAATATAATTAATAAAAAATAGAATAAAAATTAATAATATTAAAGTAATAGAAAGTTAATGTAAATTACATTAAAAAATTAAAATTTAAGAAATAATTTAAATATAAAATATTCTAATGAAATATGTAAATTAAATGTGATAATTCTCATTATTAATAGTTGTAGATTAATTAAATTTTTAAATAAAGTAAGAAACGTGAAGTTACGAACATACCCCTACGAGGCCCAAAATATCTCCACTCCAACTTAGCAACTTCGCAACTTCGCGTGGCGCGTCGCTCATAGTCCTGTGGCATCTTGGTAAAATCTCAATCCCTCACAAGCCCAAAACAGTCATCCCACTCACCCACCGCCACGTGGCAGGAAGTTCCCAAAACACATTGCACAGTGCCTCGCGCTCCAAAGGAACCCGCCTCATCTACGAAACACACACACAAAGGAAACACAAGCGATTCGAAGGGTCGCGCGAGATCCTATGGTTTCTCAGCACACGGATCGCTGACGTGGCGATAGATCGTCCAAATCCCGCGTAAACCCGAAACTTCAATTTTTTCGCGATTCGATTTTTTGTTTGCGTTTTCTCTACACTGCCCTTCCTCGCAACCCCTTCTTATCCCCTCGCTCGCGCGCTCAAACCTCACAACACAACACAAAGCGGAGTCTCTCTTTCTCTTTGTTTTTTGTTCTTTCCCTATCGTTCTTCGCGTTTTCGCCAATTCTTGCCATGCCGAAAGCCAAATCCGACGCCAAAGCCGCCGATAGCAGGTACCGTGTTCCTATCGCTCTTCGGAATCTGTTATTTTAATAATAATGAGATCTGATTTTTCCGATCTGGCGTTTCGCATTCTGCGTTTTTGCTTTGTCGCAGTCGCTTAATATTTTAGGTTTTCGTTTTCGTTTTGCGATGCGTCGTTTAGGTTGAAGCGCAAGGGCGCTGGTGCTGGGAGGAAGCAATCGAGGAAAGCTGCTAAGGACCCTAACAAGCCGAAGAGACCTCCAAGCGCTTTCTTCGTTTTCATGTACGGATTTTCGTTTCGTTTGTTACCGAATCTGTTTTCGTTTTTTTTTTTTTTGTGTTCTGGTGATTAAGATTTTTGAGATTGTTTTTGTTTAGGTCTGAGTTCAGAGAGCAGTTCAAGAAGGAACATCCTAACAACAAATCCGTCGCTGTTGTGAGTGATTTCGCCTCTTTTTTTTCTCTCCGCGTGAAAAATTTGATGCTATTTTTCGTTTATTCTCATCCGTATTTCGCTGAAAAATATTTTAGGTCGGTAAAGCTGGTGGTGACAAATGGAAATCGCTGTCTGATGCTGTGAGTATTATGATTTTGAGAAATATTTTAATGATAATTTTTTGTGTGGTTGTATATGTTTTAATTTAACCAATCATATCTAATTTTTCTGTAACCTAGTTTGCGTTAATTTAATGTTTCAGGAAAAGGCCCCCTTCGTTGCTACTGCTGAGAAGAAGAAACAAGAGTATGAGAAAACTATTTTGGCTTACAATAAGAAATTGGTGAATACTTTTTGCCCTATGTACTTTTTTACTTCTTACTCTTGTATATAATTGTTTATAATGTATTGAACTTGTCATTTTGATGTGTCAGGAGGGAAAGAATTCAGAGGAAGACGAGTCTGACAAGTCAAAGTCTGAAGTCAATGATGATGAGGAAGATGATGTAGATCGATCTAATTTGTTATTTTGATTTGTGCCTTTGTGTATCTAATTGTATAATTAATGCGTTGTTTGTTTTATTCTGTAGGAGGAGGATGATGATGATGATGAATGAATATGGTGATACATGATGAAGCGTAGGTGGGGTGGGGTGGGGGAAAAGAAAATTGTTTTGCATAGTTGTTGGGTTTAGAATTTCATAGGATGGTTCCCAACACACATCCCTTTCTGATAATTAGTTTCTCAATTTTTATTTTGTCCTCCCTCAGAAGGGTTAGATTAGTGCACAATCGTAATTAGGGTTCAGTATCATGATCCTGTACTTAAAGTCAATGCTATGACACGTTTCAATTCCATTCTCGAAGAAATTCCACAGCATCTTTCAATTTCAACATTTTTGTTAGTTTGCTGTCGTTATAATTTGTGGCCGTTTTGTTGATGATAGCATCCTTTCTTGGTTCAGCGATACAGAAGTATCTAAAATTCAGTTGACTTTTTAAAATGTGGAAGAGTTTGAACTTTTTTGAACTCACGCTGTGTTACCAATTACCAATGTCCCCATCAGTGGGATTCGCGCTTGCACTGAGCAATTTGGCTATTGTTGCAATTTCCATTCGAGTGCTTTGTCCTTAAGAAATTCCATTGGTTTATAATTTTGTTTTGGTCAACTGTTCTATCGGCATTCTTTGTTTTTTCATTTACGAGCATTGTGCAATGTTAGCGTAAAGCAGCTTGCTGATTATTTCTGTCGATGGGGCTTGTGTGCTCCGAATGAAAGATGTAGTCGGTTCCTCATGTTTTCGTTAATATATTTATTTTGAAAGTTTCGTTAATCATTTTGAAATTGTCTTTTGCGGTTCGTTTTATATTTTGATCGATTACGGTGGAAACTCTGTTGAGTAATGTTTATACTTGACCCTTCTGCAGTAGTGCTTTTCACTTCATTCTCGGTAAATTTATGAAATTGGCAAAAAAGGGAAGACATTGTTCTTAATTTACATTCACTCGATGTAAAGAACAACCCAAAACTGAGATGATAATTCAGTCTTCCGCGGTAAATAAAAAAAAAATACAATAAAATAAAGAAGCTTAAGTACAATAGAAGGGGTAAAAAGACATTGTAGTTTTTGGTGTAATCAAGGAGTAGGTGCTTCTTAATTTCGTCTTTCCTGTTCTGCAGTCCGCAGCACTTGGTTTGCCAATGTTGAAAATGATTTTGCTTTATCTTGCATATCTGTGGTTCGAAGGTTGATACCCTGCCAAATCCGAAGAATGATGTGTAGGTAAACAAACATATCGAAGTGTAGGTAAACAAATAACATACCGAGTCAAACTCTAGTGTTTTATCAATAAGGGTACCTGCAATTTTTTCATCTTCTCTTGCAGCTTGCTTTCTGCCAATTTAGCGAAGCTTGTTTCCTGCAGTGCCAGATTCACGATTGAAACATGGTTTCATCACATTCAAGAGCAAATAATGGACTCCAGAAAAAGAATTAACAAAACTCATCTTACTTTTGGATTTCTTACATGGTTTCATCCATATTTCTTACATTGGATAATGTTGAAATTGGATATATACTTACATTGGAAGAAGAAAATCCATATTTCTTCTTGATTTGATCGACTGCACCAGCTGGCTCATCTTGCTGCTCTTCCTTACTTGATGTTTTCTGGATGTTGCCCTTCATCTCCTTCAATCTACCTGCATATTGCACGCTCAACTAATTTAGCTAGCAGCATTAGGGTAAGCACTTTGATCATCTTCAGCCTATTCAGGTAGCATGTAGGCGATCAAAGGTTCTTGAATGTTATATAAAGCAGAGTTTCATGCTCCTATTTTCTCATAAGTTGTAGTTCACTAAATTTTAAGAATGCAATTATGTTTGCCAGAGTTACTTGGTTGTAGGAAGGTGGCATTTGAAGACAAGGAATCTAGAACGGAAGCAGCATGAAAGATTTTTGATGAAATTTTCTGTCATGATTTTTATGCACACCACATACTTCCAACTTGGAAGTCCAGCCACAATTATGTTACCCTATTCCTTTATGCATGGCAATAATGGGTGTGTGCTAGTGTAATGGTAGTGGGTTAGTAGGAGGTTATAGGTTCTAGCCTCAGCACTGCAATTGTTCCAAATTAAAAAGTTCATTCCTTTTTGCAGGGAAAATGCAGTGTCCACATGCAGAAAAAGAACCAGAATAGTCTGGAAGACAAACTCTGAGTAGTCTTGGACACTATATGCAGGGTATTGCATTTGATCACTTTTCCAATATGAACATAGTGCTGTTAAGTAAGAGAATCTCATTACTGATGATAAGTACATTAAGCATTACCTGTAATGTTTATGCTAAAGAGAGATGCTTTAGCTTTTTCTTTTTTCATTTTGTTAAAATTGTTACGAACCAAAATGTTGAAATGGCAAAGAAAAGAAAGAATTTGGAAGAATTTTATTGAATGGAATGAGAAGAACAGAAAATAGGAGAAAACTCTCCTCCAAGGGTTTCCCCTCCAAAAAGAATTTCTCCTTTCATGCTCAATCTAAAAATGATCAGATCCCCTCTTTCTCCTATCCTTCTCCCTCTATTTATATCAAATAAACCCCTCTAACTATTAACTAACTCATCAGTATTCTAACTATATTAACTAACTCTTCCTTATATCGTAACAATTTGTGTTATCAATAGTGGTTGTCGCGGCCGGGATTGCGGCGGAGTGGGGCGGAGCGGACATGCACTGCTACAATGGGTAGAGTAGCAGTGCGTTTTAAGGTTGCGGATGTTGCGGCCGCGACGGAGGGGTAGCGAAGCGTCTGCAATCGCGGTGTCGCGTCCGCGATTCCGTCATCCTTCTCGTGCGACCTTCGTTCCCTCACTTCCCTGCACGCGCAAACCTTCGACGATTCTACCTGCTCTGGCCAGTGGCTCTTCCTTCTCCGGCGGCCTTGTCTGGAGTCGTCTCAGTCTCCGACGTCTCTTTCTTCTTCTCTGGAGCCTCTTTCTTCTCTTCTCCGTCGCACTCCAATCTGAAACCAATCACGAACTAGACCTAGAACAGAGGATGTGCAATCCAAACAGGGACAGAAACGTGAACCAGAGCTTGAGCGAGTGCTTTGAACAGAAACGCAAAGGATCAAAATGCACGATCAGTGCAAAAATTGAGCTCTTAATATCGTGTTACAGAAAATGAACAAAAGAGAGAGAGAGAAATGAACAGTAACTGCATTTCTTTATTTCCAAAGAATGAAAATTAATTACAAAACTGTACACGTGAGGTACTAACTTGATGAAACATCACTAAGTAATTGACAGCTGTATACCACTAACTTGATGAAACATCACTAAGTAATTGACAGCTGTACTTATAGCTGTGCAGAGTACATAAAAGACTAATTACTAACTACAACTTATTTACAAAGTAATACTTTCCTTTTCTTTAATTCTATTTCTTCTTTTTTTTATCTTTTTTCGTTTTCATTTTCGTTTTCGTTTCTTTTTTTTTTTGTCTTTTTAATTCTGTTTCTTTTTTTTTTTGTCTTTATATTTTTTGAATTTTAATTTCTAAAACTTTAGTTACATTTGGCTTTAGAGGGTTCAAGACTTACTTTGTAGAATTATTTCTTTGACTTTTATTGACATCTATTATTCTACTTTATATTTTGCTTAAGAGTTTTTATTGTTAATGATAATTAGTGAATGAATTTTTAGTTATATTTCTCTTTTTCAGCTTATATATTTATATTATAATTTTTTTAATACATATATAAAAACATTAGAATAGCGGTCATCCCGCTTTCCCAGTTTTGAGGGCGACCGCGCCGCTCCGCTATCTGGGATTGATAACTATGATAACAATACACCCTTCCTAAAATCAACCTTGTCCTCAAGGTCGAAATCTGAAAACTGGAATTTCACACTGAAACTTCCTCAAGTTTTCTCTGATTGCAAGAAGACAACTGCGCCCCTTGTAGCTTAACTGGGAATGACCCACTGTCCCTGCATGCAAATTGAGGTCCGGTGACTTTGGTGGTGGGAGGGACAAGGGTCCACTCCATATAACTTTAATCAGCATGACTGGTTCAGTACATTCCTTCTACCTTAGCTCCATGGCTAAGCTGTCAACCATAGATGCAACAAAGTTTAATGCTAAAGGCTGTCCTAGCAAGATGAAATTCCAAGATTCCAATGCCATTGATGTTCCAACCACCTTCAGGATCGATTTGGGTTCAATAGTGATTTTTGTTTCATCATAACATTCTTTTTATGGAAATCTGAATCTTGAAAAGAATGAGGCTTGGTTGAATGGGCATTGGTCTCCTCTTGAATGCTTTGCTTATTTGTAATCTTGTCCTCCAACATGATGTCTTGTTCTTCCATCCACCTTTCCAGCCACATCTTGATCTCCTTTATTCCCCCCTCAGTCTTCTTGATGTGAGAGGGATGTGTCTCCATCCTTTCCTCATCTTTCACCCTTTTCCCTTCAAGAATGATTTCTTGACTCTTCATTAACTTGTGCGGTTTATGCTTTAACTCTGAAATCCTGGCCTTGCAAGAATGATGCTGCAAACCAAGCGAATTGGCAGCTTCTCTCACAAACATCTTCAATGACCCATCGAGTTCTTGTTTGACTTCTTGATTCTTCACTGACGGATGCAACATTTGCTTATGCTCAGATTCGTCGTTTGTCATCTCTTTCAAGAACCCTGTGGAAGTCTCCATTTCTTCAATGTGGATTTCCATCTCAGTTTTCTCTTCTTGCTTCAAGATACTCAATCTTTCAAAGATGTGGTTACTGTAGCGATCTCCGAATCTTTTGATCAAAGCTGTGGAAAATGACTCCCAATCTGAATCTGGGTTCTTTTGACTCCAAATGTAGAACCAATGTGTTGCAGTACCCTCCATGCTCATGAATGCATATTGCAGCTTATGGAATGAAGGAATTTCTTGTACCTCAAAGAATTTTTCAGCCCTAGCAATCCAACCAATTGGGTCTCCCCCTTCGAAGGTTGGTAATTGCAGTTACTTGGACCATAATCAGTCGCCATTAGATCGTGTCCTTGTTTCCATTAGCGTGATTGTTGTCTTCTGAATCTTCCGAGTCCAATCTTGGATTTCTTTTCCTTGAGGGATGCACATAAATCTTCTACATCTTCGAATTTAAGTGCAATCTTTGCCAACACATCATTAACCTCCTTCCTGAAAGATGTGAATGACTTGCTGGGTTCTTTTTTGAAAGATTCAAGAGATTTTTCCAATGGCGTAAGTCTTGCGTCACCGGAATCCATGTTCTCCAATTGCAGATCCGACAGGTCGGACCAATTGTTACGAACCAAAATGTTGAAATGGCAAAGAAAAGAAAGAAATTGGAAGAATTTTATTGAATAGAATGAGAAGAACAAAAAATAGGAGAAAACTCTCCTCCAAGGGTTTCCCCTTCACAAAGGATTTCTCCTTTCACAAAGAGCTAATGCTCAATCTACAAAATGATCAGATCTTCCTCTCTCTCCTATCCTTCTCCCTCTATTTATATCAAATAAACCCCTCTAACTAACTAACTTATTAGTAGTCTAACTATATTAACTAACTCTTCCTTTTCCTTATATCGTAACAGTCTCTTCCTTTTCCTTATATCGTAACACAAATGAAATGATAAAATGAGCATGCACACAAATATTCTCTTATTTCACACTTATTTCATCCCAATCCTGGTAGTTCTGGTTCATATCTTTTTGCTTAACAATTGACCATGAGTAAATAATTCTCTTACAAAATTAAAGTCACCAACCTTTTAGAGCCTGAAACTTTCCAGTCAATTTCTTCTTATTAAGAGCTCCCAATATACTTTGATCTTTGTGTTTTTCTTCATGATCCTCTAGGTCAATGTCATCTGTACAAGAGTAGAGTAGAATACCACAAATTGATTGTCTCAAACTAAATTATCCATTTGATAAAAAAATGTAATATATACACATAGACGCCCACTTAAGATATGGAAAACCTGAAGAACTGCCTTTGGAAGCAGTCATATTACATAGGATTTGTGTTTTTTAACTAGCAGAGTCATGCCTGACGCCACCAATAAAATGACCATATATTCATTAATACAAACAGATATTATTTTCGGTTTCTTCCTTGAAGGCTATGTAATATTCAGTAGCACATATGTAAGGTACTTTCATACCTATGTTTAATTCAAGTTCATCTTCATCAACAGTCAGATTATTATTATCAGCATCACATGGAAAATTTTCATTTGAGAAGATAGCTGAGAGTTCCTGGATGCTTTCTGTAGTATCTTCGGTTTCCAAGATGGGGGCATGCTTTTCTTTACTGCCAGCAAAATCTTTGATAACAGAGCTGAATATACCCTGAGAAGACAAAAAACAAGATCAAACACCTTTTGTCACAATGATAATGGATATGTAATTTAAGAAGTTATTAAAAACTGCTATTTACCTTTTTCTTTTCCTTATAGATGACTGGGCTAGGGACAAGCACTTCTTGCGACAACATCATTTTTTTCCTGTAGATGCAGCTAATAGAGTCCAAAAGCCTATAAGTCAAGCAAAATGTAAAAGTGAGGCTACTAATCTTGAATATTACTACCACTTTTCATGTTGTGAGAAATATTATTCCAATATCCAATTAGTTCTCAATAGAGGAGCAAGAGACAGATAACAAGATTCACAATGGTAATCTCTAGGTGCATTATGTATATAGTTATATACCTGAAAATATTTCTTTGCACCAACAGCGAGACGACAAAAATTTCTTGGTTACCATTCACCTGTAAATGGAAGTTGAGCTCATTCAAAATCAAATATCTAAAGAAACTTGGACAAGTGAACAATGTGCTCATACCAAAACAAGATGTCCTTTGGATGAACAACATATCTGGCTGTCAGAAAATGGCTTCAATTTTGGAGGAGAATAATTATAACCTCTAATTGAAGTCTCCACAATCAGGGATAACTCTGGCAAAGACCTATCATTCAAAATATGTCTTCTGTATTAAATTCTTATAACGAGAGAAAAAAATTAAAGTACTTGACATGCAATTAACAAAGTAGAAATAATTGAAGTTCAGGTTTTGGTCGCCCCCGCAAAACACATTATTGGTTGACCTCGTGCTATTTGTTGGACTACTTGTTTTCTTTATTCTCCAGGACAAATGGAAGCAACAAAAAACTTCAAATAAAATTTATACATTTTGCTTGTTTGACTTGAAAAGCACACTGGGATTATGCCAGCAAATGGTGGGAGGTTAACATTATATTGCAAACAATGATATAGTTTTTTCTTATTTTTTGTCACTGAAACTATCCTCGAAAGTCAAAATCGGCATTGAGTCATTATTTTAACAGATGGTGTTAAGTCTTTTCATATGTTCTATACCATCAAAATATGTTCTCATATAAAGCACAGACTGAGAAAAACACCACCTTAATTCTACTTTTCCACTTGTAAAAATGAGTATAAGGCCAACATCAGAAGGGCTGTAAAATGTTGATGCCCAGCAACACGTAGAGGAATAAAACTTTTTCTTGTATAGCACCTTTTTAACTCCCTGGAATAAATCATTGCAAGCATCAGCTGATGTTTTTGTAATTTCATGACTCCTAGTATGGCTGTAAGTGATTCATGCATCACCTGAATCGCATGCACCAATGAATAGACATACAAAGCTTTCTCAGAACAAAGCAAAATGTACTGTTGCTTTGTTGTTGCATCCTCAATATGATTGCTTTCGCTCAACTCTAATCCATCTTTTGTAATTGATCCATTGACCGGTGCACCTTGTCCATCTGTGTACCACAAAATTGCTGTTACCATTTTCAATCATTTCCTTCACACCAATCAACGATAGTACTGAAATTTTGATCCTTAACAGAATGAGTATTTGGAATGCCAATATCAATCAGTTTTTGACAATTTATTGTTGTGCTAACTATGAAAACTCTTACCCAAAACCTGCATAAATAGAGCTTTAGAGGGCTTCTTAGGATGAATAGTTCCTGTGCCCAGTGCATTTCCAGCTTCTTTATCTAGTGCCAGAACAGATGAATCTTTTGTTCCAACTGCTAAAATGTTTTTTTCAAAACCATGTAAACTGCTGGTTATGAACTGCAGAGAGATGATACCAGCAGAAATTTCACTGGCAATATGTTTCTGGTATAACAAAGTTGGGCCATCTATGTTAAAAACTGAAACCTGCAACAAATTGGATTAATATTTAATATACGTTATTCTGCACAAAATTATTTAGCAAAGACAATAAACAATCATAACCTCAGCACAAGGAACACAAAATAGCTAGTTCCACTCAATATCTGATAATCATTCGTCAGAGCTGAAGTAACAATACATTTAAAAATACCACCCAAACATATGATCAAGGACAGAATGTAACTCTCAGGCTTTCAGAAATCTACTAGAAAGTTGCTCAAAGTAGAAATACAATATGCTTTTTTTATTATGCTAAACGATCCTTGTTATTTGTAAATGTGCTTAATGGAGGTTCTGTAGTTCAAATGATCCATGGTATTTATAGGTGGCCTCTCTTAGCTGCAGTAGTGCCTGAGGGGTTAGTCTGGCAATGATGGTTGTGGGAATATCCTTGCTGGAGACCAATATATTCTTCTACTGACCTATAAATAGATGACTTATATTTCTTTTAATATAACTGAAAATCTGGAATTTGTACCTCAAATGCATTTCTTTGAATATTTGGAATAGCAAGCTAAAAACACATTTCCAAATTTTTTAGAAAAGCTAGAAAGTTATCTCACATGTCCCTGATCAGACCCAACAGCAAGATGCATCGAGCTGGGATCTATGTTCAATGATAGAATGGCACCGTTAATCTTTACATGTTTCACACTTTGGATTATATGATCAGTCCCTTTCTTTGCACCTGATATTAAAAAAGAATGGAAAAGGGAAGTAAGTATTGATTATAATAGGAATCATACCAGCCTTTTGATAACCAAGAAAAAGTTATGCCACATACCAGTAAGAGACATGAAGCTGTTAGTGGCATATGGTTCAGTTTTGAATCTAAAGGCGCAAACCTGTAAATCATGTTTATGTTAGATACTATAAATATTAAAGGATAGACAGAAAGAAGGAAATTATCATGTTTTACCAAATTAAGGAACCTCACCATTCCACTCTGGTCACCAGAAACAAGAAGTGGGGAGTTGCTATCAAAGTATAATGCCGTCAAGGGTATACCACTTAATGAACAGTCATTTTCACTCTGCATTGAGATGAAGGAAACAAATAATAAAATTTACATGCCGAGAAAATAAATGCCAAGTAAATTTTTTAAATACATGGAAAACAAAATAGATGCCTTTAGTTCACCTAGGATTGGGTTGAGCTTAAAGTTAACAATGTCTCGATGTATGACATACCTGGTTACACAAGATCTATGTGGTTATAGGGACTTATAAGCATCTTGATAGGAGTAGGAGGTGGGGTCAGGTGTACAAAAGGAGGGACAATTAGCAAAATATAGTTAGTGATAAATAACTGAACTGTTAGACAGTTAGTGGGTGGGTTAGTATACATATATTGAAGCTGGGTAAGTGCAAGGGGTATCGGTATTGTAATAGGAGGTTGAGTACCTCGAATACTCATCTGTAGTAGCTCTGTAACTACATTCTTCAGCAATAAAATTCATTCGTTCCTAAATTCTGAACCAGTGTCTATCAACTGGTATCAGAGCTCCGATCTTGGAGCTGTGGCCTGATTAATGGTGCAGAAAAACAACGGAAGAATGGAGGTGAGGATGGACATGGTGGAACGAGCTATCGAGGAGACGCGTGACACTATGGAAACGCGTTTACGATCCATGGAGGACGCTATTCAGAAGCTGGCGGCGGTATGGGAACAACCGGTGGCTGCGGCGAAGGCGAGAGAGGAGAAATCGCGGGCCAGAAGCAAGGAAAACGCTGGAATTGGGGGTAGTAAGTGGCGGAATCTTGAATTACCTCATTTTATGGGTGAAGATCCGCTGGGCTGGCTCTCCAAAATGGAAAGGTACTTCCGTCTGCAATTTACACGAGAGGAGGATAAGCTGGAGGCAGTGATGATGGCGATGGAAGGGGAGGCATTGGGCTGGTATCAATGGTGGGAATCTGGGAACCCAAACCATTCTTGGGAAGGGTTCAAGATTGCGGTGGCTCAGAGGTTCCAAGGGGTTAATCTCGGAAGTCCATTTCAGTTGCTGCTGGCCTTGAAACAGGAAACAAATGTGCAAGAATTCATTAGCCATTTTGAGAAGTGTGTGGGCACAATGAAAGGATTGGAAGAATCGTTTTTTTAGTGGAAATTTTTCTCAAAGGATTGAAGGAGGAAATCAGCACTGAGGTGAGATTGCATGAACCGAGGAGTTTGATGGATGCCATGAGTAAGGCAAGGCAAGTGGAAGAGAAGAATAGGGTCTTGTGAAACATAAACAGGGGTTACAGCAAGGGGTTCAATGTGCAGAGACCCAGTTTTATGAATCAGAAAAATGGAAAAGAGGGACCAATTTACAGTAGTAAGACAGCTGAATCAGTGCAAGGCAGCAGAGGAAGGGAAAATGAATGGAAGGAAAGAAGGCCATTCAAGAGATTGTCTCCAATAGAAGTAAGTGAGAAGATGAAAAAAGGGGAATATTTTACGTGTGAGGAGAAATATCACCCCACACATATTTGTAAAAATAAACAATTGAGAGTAATGTTGATGGAGGAAGAAGAAGACACAGAGGAAGAAAGAGAGGAGGAAGAAGGGAATGAATCACATCAATTGTTATTACACAGCATTGAAGGATTTACTA
This sequence comes from Glycine tomentella, assembly GCA_007407185.1. Lineage (NCBI taxonomy): Eukaryota > Viridiplantae > Streptophyta > Magnoliopsida > Fabales > Fabaceae > Glycine > Glycine tomentella. The sequence goes on along the minus strand of PYAF01002938.1, from coordinate 60,698 downwards.
CCAAGAAATCATTGAAGCTGTGGGGCAGCATTAAAAACAAAAAGGTAATTGTATTGATTGATTGTGGGGCAACCCATAACTTCATCTCCAGAAAATTAGTGAAGGAATTGGAATTGGAAGTGACACCTACAAGCCCATATTCTGTGGAAGTAGGGGATGGGCATAAGATAAGGTGTAAGGGAGTTTGTAAAGCTTTGCCCATAGATCTGCAGGGAATGCAGATCATCCAGGACTGCTACCTGTTTGAATTAGGGGGAGCTGATGTAGTGTTGGGGGTGGAGTGGTTGGCTGAATTGGGTGAATTAGAGGCTAACTTTGAAAAGTTAACTTTAACTGTCAAGGTGCAGGACAGAAAGGTGACTCTTAAGGCTAATCCAGAATTGATAAAAGCTGCAATCAGTTTGAAGTTGATAAAGAGAGCATGGAAGGGGGAGGATCAGGGGTATGTGGTTGAGTTCAAACCCATGGAACAAGAAGAACAAAGGGGGAATATTCCTGAAGTGATAGAACAGATATTGCAGGAGTTTGAACAAGTGTTTCAAGAACCCCAGGGTCTGCCTCCTAATAGAGAGAAAAATCATGCTGTAAACATTCAGCTAGGAAATAAAATTCCTAATTTGAGGCCCTATAAGTACCCTCACTACCAGAAGGATGAAATAGAAAGACTGGTAGGGGAAATGCTGTCTGTGGGTATTATAAGACCCAGTACTAGCCCATTTGCTAGTCCTGTGATCTTAGTCAAAAAGAAAGATGGAAGCTGACGATTTTGTGTAGATTATAGAGCTTTAAACAAGATCACAGTGCCTGATAAATTCCCTATACCAGTCATTGAGGAGTTGCTGGATGAGATAGGGGGAGCTGAGTGGTTTACCAAGCTGGATTTAAGGGCTGGCTATCATCAAATCAGGATGAAGGAGGAGGACATTCACAAGACAGCTTTCAGGACTCATGAGGGACACT
>PYAF01002938.1:32349-59638 GCA_007407185.1 Glycine tomentella | reverse complement strand
AGACATTATCTTTTGGGCAGAAAATTTATTATAAGAACTGATCAAAAGAGTTTGAAATTTCTGAATGAACAAAGATTATTGAGTGAGGACCAATTTAAGTGGGCTACTAAACTGATTGGTTACAGCTTTGATATTCAGTTTAGACCAGGAAGGGAAAATATTGTGGCTGATGCTTTATCTAGACAGTTTGCTTTTCATGCTATTTCAAGAGTACAGGAAGATGAATGGGGAGACTGGGAAGAAGAATTAAATGCTGATCCTCAGTTGCAGGAAATTTACCAGGGGATTTTGACTAAGACAACAGAGAAGGCAGGATATGCTATTAAGGGTGGTAAGCTATATTTTAATGGCAGACTAGTTTTATCAAAAAATTCTGTTAGAATTCCTCTTTTGCTGAAAGATTTACATGATTCTGCTGTGGGAGGGCACTCTGGATTTTTTAGAACATTTAAAAGAATTGCTAATGTGGTATTTTGGAAGGGAATGAAGAAAACTATAAGAGAATATGTGGCTGGATGTGAGATTTGTCAGAGGAATAAAGCTAGCACTCTAGTTCCAGCCGGACTGTTACAACCCTTGCCTGTTCCAACTAAGGTATGGACTGACATCTCCATGGATTTTATTGGGGGGCTGCCAAAAGTTGAGGGGAAGGGTACTGTATTGGTAGTAATTGACAGATTGACCAAGTATGCTCACTTCTTTGCATTGAGTCATCCTTATACAGCCAAAGAAGTTGCTGATTTATTCATTAGAAATGTAGTAAAGCTCCATGGTTTTCCAGTTTCCATTGTATCTGACAGAGACAGGCTGTTTATGAACCTCTTTTGGAAAGAAATCTTCAGGCAAGCAGGAACTCAATTAAAAATGAGTACTGCCTATCATCCACAAACAGATGGGCAATCTGAAGTTGCTAATAGGTGTTTAGAGGCATATCTAAGGTGCTTGACTGGGTCCAAACCCAAACAGAGGGTAAAACTTTTGGCTTGGGCTGAGTTTTGGTTCAACACTAACTTCAATATTTCTGCTAAAATGTCTCCTTTTAAAGCATTATATGGGCAGGATCCACCATTGTTTATTAAGAATGGAGATAGTCCTTCTAAGCTGGAGGAAGTAAATCGATTAAGCAGAAACAGAGATGAGCTGTTGCAGGAATTGAGGAGCAACTTGTTGAAAACTCAAGATCAAATGAGAAAATATGCCAACAAGCACAGGAAGGAGCTAGTACTACAGGAAGGCGATTGGGTTTTTCTCAAATTGCAACCCTATAGAATGAAATCCTTAGCTAAGAAGCCAAATGAAAAATTAAGTCCTAGATACTATGGACCATATCAAGTACTGCAGAGGATAGGAGAGGTGGCTTATCAGCTGGAGCTACCAACTGGAAGCAAAATACATCCAGTATTTCATGTGTCTTTGTTATAAAAGGCTATTAAACCTAGTTGTTCTCCACAGCCTTTACCTGTGACCTTAAATGAAGAATGGGAATTACAATTCCATCCTGAAAGGATAATGAAGAAAAGGACTGCAGCAGATGGCAGAGAAGAAGTCCTAATTAAGTGGCAGGACTTACCACATGATGAAGATAGCTGGGAATGGGCTGAAGATATAAAAAAGGTTTTTCCTCATTTAGACCTTGAGGACAAGGTCAATCTTGAAGGAGGGGGTATTGATAGGAGTAGGAGGTGGGGTCAGGTGTACAAAAGGAGAGACAATTAGCAAAATATAGTTAGTGATAAATAACTGAACTGTTAGACAGTTAGTGGGTGGGTTAGTATACATATATTGAAGCTGGGTAAGTGCAAGGGGTATCGGTATTGTAATAGGAGGCTGAGTACCTCGAATACTCATCTGTAGTAGCTCTGAAACTACATTCTTCAGCAATAAAATTCATTCGTTCCTAAATTCTGAACCAGTGTCTATCACACCTTTAGAGTTTTCTTTATTAATCCAATACTTGCTTGAATGGCACTTCAATAAAAAACATTTCCATGATTAGCCAATACAATCAAGGACTTTAATCACCTAGACTAATAAGTAGACTGGTGCTTTATATTCATGAAAGCAACTTCCTTTTGGAAAGTGTGAAATATATTCTAAAAGACAAAAAGATCCCTTTGCACATTATGCAAGCAAGTTGTGTATATTGAAGGTTAGTAAAGCTTACATTTTGGTATGAAGTACTTTGTAGTACAAACTGATTGTTTCTTTCCACTCAATGTAAAGAACTTGAGAGCACAAGACGTGCCTGATAAAAATATTACCTGTTGCTTCAATTGTAAAATTGGAGTGAATATGGGGCATGAAGCATCCCAGAAGGTTATGGCTCCATTGCTGTGTCCAGTTATGTACAAGTTTTGAACTTTAGAAAATCCAGTAAATTTGGCAGAACTCGGGCTATTCCAATCTTTTTGATTTGTTTCAACAGGAACAAACAGTGGATAGCTTGTGATCAGCTGTCTGTAATACTGACAAAGAAAGACATTTATTAAAAGGTGGATTGCAAACAGAATGGTCATAGTAAAGTTAGAGTTTCATGACCCTATTACCTCATCTTCAGATGTTAATCCATTGGGATTGTTGGAGATGAATTTTGCTGTTGTGATGCTTGATTCTGCCAGTGGTAACTTTACAGTTACTTCCTTTGGAAGTGATGGTGTGGACTTAGATTGGCATTGTAGCAGATACCTTTCAATCAAAATATCGTCATACAGATATAGATGGCCTGACTTCCCAAGCAAAATGAAAAAATCTTGTTTATTCTTGCTTTGCTCAGTTGAAGTTGATATGATCTCCATGTCAATACAACATTCAGACAAATGAAGTGCAAGCTTAATTGTGCGAGCTTCTGTATGCTCATTCAGCAACACTACCTGCTTCGTATAATCACATAAGCTAGCATGATCTAACGGCAATCGACATCTAAAGGAAAAGGAAAATTGCTTTTACATCTCATTTAGCTAAATTAGAAAACTTTACAGTAAAAAATAGTATGTGTTAAACTAGCAAATTATACCTAGCTCAAACTCTTCGAACAAAAGACACTATGCTTTCTGAAAATCACAAGTTCATGAAGGTGGTAATAGTGAACTTGAATTCTGGCTTTATTTCTTTTAGAAAAGGGTTATCACTTAGGAATCTCTTGTTAGAAAGTCTCATATTGTCTACTTCAATTCTTGGGGAGCAACTTATACATCTGTTCAACAACTTCACTTAATGCCAATTGGTTTTAAGATGAAATCTAACATGGTATTAGAGCCTATAGCCCATCTTGGTAAATCTCGCCTATTCTAGTAGGCTTACCTGTTTTGGCAGGCATATAGGGAGGGGGGTGTTAGGAAGTCCCATATTGTCTACCTCAAATCTCGAGGTACAACTTATATATCTGTTGGACAACTTCACTTAATACCAACATATCTGTGAGACTTCCCAACATATCTCATTATAAAGATATAGACGCATAAATGTTCAAATAATTTGTCCTAGAAGAAGATATTTTGTTAAATGAGTTGAGCAAAGCACTCAAATACCTGCAGCAAGTTTGGAGTTGCATAGTCAGAGGCTCCCATAATATATAGTCGACTAGCCTTTCCTCCAGCATAAACCCATTTTATTGATCCTATGGAAATTTTGTCAGACTTGTATCCTAAGTTAAGTTTGAGCAAAGGAGTATTTTGATTACTATGTTCAGATGCTGAACCATTTCCTATATTTAGAGAAGGGATGCTCCAAATGAAGAGCTCTCCGTTGTTGTACCCTACAATCACTTTACTTCCAAAAGGACACACCCAACATGCAGAAGTCACTTTTTTTGATTCAGTATGCAGTGGCTGCAACATATTTTCACCAGTTCTGAAAATAGATCTACTTTCCCGAATATTCCATAATATCATTTGGCCATTTCTAAAGATTATGAGAACCCTGCAATGGAACACATAAGAGAAATAGTTGGAGTTTACAAATAAATGATCAAGTATAAACAGGAACCAAATTATTTGTATAAAAACATCCTAAAGACTGGCTATGTTCGTAGAGATCACCTCTTACTTTCAGCTGCTGGTTGAGGCAGTATATGCGTCACAACAGTATCATCAGACACTTCAGAATTCCCTAAACAAAGATGATTTAAGAACTTACATTGACAACCAGGTATTAAGAGAGAAATTGGGTTAAGGACAATCATAACTATAAGCTAGCATACATATAATGCACTTGACAACAAATGATAATTTGAACTTCTTGTGCGGTTTCTATTTTGAGTAATGAGATACAAATTCAAAATATCCATCATATGTTACAAATACATGCCTATATAAAAAAGAAACATTTTTATGTTAGTGTTTTGAGTGGTGTAATCGGTCCTCTTGTTGGATCTTCACACGCCAAACAGAACTGAGTCAATGACATTGTTTAAAATTCCCTACAGATCATGCTGAGATTTAATATGCCTCAAGTAATCCTTAACTATGAAATCTTCTTTATAGCAGAACCAAAGACATGAAAAGACATTGTTCATCCTAAACGGTGCTGACATGTTTTACTTTTGCTACCGAAGTACTGATCAATGATCATATTAAGCATCAACATAACATATAGTCATCACTGTACTATTTTTTTCAAGTCCAAATGTAGGTTTAAAGTATTACATGTAACATGTGAAAGAAAAAGAAACAAGGCTACATATTTCACCATAGGAAGCTGAGAGAGGTATGGTGTATTTCATCTGAACCAAATGCCATGATGGCTCTTGGTCAAGCTTCAAAACTGAAATATTACCGTTAGAATGTCCAATGTACCTGCCAACACAGTTACATGCTCATTACTTACGGAGCTTTACTTCAAAGCTTGTTCCAAATTAAACTTACTACTTACATATAGAGGCTATGATGAATGACTGCAAAGGAAATGATTTCTTCTTTAGCTATGTACACATCAGACAACAGTTTCTTGTCTATGTCCCAAACCTAAATGTGAAATTTCTTTAGGACAATCAATTATCTGAATAAACTGATCTTAAACATGATAATAAAACATATTAACACATTACAACAAAAAAAAGAACATAGTAACATTGTGAATCTTGGTAGTGGACTAGACTTGGTAAATGAAATTCAGAGGCAGCACAAAATATTACAATAAATGTGAGCAAGTCCAGAGATATACTTGCCTCAATATGGTTATTGTAAGTGACATTTATAAGGACGCCTTGGTTCTGGATGAACTGCATGCATTAAATATCTTAACATTGTTAGTACACAGGCATACTTGGTATTCCTAAGCAAAGGAACATTTTTCACAACAGCAAGAGGCTAATTTTCCCTTTTTCATGGATAAGGCACTTAACCTGTAGAAACTTGCTAGGCAGGGGCTCACTAGATTCGAGCATGGCTTGAGTATTATCTTTTCCATAGAGTTTAATCTGGCCATCCCTTTTTTTTTTAAAAAAAAAAAAAAGAAACTCAACAGAATCAGTTTCAAACACATGAAAACTCATCCAGTTCAACAACATTAAAATGTTCACATGGTATGTCCCGTTCCCAGGATTTATAAAATAGGCACTTAGATGTCACTTAGCAAGGAGTGCAGCACAAAATTGATTAGAAAGTGACAACTGACAACTATTGAGAGTCATATTCATGATATGGGCTTAAATATGTTTTTAGTCTCTCAAATTTGGGATATATGTTTTAGTTCCTCAAGTTACAAAAGGCTTTTTTTAGTCCTTCGGTAAACACTTAGCAAGGAGTGCAGCACAAAATTGATTAGAAAGTGACAACTATTGAGAGTCATATTTATGATATGGGCTTAAATATGTTTTTAGTCTTTCAAATTTGGGATATATGTTTTAGTTCCTCAAGTTACAAAAGGCTTTTTTTAGTCCTTCGGTAAAAAACCCACTATAAATTGTGTATCTAAACCACAAAAAATAAGTCAGGAAGGACTGAAAAAAACAATTTGTGAATGAGGGATGAAAAAATGGAAAGTTTAATTTGAGAGACTAAAAAAGACAAATTTAAGCCTATCCATAATGGCACCTTATATGACTATTGAACAGTTTGACACTGTAGTAGTTAATCAAGGACTCAAGAAATGGCAAGGGGAACATACTTGGTAGAAAGAGCCAGGCTCCTCTGAATCGTGTCACAGGCGAACTTGGCACCACCAGATGGCACTCCATGATGAAACACCAACCGTGGATCTACATCACTAGCTTTTAATCTACCTGATGAATTTCCCCCAGTCTGCATGGAAATTCACAAATTCAATGTTTGTATTTTAGTGCTGCCTGCTAAGGCAGTGTCTGGTTTTCATATTTTGTAAATGAGTAAGCCAGTAAGGTTATATGCATATTATTTTATTATAGTAAGATAATAAAGCAAATAAGAATTTGATGTATTTTATTTGTTCGTGTCATCGTAAAAATACCATGCAAATTTATTCACTTTCTAGTTTCTGTGTATTTGAAATGCAGACTCAAACTAAGAAGAAAGAACACTCACTTCTTCTATTTACACGTGTAAGTAAAAATACCTTAACATTTTTTTGAGGATAAAGAACTGTTACTTTCAAGTTTCAAACATGTTTCAACTCTGATATTCTGTTTAGCTTCAGTCGTTAGGATAAAACTTTCACATAGCAACCCTGAGTGACACCACTTGCATAATTCCTTCGAAATCAGCGACATCTCTTTAAAATGAACAGTTAAAATACTAAAATGTATTCATTGTTAATTTAATTTAAAGAATACATAAATGTTAACATAAAAATTCAAAGGAATATTCACATTAGAGACACTTTCCTATTTTGGACAACCATGCTACAAAGTGTGAGAGGACATTAATTCGATATAACTTTAAAATAAGTCACACTGTGTGAGTTATGTATTGTTCAACCATATTGTAATGTCACGTGACATACATAAACACATTAGACAATTAAGTTTAAATTTTTCTATTTTTGCAATTAAAGTCTAATGACTTTTTAGTTAATTTTTTTATTTTAGTTTATAATTTAATGTTTTATTAAAAGACCATTTAATCCTTCCTCTTCCTAATTCAATGTCTTATTCTTGTTGATCGTTACGTTATTAGTGGTTCTCCATAACAACCAAAGAAAATTTGGTCGTTATCATAATTAAATAAAAAATTTAAATGAAATTGTTTAAAAGTCAACGTATATCATATGATATTACATGATTAGATAATATATAACTGCTATTAGTATGACTTATTTTAAAATCACACCAAAATAATTGATCAAATGCAATGGATCAAAATCTTTGCTTTTCGTTCATTTTAATTTTATTCGTTGAATTTATATTAGAATGAACATTGGAACATTTTTCAACTAAAATCAAATAAGAAGTACAGTTCTACTCAAAAACCAAATCCTTGTTGGTAGATACTTTTCTATTTACAACAGTTCAATGACTATGATGAGTTTAACTTGGCTGAAGACAATGCGTATTTTTTACCCTTTGCGAAAACGTGTACCCTCTACCCGCTGGCCTTGGATTCTAGTGGCAGTGGCAGTGGCAGTGGGTTAACTCATATTGACCAACATTAACGCATTCAAACATGGGCCCACTCACTAATATATCACCGACCATAAACATCCATATACTTTAAAAATAGATAACGTGTCTTTCTTTTTAATTGGTTCCCCCCTCTCTCGGGTCAGCAATAAATACTCATTTCACTTTTGTTTAAGCCATATCCATTTTTTTAATGAAAAAGCAAAAACACTCATCAGCAAAATTACTTCGGAATATTTCTTTTTTAGAATTAGCCACAGTTACCATTTTCTCTACTTGCAAAAATTAGCAAGTAAAATGTGCGCTTGAGTTAATTAATTTGTTTTAAAACAATTTATTTATAATTTTTAGTGAGGTTTTTTCTTTAAAAATAATTATTTTCACAAATAGTCTCAACTTAGCATGTCCTACTTATTATTTCTTTAATCAGGTAAACCCTGTACATGGCCGTTAAATCAGATACAGGGAGGGCTGACGCATCTCTAAAATTACTTTGGAGGATCATAATTACTTTCGAATTGAAACTTAATTTGGAAGTTAAGTTATCATATTTCATTGTGATAGTAAATAAGATTTAGGTCCTAAACCTAAATTATTGAATTTTAAATGAACTTACTATTTTAAAATATACCGTACAAAACGATTTATACACTAATTAACACTTGTTGCCATAATATCATTTAATTTTTAGTTAAAAAAATTTAATTACCATTTAGTTTATGAATTTAATGGCTATACACTTTAATCAATTAAAGATCATTATTGTAAAAACCAATAAACTTATAATATATTTGATAATGTAAAACTACTTCAGGGTGCGTAAGTTATTTCTCTTAATTTGATAAATCTGCAAGTATGAAAAAGTTTTGAAATACACAACACAACTTAACCGACCAAAAACTTTGACATGTTAATTTTTGTTTTTTTAATATTCTGAAACATAAAGGAATATCCAGATTCTTTGCAAACCAGAAATGGAATATCGAAAAATTAAATTAAATTGGATAAAAAAAGAAATGTGAACATAATAAAAAAGAAGCGATAAGAAATGATGTACGTGAATATTTGATAAACCCAGTTTTAGTATATCCGATATGCATTACCAAAAAAAAAGAGTATCCGATATGCTCATCATATGCGTTACATCATTCTTAATCGTTGAGCTATAGATTTTTAATAAGTAAAATTAACGTTTTTTTAGGATAATTAGTAAAAGTAACGTTAGAATATGGATAATAAAAGAAATTAAGCAGCGACATCCAAGCAAGGTGTATAAAATACTACTTATGTCAATCATAGGATCCACGAATTTGTCTTTTAAATTGTATTGCTCCGATCGAAGGTCTTTTTTTTATTTATAAAATTCAAAATAAAAACCAAACATCCAAGTCCAGAATCAAAAGAAAGAAATGAAATCCAGAATGGAAAGAAAATTGATGATGAATGATGATGGTTTGAAACTTTGAGTGAAGACAGTCTAAATTGGCAGAAATAACTGATGGGTTTTACAGTTTTAACTTTAAGCAATTAATAAAGCAGAGTAAGTAAGTGATGACAAATAACCGAAGAATGATGATGATGATGGCTTGGAAGCAAATTGAGGGAACAAAAAAAGAATATATGAAAGCAAAGAAAAAAGAGAAGATAGATGGGAATGTTGTTCGGGTACCTTCTTTATGGAAGCTTTCTCCATGAGTTTCTTCACAAACATTGCTTATTTTGGAGGATCTGAGACTCAGAATCAGATATTCAATTGCTCAAATTAAACAGAGAGATGAAGAGAGAAGAGAGAAAAGTGGGGAGTGGTGTTTGGCTTTGTGTGATAACTGATGTTTCCAGGAAGAGTTGTTAATTACTTCAGTATAAGGAGCAGTTGATTGCAGTTTCTTACTTTGTTCTGTATCAGATGATGGTTTGGTAGTGAGAAGAGACAACCAAGTAAGTGTCTTTTATAAGGCTAAAAATAATCAAAGGCAAACTGTGTATATTTAATACTATTATTTTTTAAAGTATGAGATTTCAAGTCTTTAAGTTCTTTTCACATTTTTTTTTCAAATATTGAATGCAAGTTTTTTTCTTCTGGTATATTATCAATATTTTTTTAAATTTGGTATCATCATAATTAAAATTTTAGGTTCTTTAGTGATACTTCAAAATATTTTCATAAATTTTGACCATGTAGATCGTCTATAATTATATTATCAATATAAAACAACAACAAATGATATATTATTATGTTATTAAAATAATTAATTATAATTATAATAGCATATAATTCAGAGTTAAACCTTTTCTATCATATGGTTAAAAAAACTTTTCTATCATATAACAATATATTGTGAGATGGTAGTAGATTTAATTTAATAAATAATATGGATTAAAATCATACTTAAAATCTCTTTCTTCTTTTGTTAAATCATTAAAGAAATTCAAAAAACTTAAAACACATGTAGTTGATAAGATTTGTCGAAAAGACACCCGTTTGACCACAAAATCTCAATTTGTCTTGCTTTTGTGATCAACAAAAGAATCGGCATTATAAATTATTATTATTTTTATAAAACATTATAGATTAATATTATATATATATATTGTTATTATTATTTAATGACTATTTATTTAATGTTAGCCAATTCTTTGGACAAATTGGACAATGAAAAGTGCCAGGAGTGAATTGCAGTAGAACATCTTTAATGCTAGATCTTAGGGATAAATCTTAAGTTGAATATTTGATCTTTCCTAGATCCATCAATAAAGCAATCATCAAAATCTCCATGTTGGAGATCCATTTCTTGGGGAAGAACTCGATAGATCCGCATAATTTTTAATTTTTTTATTGTTCATCTGGTAACAGTAAAATGCAGGGAGGAAGAAGAAAAATTGAAATACACAGAGGAAAAAAGAGATGAAGAAGAACAAAAAAAATAAACCAACAAAAAAATACACATCAACAAAAATAATACATACAAGGGGGAAGGGGGTTCGCACGGAGGGGGTCATGACGCGGAGGGAAAGGGGATGGGGGTCACGGCGGAGGGGATGGGGGAAAGGGGAAGAAGAAGTGGGGAAGAAGGAGCACAATGCCGAGGAGAGAGGAAAGAAGAAGAAAAGTGAGGAAGATGGTATAGTAGGTGGGTGAGGAGAGAAGAAGAAAAGTGAACGTTGCCTGTGTATAGTGAATGTTGCCTATTAAAAAATAGGTGTGTATAGTGAATGTTGGTTACAAAATTTTACCGTTAAGGAGTAAAATTTATAAACTTATTCAGTTATTACATACACAATGTTAGGTAATAACATTATATAAATTGCTTCAGTACACACAAAATTTCTACATACAATTTTCATTTTTATTCTTCATTTGTCAATCTCAATTCTCCAAACTCAATCTTAGTTAAATTTTATTTTTGCAAAATGCATCCAAATCAATTTGATTGGGAAGCGTATATAATTTTTTTATAAAACTACCACATGCCTCCTTCAACCCAAAATTCACAAAATCATACTCTTTTCCCCCTGCTTTTTTACCACTACCACCACCAAATTATTTTATATCAACACTCAAACCCTTTCCACCGTAAATTCTTAAAGTTCTCAAACATTTCCCTCAATCCCACCAAACAATCATACCATGTTTTCAAATGATGAAGTTGGTTCACAATTTCCACAATTTTCTACCCAAATTGGGCTAGAAATATCGCCGTTGAGCAAATAGGAGCGTGTTCTCGCCATTGCAATTGAAGAAGATATGCACCTCATTAGTTCATGGCTCAACATCTTAACCAATCCAATTGTTGGTGTTGATCAAGCAAAAGAAGCGTTTTGGTTGAGAGTCACAGAAAATTACAACAAATTTCAAGGTGAACTATGCGAAAGAGTAATGAATTAACTGAAATCACGATGACAAAAAATTAATTTGAGCGTGCAAAAGTTCAAGGGTCATTAAAAGCAAGTGGTATCATTTAAGAAAAGTGATTGCATGGATAACAATGTCATGCTTCATGCATATGCCATTTGAAAGGAAGACGAAGAAAGCAATTTTGGTTTGGAATATGCTTGGCGACTTCTGAAAGGTCAATTGAAATGGTTAGACCAGTTGATTGAAAATCGTTCTAAAAGAACAAAGAATTCCACATCTGGGGCATATTCATCATCATCTAATTCAGAAACACCGGTAAAATATTTTGAAGCAAACACACTATCTCCGATTGTCAGTCCAATGGGAAAAGGCAGCCAAAAGGAAGAGTAAGGGGAAAGGAGTAGGAACATCAACCAATCCTATGGACTTGATTGGTGTGGAGGAAGTAACGAGGGAAAGAAATGTTCTCAATGCCAGACTAGGAGTCTTAAGGGAGAAAGAATTTGAAAATGAGTACTACGACATTTTAATGAAGGATCCATCTACAATGTCCGAAAGTCAACTCCAAGACCATCAAGCCTTTTGTAAAATAATTAGGATTAAACTAGATATGTAGTATTAATTTGTTCGGTAGTTTTAATTTGTTGTAACTGTCTTTAAATTTGTATTTTCAGGAATAATGCTTGATTTGTCTTTTTTTTTTTAATTTGTAATCGTCTTTTAATTTGTTCATTTTTTTTATTTGTGAAACTTGACTGTTATAAAACTAGTTGTTATGAAACTAGCTATTGCATAAGTAGTCGTTGCAAACCTAGCTGTTGTATAATTTTCTATTTAATTGTTCCATTGTCATTCATTCTTGTACGTCTTCTTCAAATAATCTTCTTCTTTCACTCGTTTATACAATCAATCATTCGTAGAATGGATCCAAATAATGACTTTGACAGAGTTTGGAAACAAATTGTTTATTAAACACTTAACAACGATAGTGATGAATGTAACACCCCAAAATTTCTAACTATAGTTCAATAGATATTTATGAAAGTCTTAAGTTAAGAAAGATTTGATTATGTGGGTGAAATATCAATTAGAGACATTACGGAAATGTTTGGGAAAAAATGACCATATTGCCCTTACCGTAAATTTGAAATGACAAAAATGCCCTTGAGGGTAAAAGGACGATAATGCCCTTGGATATTTTTGAGAATTACAAAAGTGTCCCTAGATATTTTAGAAAGATATTTTAAGGTAAAAACTTACATAAATGCCCTTGGATATTTTGGAGATGACAAGAAATCCTAAACTGTAATTTCTAGGAATTCTGGTAGATATTTTGAAAAGAGCTCAATCCAGACTACCTCAGGCATCAGAAAACCACAGGAAAAGGATAGACACAATTTATAGAATTTTCTCTTAATTATACGAGAAATAGATCTTTCTAATAAGCTAGTTTAGTAATTTTAATAATTAAAGGCAAAATGGACCAGTTAGAATTAGGATAAAGTCATAACATCCTAAATATGTTACTAAGATTGAAGTTAGCCTCTAAATAATTTCAAAATTATATTGTTCTTGAGAAGGAAAATTTAAAATTAGGCTTTACTAAATGTTAGAAACATTTTTATTCAATTCAAAGATACATAATAAGTAAAGAAAAACACAAAATCTCCCTAAATTAAGCTACTCCACGTGAAGAAGAAGGAAATTGGTGAAGCTTGCTCTCCAAGCCAAGCTATGGTCGTGTGATATCAAGAGGAATGGAGAAGTCTTGAGAAAATTCAAGATAAAGGACACTTGGATGGTGGAAAAGCTAGGATACATGCCATTGGTCCATTTGTAAAGTAAGGTAATAATGAATTAAGAAGATTTTTTGAAACAAACTTCCTCTTGTCTCCTTTGAACACGTGGACATATCTAGACATTATTTCAACAATCCCAACGGTCAAAAGTTAGATATGTGGGATAGTAGTGTACCTTTAAAATTTTAAAGAAATCCAACGGTTAACGAATCCAGAATTAGTATTTTACTAAAACGGATTTTGAGATAAACTCAAGAATGGAAGAAAATCACAAAATCTCCTAAAGCTTAACTCCTCTACGTATAGAAAGGAGAATTAATGAAGATTTTTCCTAAAAGCCCACCAATCCACATGCAAAATAGGAAGAGAGTAGAATGATGAAGAACTTTCAAGAATAGGGCCATTTGTATGGATAGAAATCAATAGTCATTAAGATGTATCCATGTGGAAAGCAATGTCATATGACCTAAGGAGATTTTTGTAGCAAAACCCTATATAAAGGATGAAGTGGAACGAAAAACATCAAGCCTTTCAAGTAAAGTATACGTGCAACATCTTCTTACATTTCTTTCATCTTTCATTTTCCAATCCTCACATTCCTTTCATTCGTTCATCCTACATCTCTTCCACCTTTCACTTTCAAAGAATAAAAGTAAAACACAAACCCAAGCATCTTGAATTTCACGTGGAATCTAGGAGCATTTAGGAGGAAGGTTACCAAGTTTTTAAGAGGAAAAACAAGGTATGTATAGGGGAGTTTATGCTAAATATAGTTTAAGTGTTACTTGTGTTGAATAAGTATGTATAGGGAGGTTTATGCTAAATATAGTTTAAGTATTGTTTTATTTAAAGTATTTCTTCTATTTCTATGAAACAAAGCTTGCCTACCATGTGTTTGATGAAATGTTTCAAAGAGACAAAGATGGTTTAAGTGTTGTTTTGTTTAATAAATATTTGGAATACTTGTGTTGTTCAGTGTGTTATGAATATTTATGGATTCCATATGAAGCTTTATGATAAAGATAGTTTAAGAGTTGTTTGTTTGAATAAGTGCTTGAGTTTTGGTGTATGAAGACTTGTTTGTAAGAAAGTATTGGATTTGAATTGTGATTACATGATGAAATGCTTTACTAAAGTTTTATGTATTGTTGAAGTGTTCTATGGATCTTTGAACATGCTTATTATATTGAACGTTATACTAGAATTATGTTGAAATCATGCCTATTATATTAAACTTTATAAAGAGTCATGTTGAAAGTTTAAGCATATGAGATATAAATTGAAGAGTAATATTGAAAAGTAAATATAAGATAAAAAGAGAATCAAACATACATGTCTCATATGCATATGCCCTGCGGGGGTTAAGCCGTGTTACCTCAAAAGGAAGTGTCAGATAGCTGAGGGATGACACGAGCGTTCAGACAAAAGGTGTCTAAACTGGGGGGTAGTAACAGTGGGGAGATCACCTACCCATGATGGTCACATGTAGTGTAGGTGTGAGTCCTTTTGCAACACTGACCAACCCTGACTGATCGATCCAATTCCGTGCCACTAGGATGAGGCTATCTTGACTATGGTACCAATTGATGAGAATTTGAGAGAATCATGCATCATGTAAAGAAGATGAGCATGCATCACATGATGGGGATGTTGTATGATTATTTGTATGTTGTATATATTGTGTGACTTGAACTATGTTTACTTGAACTATGTTTATCATAAACTTACCCTATATTTTGTGTCTGTGGTTGCACTTGTAATGACCTCAATTTATTTGGACGAGCAGAGGAACAGTAAAAGCATAGCAAGCAGATGGATTTTGTGGAAGATGTTGGAAAGCTATTTTGACGCATATATTTTGTAATAATTATGATATTTGTTTCGGTGATATGTATTATATAATAGAACAAAGAAACGGTCTGTATTTTATTAGTTTGGACTGTATTATGGACTTTATTGTGGATTGAATTTAATTATTATAGACTTCGAACGAATACTGTTACAATATTAATGATTAGTACCTTTCGTATGAATTATTCTAAGCAAGAAGAAAATAATTTTTCGTGAAATTTATAACTAAGTTAATTCTAAAACAAGTGGAAAAGAAATTCCATTCAAAATCAATAAAATACAAGATAATAAAACGAGGTGTTACAATGAACAAATCATGAGCTACTTATGTGCGATGCAACAACAAGGAGGCAACAACAATCAACACAGAAGGCCTAAAAGAGTGATTAATCGCAATCATGAAGATGGACATCTACGATTGATGAATGACTACCTCTAAGAAATTTTGGTATACACAGAGATTCAATTTCGACATAGGTTTCGAATGCGACGACAATTGTTCATTCATTGTCAACGTTCTTAGTAATCACAATGACTATTTCCAAATGAGACTTGATGTTGTCGGTAGAATGGGTCTCTTGCCATTTTATAAGTGCGCTGCAACTATTCGTATACTGGAAGAGTGATTAATCGCAATCATGAAGATGAACATCTACGATTGATGAATGACTACTTCTAAGAAAATTTGGTATACACAGAGACTCAATTTCAACATAGGTTCTGAATGTGACGATAACTGTTCATTCATTGTCAACATTCTTAGTAATCACAATGAGTATTTCCAAATGAAACTTGATGTTGTCAATAGAATGGGTCTCTTGCCATTGCATAAGTGCGCTGCAGTTATTCGTATATTGGCATACAGATCACTTGTCGGTTGTATGGATGAGTACATTAAAATTGTTGAATGCACTGCAGCTCAATGCTTACAAAAATTTGTAAGGGGTGTTAATGAGATGTTTGGACAAAAGTACTTGAGAAGACCCAACAACAATGACATCAATTGCCTACTACGAATTGGAGATGCACGAGGGTTTCCAGGTATGTTAGGTCCTATTGATCATGCATTGGGAGTGGAAAATTTGTTCAGTTGCATGTCAGGGCCAATATCGAATAGGTGATCATTGCAAATCCCCAATAATACTTGAAGTCGTCTCTTCACAAGAATTGTGGATTTGACATGCATATTTTGGAGTTGTAGGTTCAAACATTGACATTAATGTGTTAAACAAATTGCCTGTGTTTGATGACGTTTTGCAAGGTTGAGCTCCTCCAGTACAATTTACAATTAATGGAACTCCATATAATATGCGTTACTATCTTGCAAATGATATTTATCCTGATTGGACCACATTTGTGAAGACCATACCAATACCACATGGTCCCAGAAGAAAATTATTTGCAAAATGTTAAGAAGCAGCCAGAAAGGATGTGGAATGAACATTTGATGTGCTCAAATCTCAATTCACAATTATATGTGGTTCATTGTATGCCTGGATACAATGAAGGATATAATGTTGGCATGTATTATATTTCATAATATGATTGTTGAAGACGAATGAGATATTCAGTGGTAATGTTGATGTTGATTATGATCACGTAGACAATGACATTTCAAATGTTAAAGTATCTCATTGTGCTTCTCCTGACTTTACTACATACTTGCAAACAAGACGCATTATTTATACATGAGAAATTCATCAACAACTTCAAGTAGACTTGGTGAAGTATATTTGAGAATGTTACCGTCACAATAATAATGAAATTTAATTTTTGGCATTTATGTGTTGCATTTTTTATTATCAAATTTATGTATTTTTTTCATTTGCAACATAAGTCATAAATAAAAATTAAATCATGCCCATTTTCCTATTTCTTAATATTTATAAATTTTTTCTTACATGTTTTATTAATTAAATTTAATTACTTAATTAATTATGTATAATTTAACAAATATTCCAATAAAATATTAAAAGTGAGATCCATGTGAGATCTACTAAAATTTATCTAAGATCCCAAAATGAGATTTACTACTAAAGGAAAAATGAAAAAGATCTTGAGAGGTTTTCAATCTTGTATTATACTATAGAGTCCATCAAAAAACGGTCTAAAATTCCAATTTAGAATCTCTCATTAAAATACTCTTTTAAGACCCGACTCACGGGTTAGGGTATTATTGAAAGATACTTGGCACCAACAAAAAGAGTTTGCTTCATGGGCTTGAATTTTCTTACCCTCCCTTCTTTGATTTTTAAGAATTATATTTTCTTTAAATTTACTTTTTCATTTTAAATATGACGTATCAATCACTCCATTGATATAACCTAAGAAACAAAATCACTTTAATGATATAGCAAAATTTAAGGAGTATAAACTCTATGTCACAGTAGTTAATTAAAAAAAAATATCATGAACAAAAGAGCATTCTTATTGTACACCGACCGTAGTGCTTTTCTTCAGTCGGCAAATGCAAATGTTTCGAGTAATGATATTTTCCCTCTTCATTTTTTATATTCTTTTACTCTTAGTCTTTTGTATGATAAAATTTGAATTTGTTTCTCGTCCCTTTTACCATAAAAGATGGGTAATGTGAAAAAACAAAGAGGTGGTGAAGAAAATATTTTGGGCATATCAATAGATAATGACCCATAGCCCAACGTATCAATTTTTTATATGCTATATTGAGTATTAACACAGACTGACACTATCTTCTTCTCTTAGTTTTGTTCTAACACATTAGAAAGTAAAAAAGCTAAATAAATATTATGAATTTATGATACCTTCCCACTTTTCACCCAGGATTGCTAATTTGCTATATATAATGGTAATTATCAAGTGTCCATAAACGGTACATAAGATCATAACTAAGACTTGATATTATACGTTTCACGAAAATAACTCAAACTAATAAAAAAATAATTTATAGCTGAGAAATTAATTTTGAAAAAACGTTAAAAAATGTTAAATTAATTTAATGAATTGTAAGTATTTGATAAAATGATATAAAAGGATATGTTTATGTTATTTTTCTTTTCTATTTTTATGTAATAATAAATTTATTTTTTATAGTTAATTTTGAACTCTTAATATATTTTTATTTAAAAGTTAAATATTTTCTTAAAAGTTTAAATAAATAATGTAATATTAATGAAAGAACTTTATTAAAAAGTAAACAATATATGCACTAAATGCGTGTTTTTGTTACTGTGTTTTCCACGCACGTCTATGGATATTTCTGCGTCAATATTGAAGGAATACGCATGAGCCATGTGTAGCTGCTTCCACATTACGTGTGTCGCTAGATGAGAGACGCATAACCAAACATACGCTAGTAGTATAAAGTGTCTATCCACAAATAATTATTTATAATAAATTTATTGATTTTTATAATAAGTATTTTAGAAGATATATAAATGATTTTGTATATTTAAATATAATTTTAATTTCTCTATTTTATTCAATTTGTAATTTTTATTTTTTATTTTAAAATTAAGACACTTGATCCCCTATTTTAAATAATTTATAATTTTGATCTCTCTATTTTAATGTATAAACATTTGATTTTTCCATATTTTAAATAAAATTCAATTTTTATTTTCTTATTTTAAAAAATCTATAATTTTGATTTAATCTTTTATTTTTTTCCTATGTTTTATTTCTTTTATTTCTTATTTTGTAAGTAATTAAATCATTTTTTGATGATACCTTAAATGAATATGTTAGGTTTAGGATTCAATTGGAAAAAAAAAAAAAAAGAAATAAAACATAGAAAAAAATTGTGAATTTAACCGAAATTCTAATTTTTAAAAAATATGAAGACTAAATGTTTCTACTTTAAAATTAAAGGACTGAAATTATATATTTTAAAAAAATAAGAGGACTCAATGTATTAATTTTAAAATGAAGAGACTAAAATTATAGATTAAACAAAATAGGGATCATAGTTACATTTAAGTCTATTTTTATTAGTTGATAATATAATTTTTTTATATTGATAATGCAAAAAGATTGAATTATTTATTAGATTAAATAGTTTTATATTTAAGGCAGGGATAAATAATAAATTTTATTAAAATATTGAAGATAAAAATAAAAATATTAATAAATTATAAGTTAAAGTAATATTTCAAATAGTCTGCAAAACACAATTAGCTAAAGAGAAAATATTTACCAAATATTTCTATTTTAATTCAAATAAACTATAGATTAGCTGAAATAACTTGCCTAAACGCGCTTCTTATCTCACATGAAAATGTTCTGAACTGATACAACATTAGGTTTGCACTTTGCAGAATGACACTATAGTTGCATATTGATTAAATATCCCTCATTCAAAAAAAGAAATTCATATGAAACTAGCGAATCCCAACCAAAGAAATTTGGATTCTTGACACTCTTTTTGTGATCCTTAATTAGCATATAATATCTAAAAATATTTATTCATTTTTAGTAAGAGAGAAATTTTTATTTTTCGGGAATTAAAGGTTGGAAAACTTAGTTTTCCATGTTTGTTTGGTATTAATTGTTAAAAAAATAATATTCCTCGGAAATGATATTTTTAGAAATATGTTTTAATTAATTTTTCATGAATTATTTTTCATGAGAAGATGGGAAAATCTTACTTTCTTAAATAATTTTTTTTACAACAATAAAATATCATCTTACTTTTTATTAAATTATTTAACATGATAAAAAATATTATTAATTCTTTAGTTCTAATGATCAACTAAACAAATTTTATTCATTATAAAAAACATAATTTTCAAGAATTGTCCCTAAGCATAAAACTAAATTTGCTTTGACTTTTTTAAGAAAGGAGGCCACATGAGGGCTATTGTTTTATGTACCCTATTTTTGTTTGATGCACCTCATAATTTTAATATTCCCATATTACCTTTTGTCAAATCACAGAATCGTTAATACAAAATGACATAGGTATTTTGGAAATGTTTTATGAAATACCTATTCTCTGTATTCTTAAATAGTTGTTTCCAAAATTTATGTTTGATATGTTATTGAACAGACATTTTCAGAATAGATTTTTGGAATACATATACCATTATGGATCAATTAATGTGTAATATACACGTATTTTGAAAATGTAATATGGAATTCCTACGTATAATATACCAAACATATATTCCAAAAACAGGTATTCTAGAATACTTGTGTATTACATATCAACGATGATTCCATGAAACACCAAACACGAACGGATGTCAGAAAAAAAAAAACATTGCATACAATCATCTACCTTCAACTACAAAGTGGCTTTGATGGTGACGGTTGCGGTGCTTTCACTGGCAATTTGGGATGCCTATCATCGTTGAACGACAGATGGCAAAGGTGCAACAAACTACCATTATAAAGGAGGTGCGACGAGCTGCTGTAGAGAAAGGACGTGGGGGGCTAGGGTTGGGAGACCAAGTGGAGTGCACAAAACTAATAAAAGGTCATATTAGTCTATTTGGGGTAATTATTATTTCTCATTGGGTGCAGCAAGCATAAAATGGGGTGCATAAAGTAATTGCCGCATGTGAGATTTAAATTTCGGTAAAGCCAAATTGAAGGGGTGAACTTCATACACCATCATGTTTTCTCCTACACCATTTTATATTTTTAAAATCCCCAAAATGCCCTTAACGAATGAAAATAATATATAAATGTTACGTAAAATAAACCTTCGGTGCAGCTTGAAATCGCGGAGAGTGTGGATGTTTGTTTTCACCATTTTTGAGCTTTGCATTGGTTGGAATCACCATTAGTGAGTTTTGTGGAGGTTTGCGAGCTGTTGTTGGAGATTTGGCGTCGCCGGAGAGGAAGCGCGGAGGTTTCCGTTGAGGTAGGTGTTTTTTTCTCCCATACGGATCCGATAATCCGTGCGAGGTTGGCGGATTGAAGAATCCGTTTGTATGGTGCATGTGGGGTACGGATTATGTAATCCGTAGGACTTATACGGATTGTACAATCCGTATAGGTCCTACGGATACATAATCCGTACGGTCTATACGGATTGTACAATCCGTATAGGTCTTACGGATTATGTAATCCGTATGACCTATACGGATTGCACAATCCGTACAGGAAAAAAAGTTTTAAAAAATTCTGGAAAATGGAAATTTAAATTGAAAAATATAAATTTAAATATAACTAAGGTCATTTTAATTATAAAAAGTAATTCATTATGTCATTTTACCGTTTCACAGGCATTTGTATTAATTGTTTAATGAATATGATTTTTGTGTGGGATTATAATGTTGGTAAATGTTATTATTTAGCATGTATGTCTTTTTACAAGGTATGTTCAATTGTTTTTTGTTTTGGTAGAATGGATAGCGATGAGTGGATGTACGAGAGTATAATGGATGAAGATATTTACATGAATGAAGACAATGGAGCAGAACCTGCTGACGTTGAGGACAATGATTGTTTGATTGGTTGTTCTGCAGCGTTCCAAACAAATGAGGTATTATGTTGATGACTTAAACATAAAGAATAGGAATGTAGTTAAAGTTGTTAAATGAGTATGTTTGAAACATTATTGTTTTGTGTAGGTATTTGATTCGAGTGATGCTGTATTGAAGTGGGCTCGTTCTGTGGCATCTGAGAATGGCTTTGTGGCTGTTATCATGAGGAGTGACACCAAGACAGGGAAAATAGGAAGAACGTCATTTGTGTTAATTGGTTGTGAAAGAAGTGGAAAGTATAGAGCATGGAAAAAAGGTTTCACACCAGCAACCACAAGTAGTAGAAAATGCGAGTGTCCTTTTAAGCTGCGGGCTAAACCAATTGCACGAAGTGAAGGGTGGATGGTGAAGGTAATATGTGGTAATCATAATCATGCATTGGCCAACTCATTTTGTGGACATCCATATGCTGGTCGAATGACTGATGAGAAGAAAAACATTGTTGCTGACATGACTAGGGTGATGGTGAAGCCCAAAAATATTCTGCTAACATTGAAGGAGCATAATGCAGATAATGTAACAAGTTTGAAACAAATTTACAATGCAAGATATGCATACCGGACACGTATAAGAGGCGCTAATACTGAAATGCAACAGCTAATGAAGCTTCTTGAGCGTGACATGTATGTCCATTGGCATCGATTGAAGGATGAAAATGTTGTGCGTGACTTGTTTTGGGCACATCCGGATGCAGTGCAATTGAGCAATGCATATCACATGGTGTTCTTGATAGACAGCACTTACAAAACAAACAGGTATAGGCTACCTTTGCTTGATATAGTTGGTGTCACACCAACTGGGTTGACATTCTCTGCTGCATTTGCATATTTAGAGGCAGAACGTACGAACAATGTTGTGTGGGCCCTTGAACGGTTTAGAGGGATTTTTCTGAAGAGTGAATTTTTCCCTAAGGTGATTGTAACAGACAGAGATTTAGCATTGATGAGTGCAGTCGAGACCATTTTTCCAGATGCAACCAATTTATTGTGCAGGTTTCATATTGACAAGAATGTGAAGGCGAAATGCAAAACTTATATCCGACAGCAGAATGCATGGGATTATGTGATGGAAGCATGGGGAAGTGTTGTCGACTGTGCTAAGGAGAACAAATTTGATGATTATGTGTTGAAGTTTGAGGTTGCATGTGCTCCGTGGCCAACGTTCGTTGATTACGTAAAAGACACCTGGTTGACTCCCCACAAAGAAAAATTTGTGACAGCTTGGACAAACAAAGTAATGCATTTTGGAAACACAACAACAAACAGGTGACATTATATTTAATTTTCATTCCCACATGTTTAAAGTCTTCAAAATTAATTGATAATATTGTAAATTGCAAGGTTGAGTCTGCTCATTGGACCTTGAAGAGGTTGCTGCAGAATAGTCTTGGTGATTTGTGCACGGTCTGGGATGCGATGAACAACATGATAACCCTGCAACATACTGAAGTCAAGGCATCTTTGGAAAGAAGTATACATGTGGTTGGACATGTTTTTAAAGTGACGTTATACAAGAGACTCATTGGCATGGTGTCTAGGTATGCGTTAAATCAAATTGCTGCTGAGTATGAGCGGGTGCATTATGCGGGAAAAAACCCATCTCGTTGTGGATGTGTGCTTAGAACAGCGCATGGTTTGCCTTGTGCATGTGAGTTATATAAGTATGTTCTTGCAAGCATTCCAATTAACATCGTTCATGTGTTTTGGCGGAGATTAAACTTTTCGGATAATGGTGAACATGAAAACCAAGTTACCATAACAGATGAGATGGAAGCTATATCTAATCGTTTTGATAAGCTTGATTTGTGTGGAAAAATAACACTAAAGTCAAAGCTTAAAGAAATAGCGTTTCCTGATAAGAATTCCATGTGCCCTCCAGCTGCTAATGTAAAAACTAAAGGTGGTCAAAAGAAAAACATATCCAAGCACGAACGTTCGACAAGAAGGGACCCATCTTACTTCGAGTATGTCGATGAGTTACAGTCTGTGCAGAACAGTTGCTCTACTCCCATACAGGGCAGCTCCTCATCTGATGTTGTAAATAGGAACCGAATGATTCCTATGCTTGATCAATTTCATCCATTTATGCAGAAATTTATTGTTGACATTACTGATGTCAAAGCTGATGGAAATTGCGGATATCGAGTTATTGCTTCCTTATTAGGTTACGGTGAAGAGGCTTGGTCAGTAGTGCGCAATCATCTCCTTAAGGAACTTGCACAATGGACCGATCAATACATTGCGTTGTTTGGTGGGATACATAGGTTTGAAATGTTAAAGCGGTCCCTATTAGTTGATGGATTGTCGAAGGTGTAAATTATTTTCTATGTTATTTAATGTTATTTGGCAGTCTGTTATATTTGGAATGCATGTTATGTTAACTAATGCTTTGCAGGTAACGATGGAAAAGTGGATGGATGTCACAGACATGGGTCATGTCATTGCATCAAGATACAACATCATCCTAGTATCCCTGTCACGACAACAAAGTATGACTTTTTTTCCTCTTAGGGGTCAGCCTCCTACAGATCCACGTGTTCATAGAGTTTTGTGCATTGGCCATGTCTTTGGAAACCATTTTGTTAAGGTAACTCATAAACTTTTTTATTTCCTATGCATGGTTGTACCCAAATAAATCGGATTGCTGATTTATGTAACTATTTATTGGAATTAGGTAACTCTGTCTGATAATTGTCCATTACCGTTGACGGCATGTTTGTGGAATAGTAACTGTACCACCGAAGCTCAGCAGTGGCCTTACTATTACATAGATCGAATGCAATTGTATACCAAGTCGATGAAGTTACGCACAGAATATGTTGATTTGGGAAATGTTTAGACCCTCACTTGACATTTGAAATGTATGCCTTGTGTTGTTTATTGCATGTGAATGAATAAAAACATGTTGCATGTGTAAAGTAAACAATGAAGTAAGTACAACATCATGAAATATACTTTAATGCCGAACAAAAAAGATATGAATCAATGTCCCATAACTAATCCATCATAACTCATATGTCAATAAAGGTCAAATGTACAGAACTGAAACATGTTATCTGATATGGAATAAACAGTGTACAATCAATAAACAATGTACAATCAAATATATATCAAAGCCTATGCTAATCAACACGCCTCCTTTGTGATCGGAAACTCTGTCTGCCTCGGGTGTAGGCAAGGCCATCCTCAGTCACGCCTCTAACATGGTGCAGCAGCTGCTCTATCATGGAGTATGCATTTGTGCCCTCTGTCACCATCCTCATGTCAAGCATATGCTGCAGGCCCTCTGCAACACGCTGGCACGCATGCTACAAATAAAAAATAGAATTTGGTTAACAAAAACAACATGCGAAATATAACGTTAAATACTTATGAAATAAACAATAAATACCAAGGCATGAAGTGGTCTCTATCCATGTCCATCACTGGGTGGCTGAGAAGAAGCACCATGTCCATCTGTCACTGGATCAGCAGAAGGACCAACTGCAGCTGTGGGTGCATCAGAAGGAATCTAGGATGGTGCACGCTGAGGCACTGCTGGAATCTGGGACGTCGCCTCCTCATACGCAGATGGGGTCATGAACGGATGGGAAATGCGGAAGAACCACCCCAGGTATGCAGGACCACAGTGACCGGGATAATCAACCAAGTCTCCGGTGTCCACCATGTGCTCCGTGAAGTGAACCCACCTATCCTCAATGTCTTCAACAGAAGGAACATCTCCCACAGGCTGGGGTGGAATATGCTGAACATGGCCAAACTGCCTAAGCACCCTCTCAGGTAGATACCTAGTGACCTGAGGACCCCATCTGAGGAAACCGGAGAATAAACTGATGGACTGAAACTCCCGGTAAGGTCGATGCTCAACGTACGGTGTCCAACAAATATCAGACGGTGTCAACCTATCTAGACGTCTACGATAGGTTGCCACCGGTAAGGCCTTCGCACTCGTCCACCTGCAGGATCGAGGCTGCCTCTCGTCGTAGTGCTGGTCAGCAGGAACATTTCCTATAGTAGGAAAATGCTCGTATATCCAGAACTAAAAATTTGAAAGCATGCAAATCAGCAAATAATGGAAACAAAAGACATATAAATTAAGGTTTTCTAATTATACAGATCAAACGATATTAGTACCTGTAAAAGAGTGATGTATCCTGCAAGATGCTTCCCGTGATGCTGACATGCGTAGCTCAAGTTCTGATACATGTGTATCAGAGCAGCCGCACCCCAGGCGAATCCCGCAGATCGGTCGAGGTCTCGAAACGCCTCCAAGAATACCACGCCTATATGTGTGGCACTCTTGTTGGCGAACAATGTGCAGCCAACAAGGTGAAGTAGATATGCCCTGGCGGCCAAAATCCATTGCATCGCCTCGACCTTCGCGTAATATGTCTCCCGGAGCCATGATAGTCTGACATAAGGCCCATGACGCTGGGATGTCTTTGCTGTCGCCTCATCCACAGTCACCTGAAGTAGGTCCACCAGCAATGTAATGGCCTCGCCGACCTCCATCTGCTCGAACGAGTCGAATGTCCCCATAACAGGGAGATGTAGCAGTGATGAGACGTCGTCAAGTGTCAACGTCATCTCGCCCACGGGAAGGTGAAAGGAACATGTCTCAGGGTGCCACCGCTCGACAAATGCGGATAGCAACCCCCTATCACCTGTCTCCATTGAGCATCCAATCAAAGGACTGAGGCCAGTGGCAGCCACAAATCCCTCTATCTCAGGTACAGGCTTCCCAAATTTAATGACCTTACGGCCATGGGAAGCAAGCTTCAACTCTGGACGATCCTGCATTTAACATATTATTTAAGGTTAAACATTCATGGATAACCAAATGTATGACGAGATTCAACTATGTGATTCAACATGTGAATACCTCTCCGGCCCAGACGCGTACGGCCACATGATCGCGAAACCCAGTAAGCACTAATGAATCTGAAGGCCCTCCAGCAAAAGCTTCAGACACTATGTCCATATCCTCGGTGACTGGATCACCCTCCTCAATGACAGGATCAACCGTCTCCACGTGTGGTTCCTGCACGGCAGGATCATCATCAACAGCAACACCCGCCCTACGACGACGTGCAGATGCAGTGGGCCTACGCCGCTCAGGGGCATCATGCTGATGACCTCTCCCATGTGTAATATCGGAATCATCAGGACGCTGTCCAACAAGCCGACGCACTCCTCCTCTCGTCCTAGCCATGTGTAATCTACATCCGCATAGTGTATTTCAGACATAACAGTCCGTTCATATCATACAAGTGTCAACACTCTTTCAAAAAGTGTTTGACACTAAAATCTACATAACTTGGAAAGCTTCATCCTTTACTTTCCAAATTTACTTCGTTTATTCAATCAAACTACTATTTAGAAAGCCTAGTGACTCAGTGATCAAAGAATAGTTGTAGTCCTAAGTGACATGGTAAAAACTCATTACAAGTATCATGACCCTTGGCTTTAATGAGGTTCCAATGCAAACCTCAACTAATGAGGGTTCTACTACTAAGGTCAAACAAAACAAACTTAGTCTCACTAGTAAGCAATGGACAGACCACAAGAAACTCGAATTAAGAGAATCAAAGACCCTATACAATATGTCCAGTGAACCAGTTATTCTGTTTTGAATAACACATTTGATTATAAATTAAGGTTTTTTGTGATCAATCTTATATTTTTGTTACAATGGTCAAAATTTACATTTACAATGTCAACACAAATACATTCTAACAGGGTTTCAATACAATGAGCAAAAACATTATGATAGGAGCGATTTATGT
>PYAF01002938.1:0-26581 GCA_007407185.1 Glycine tomentella | reverse complement strand
TGTTAAGCTATCTGACAGTGGCCACAATTTTGAGATGTTGCTGAGATCTCAGTCATGCATCATATAATAAGATGAGCATGCATTTCCTTACGTGTTGTGTGTGGAAAATAGATGATTTAATTCATGTGTGGAGTAAAATATGATTAATAACTGCTATAATATATTCTCTGTATTTTATCTAACTAGTTACGTATATTTAGTATTTCTGTATATATTTAAATTTTGTTTATCATGACTTACCCTTTTTTGTGTCTTGTGGTTGACACCTGTGATGACCACAAATTATTTGGGCGAGCAGAGGAACGGTGAAGTGAATGGTGTTGTACTAGAAGATGTAGCTGTTGTGAATCTCTGTCTTTGATGATCTATGTTTGGATTTGTATCATGGACATTTTATATATGAGACTGTGGATTTGTAATGGACTGTATGCTATGTATTTGTGTGGATGGACGTTATGGATTATGATAGGTACTTACGCGTAAACTTTTATATTTTTTGAAAAGCTGTTTTAAAAACTTAACCAATTTAATTTGGGCATTTATTATTATTGTTTTCGAAATTTTTTTAAAAAAATTCAGTCACAATTACGAAATAAAAGTGGTCGTTTCAATTTCAACTAAAATAAATACGTAATAGAAGCGGGTGTTTCACCTACCATCCCAAAGTAAAGACCAAAATACCCTTTTGCAACAATTTACATCACCCTTCTCTACCCCACCGGTTTCTTCTCCTTCCATTTCTTCATTCCTTATATCCTTTCCACTTTCATTTTCTTCATTCATTCCTTCCTTCCCTCTTTCCATTTTTTCTTCTTGCCTCATGCAACTCTCCCTTGTGCAGGTATGTTTTTCTTGTGTTTGTAAACATTTTACATTTTGCACGCCGGAATCGTGATTATTTTTTTTTTTTGGTTTTTGGTAATACAACGGAATCACGATTCCGTTGTGTTACAGTTTTGTTGCATCACAATTTTGTTGTGCAACAAATTCACTCCTTATGTAATATAACGAAATCATGTTTCCTCTATGTAAGAATTTATGTAACATAATATAATCATGATTCTTTGTGTTTGACATTTAGTGGGATTTGGTTAAAAGGGGTTAAAAATTGTCAAAAAACGCTAACCTAAAAGCATTTGCAAGTTTTTTTTTTTCATTTTATGGGAGTATAAAATCGTTGGTAACAATTAAAATGCACAATTGATTATGTTGTAACATAATTGATATCTCTTGCAACATAATCAATTATGTTGTTTTTTAAATAAATATTATCAATTAACTCTTTTAGTGAAGGTTGGTTTGATGAAGGATCAGAAAAGGAACGACAAACGTCATCCGTGGGTAAAATGCGTATGCATCAATACATAGTCATAGAGAAGTATATTCATTTGTAGTGCTTAAAAAGAAAATATATGAAAGTACACTCATCCAAAAATATACAAATAATGAGGTCCCGTCCATATATACAACAAAAGAATGACCTAAGTCAGACTACTAACACTTACTAGACCCCTTAAAAAACATAAGGCCTTGTAAAAAGTAAGCATCATCATCAGAAGTCCTCATTGAGAGTCTTGAGTTCATGTAATCTTCCTTATCAAAGTCGATCCTTTCCTTATCATTTGAATGCAACTGCTTGTCACTAATGAAACTCCCAACCTTGCTAATCTTGGAACCAAAATATATGTACCCATAGTCTCTACCCATATAGTAGAAGGGTGTAAAGGAGAAAGATCCCTTAGAGACGGGTTGAGGAGAAATCTCTAATAATGGTAGGAAGTACTATAATAAAGGAGCATAGATTACCATGCCCCATACCTAGGGTGACACCCAATTGATGTACCCTAGGCTATTGTTGGGGATAAGCATCTAGCATGTCATTATCAGCTGAAGGTGATCATGGTGTTGTTCGTACAAAGCTATAAGGTGTTGTAGTAGAGAATGCCAATGGTAGAGTAAGGTCCTCAATAGGGAGCTAGATACCTGGTTTCAATGATGGAAAGTAGAACGTTACAGGTCCCTGATAAGTCGAGAAACCATCTAAGTATCATATCCTTAATGCCTTAGGGGTCAATAAGCAAAGTGAATGTTCCTCAGCAGGTGGAATGCTTTCATTTACTAGATTTATGAACACATACAAAACGAAACAAAAAAAAGGAATGAGGTTTTCACAAGCATCATTCATCAATCTTAATAGACTTAACACATAAAGAATATTCGACAGAGGGAACCCAAGATTTGACCTAAGTATAAGGCTCAATATGGATCCATACCTAACTTTTGATGACCCAACACGACCATCACTAGGAAGTGATAGGGAGTTTGTATACACCTTACAAGTTATTGACATCCATGTCGTAATCATCATCATACTCGAGGAAAGGGCTACTAGCCTATCAAGGGTACACAACTACACCAATCTTGGAGATGTTGAGCAATTGTTGAGGTTACCAAGTCGATTTACGTGATTTATCTAGCTTAAATGGAACTATCTTGACCATTGGGACGTTCACAACTTAATACCTTTATCCCTAATACTTGAACCATAGTCCCTATCGTCATCCTACAATGTACGCAATTGTAACTTCCCAAACACATATATTTATGCATCAATATGGTCCTAATTCATCGTAGGGTAACTTAGGATTTTCACTAAGTTAATTGAAAACTATCTAATAATTTCTATAAGAGTTTCAAAAGTCACTAAATTTAGTGATTACAGAAGTACATCACACTTTATCTCATGTCATCTATCAACATTTGTCAACTTCAGGTGCAAAAATGAGTAGGAAACGTATAGAAATAGACTTGTCTTCATAGGAGTTGTATCCTTGGATATTATCTAACGTAGGGCTTTGGTTTCACTAAAAAAGGATGTCTAGAAATCAAGATACGATTAAATTAGTTTGCAATGATTAAGCTATTAGGATTATGTGATAAGTTCATGATCTTCTTAATTTTAGGCCTAGTGAACAATTGAACTAACTTTCAAGGTCAACATAGAATTTGTTGTTTAAAACTCAATCCAAATTTCCAAACATTAATTATGTAAGCAAGTAGAAATGTTGGATATAGGGAGAGCTGGAAGAAGATCAAGGAAGGATGAAGATGTTGCTTTAGAGTTTAGATTTTTACATGCCAATCAAATTGAAGGCATTTGTAATTTTGTCTAAGTAGTTCAAGAAGCTTAACTTGTGATCCTTGCACTGCATAAGCATATTCATATACATGCATTCATGATTGAAGAAAATTATTCAAGATTACATTTTTGCATTTGAAAAGGAATTCTCATGGCTTTGATTTTGAAAAAAATCAAAATGTGCATTTCCTTAATTGATTACAGGCAATAAGTAATCGATTACCTGCGTGTATTATTTCTGGAAAAGTCATGAAGAACATTTTAATCGATTACCAGCAAATCGTAATCGATTACATAGTGTATTTTACAAAACATAGCATGACTGCCTTAATCGATTACCACTTACTATAATCGATTACCAAGGCTTAATAAAAAATATAGCATGACTGCCTTAATTGATTACCTTTTATCTATAATCGATTACAAAAGCTTATTTCATAACTGAGACAGACTGGGTTAATTGATTACGTCACGGTTTAATCAATTACATTGTTCATAAATTTTTTTAGATTGTCTCAAGAACATTTCAATCGATTACTTGTTATATTTATCGATTACTTGATGCAAAATAATTGATTACACTTACATATTAATCGATTACAATCAGTTAAATATGTTTTCTATTTAAAGCTTTTGGATCTATGCTTTGAGATACAACATACATTCTGAGTTTACGAATTACTCAACACTTTCTAAGCTTTTAAAGGTCCAAGAAACAAATTTTCTGAGTGATACATTTCTTGTTTGAGATCAAAAGATTACATGCTTCATTGATGATGATGTGTTAAGACAAGATACTTGAAAAGAACTTCATGAGAGTTGATTTTTTATTCATTAACATTCATGAAACCTAGGAATTGATTGGTAACATTCGTTCATTCAATTCATTCATTGAGGATCACAGGCTGTGTCTCTCTTAAACTTTTCTAGTAAATTGTTTTGTTTGAAGTTTGTGTAAGGCTAAGATCAAAATAGTTTTCTTTCAATCTTTCTAGAGTAGTGTTCTCTAGGGGTAAAGAACAAAGTAGAGTGCTCAGGTTCTTTGTGATTTGATTTCTAATAGGGTGTTAGAATTATGATTCTTTATCTAAGGTGGATAAGAATAATCACTTGTAACAACTTATAAAAGAACAAATTTGATTTAGTAGAACTCTAATATTGTTTGATTAGAAGAACTGGATGTAGCTTCTCTTGAGAAGTGAATCAGTATATGTTTTTGTGTTGATCTCTCTATCTCTTCTTGTTATCTTGATCTCTTGACAACTGTGATTTCTTTCTTAATCAACAAGTGCAAATTTTTGTCATTGATTCCTTGGACTAAGTGGTTTTGCTGAATTGAAGTTTCATTGATTTTAAAAGTGATAAAGATCCTTCAACTCTGATTTTGTAAAAGTTTTAAAAGGTCAAGTTTATACCAATTCACCCCCTCTTAGTATTTGGGTGTATTCATATTGTTTTCAATTGATATCAAGAGCTGGTTCTTGAAAGTTAATCAAGATCACTATCTTTTCAAGAAAATGAATACCACACAGATAACCTTCAAAGAGGGTGCCTCCTTCAATTGTCCTCTGATATTTGAAGGAGAGCATTTTTGTTTTTGGAAAAATCGTATGCAAATCTTTATTCAATCAAACGACCAAAGTGCTTGGAATGCTATTGAGAAGAGTTCTTTGATCCCTACAAAAGTTGATAATGAAAGAATTCCCAAGGAGTGGGATGAGATGACAGAAGCAGAAAAAAGAGTTGTGCAGTATGATTTTAAAGCTAAAAACATGATTACATATGTTCTTTCTTCTAACGAATTCTTTGGAACTGTTAGGTGCAAAAACGCAAAGGAAATGTGGAAGATGTTGGAAGTAACTCATGAAGGAACAAATGAAGTGAGAAGATCAAGGAAGCATGCCTTGATTCATGAATATGAAATGCTCAAGATGAACAACACAGAAAACATTTCTCAGCTGCAAACAAGGTTCACTCACATTGTCAACCATCTTCTTGGTCTCGGGAAGATCTTTGATGCTGAAGAATTGAACATCAAAATATTGAAGTGTCTCACAAGACCATGGCAACCAAAAGTTACAACAATCAAGGAATCAAAAGATCTATCCAAGATGTCCATGGCTGCACTTTTTGGTAAGCTTCTTGAGTATGAACTTAAAATGTCACAGCTAACACATGTAGAGGATGCAGAGAAGAAACACAAGAGTATAGCCTTGAAAATTACATCAACTCATGTGGAAGAAGACTCAAGTGAAGATGAAAGTGATGAACATATGAACCTAATAATGAAGAAATTCAGTAAGTTCATGAGAAGAAACAAGAGCAAAAAGCTGTCAAAGTTTAATAGAAAAAATGACAGCAATGACAACAACTCCACCAACTTCACTTGCTTCGAATGTGGTAAACCTGGACACATCAAATCTGAATGTCCAATCTTTTTGAAGAAGCAACAAGGTGAGAGGAAGAATAAAAAGGAGGGGAAGCCAAAGAAGACATACATAGCTTGGGAAGGAAATGATTCAACTACTTTTGAATCAACATATGCGAATGAAGAAGCAAATATGGGCTTCACCTCTACAATAAGTGATGATGAAGAATTCTCAAGTGCTGAATCAAAGGTAAATTATGAATATGATAATAGTGTTAATGCTTTCCATGAGATGCATGAAGAGGCCCAAAAACTTGCACAAACCAATAATAGGCTGAAAGATATTCTCAAATGACATGTTACCCAAATTGCTGAATTGCAATCTGACCTTTGCAATTTGAAAGAAACAAATGAAAAGCTTGTTTCAAGTTACAAAGCTAACGGATGTGTTTGTGCCTCATCATCTTTAAATGTTGATAAATGCAAGATGTTACAAAAAGAACTTGATGGTTACAAAAAGAACTTGATGATTACAAAAAGAGTCATGGTGAAAAATATATGCTTTTGCTTTCAGAAAATTCTTATTTGGTTGATCTTTTGAAAGACTTTATAGAGGTAAATACAATTTAAATCAAATGCTAAGTGGACAAAAATATGCTGGAGATACTTCTGGTTTGGGGTAGGGAAAACAAGTTTTGTGCTTCCAAAAAAAAGTATCAAAAAGGCCTTTCAAAAACAAAGCATCATCAATTGACTCATTTTGAAAGAGTATCAAACACTATTACTTGCAATTATTGCATGAAGAAAGGTCATACATCCATTAAGTACTATACAAGGAGATATTATGTGCCTAATGGTGAATGCATTTGGGTACCTAAGAGAAAAAGGAAGCCAACTAATCCCTATGGACCCAACCCACATTGGGTACCTTTCTTTGTTGCTTAATTTGATTTTTGCAGGTGTGTCTAAGAGCAAAATCAACACTATGGTATCTTGATAGTGGTTGCTCTAGGCACATGACAAGTGACATGTCCATGCTCACAAATTTGATTCTCAAAGATGAAGGATATGTTACTGACGGTGATAATAATAAAGGAAAGATCATTGGAGCTGCAAAACAAAGATAAAGAATGTGCTTTATATGGAAGGTTTGAAGCACAAGCTCCTAAGCATAAGCCAACTATGAGACAAAGGTCTCAAAGTTTCATTCAATGACAATTGTTTTTTAATATGTGATGGCCAAAATGGTGAGGTCATCCATGTTGGTAAGAGAAAGGATAACATATATATTCTCTCCATTGAGCATGCATTTATTCATAATACTAGTTGTCTTGTAAGTAAAGTAAATGATACTGGCTATGGCATAGGAGAGCTAGTCACATAAACATGTATCATATGAATAAGCTTATAAGAAAGGACCTAGTCATTAGTTTACCTAAGCTTAAGTTTGAGAAAGACAAAATATGTGATGCTTGTCAAGAGGGGAAACAATCTAAGATGTCTTTTCAAAGTAAAAATGTTGTTTCCACCTCTAGACCCATTGAATTGCTTCATATGGATTTATTTGGTCCTTCTAGAACCATGAGTTTGGGGGGTAACTTATATGGGCTTGTTATTGTTGATTATTACTTTAGATATACATGGACTTTGTTTATAAGATCCAAGAGTGATGCATTTTCAACATTTAGAAAATTAGCCAAGATCATTCAAAATGAAAAAACATGCAATATTGTTTCAATAAGAAGTGATCATGGTGGTGAATTCTAAAATGAATACTTTGAAAAGTTTTGTGAAGAATATGGAATCAACCACAATTTTTCAGCTCCAAAAACACCTCAACAAAATGATGTTGTGGAGAGGAAAAACAGATCTCTTGAAGAAGGAGTAAGAATCCTTCTTAATGAAACAAATTTGCCTAAACACTTTTGGGTTGGTGCAGTGAGTACAATTTACTACACTTTGAATACTCATAAGGTATCTTTTATAGAAAACTCCTTATGAACTATACAAAGGTAGAAAGCCAAACATATCCCACTTAAAAGCATTTGGCTGCAAGTGTTTTATGTTAAATAACAGTAAAGATTCTCTTGACAAATTTGATGGTGAAGCTGATGAAGCTATTTTTCTTGGTTATTCTTTGCAAAGTAAGGCTTATAGAATCTTTAATAAAAGAACATTATGTGTAGATGAATCTGTCCATGTTATATATGATGAGTTTAACTCCTCTAAGGAGGAAAAGGAGTGTGATGTTGATGCAGGACCAATGGAAGAATATTTGCAACTCAATGATCTAAATAAAAAGGAAAAGGAAGAACCATATGATGAAGTGGAACAGTTAACACCATTACAAAAGCCCAAGGAATGGAGAACAACTAAAGACGTTTCCCTTGACAATATAATTGGGGAAGTTTCCAAGAGAGTTTTTACTAAATCCTCGTTAAGAAATCTTTGTTGTACTATGGCTTTTGTTTCACAAATTGAACCAAAGAGCATTGACCAAGCTTTGCTTGATGAACATTGGATGATGGCCATGCATGATGAATTGAATCAATTTAAAAGAAATGAAGTTTAGGAATTAGTTCATAGACCATATTCTTATAAACCTATTGGCACTAAGTGGGTTTTCAGAAACAAACTTGATGAAAGTGGCATCATAGTTATGAATAAAGCTAGATTGGTTGCAAAAAGGTTATAACCAAGAGGAAGGCATAGACTATGATGAAACCTATGCTCTAGTAGCAAGGTTAGAGGCCATTAGGTTGTTACTTGCATATGTATGCTTGATGGATTTTAAATTGTTTCAAATGGATGTTAAAAGTGCATTTTAAATGGTTACATTGATGAGGAGATATATGTTGATTAGCCTCTTGAATTTATTGATTACAAACATCCTAACCCTATTTTCAAATTGAGAAAAGCTTTGTATGGTTTGAAACAAGCTCCAAGGTCTTTGTATGAGAGATTGAGCAAATTTCTGCTTAACCAATCTTTAATAAGAGGACAAGTGGACAAAACCTTGTTCATCAAGAAAAGAGGCAATAATATCTGTTGGATATAGGGGGAGCATCATGAAGAATGAAAGACTTTATTCAAGAAATGGTTTTGAGCTTTCAACATACTTGAAGTGCCTTGAAGTTTTGTAATTGATTCAAGTGTAAGAGAAAGACAATCTGATTGATCCTTGCATTGCATTTATTCATTCATCATTAAGCTTAAATGGTTTTCATTAAATCATCAAAGGTTTTATCTTTTTGGTTAAGGATTGAATCTGATTAAAAAGGTTTTTGGAAAAAATGTTTTTCTTACTGTTTTAATTGATTACTTAATGATATAATCGGTTATTCTGTTCTTCGTTCTATCTGGAAAAACCTTTATGAACAAATTAATCGATTACCTATCAGATTAATCAATTATTTGGCCTTTGATTGAAAATAAATTGCTTTGTTAAAGGTTTTAATCGATTACTTACTTAGTGTAATCGATTACATAGTTAAAAGATTATTTTAAGCCTTGCTGTAATAATCGATTACCATTATCAGTAATCGATTACGTAGTTCACTTAGAAAATGCCTACTTTCTGATTTAATCGATTACCAAAATCCGTAATCGATTACACAGTTCATTTTGTTAAACATAGCTTTCTGTCTTAATCGATTACAGCTCGGTTTAATCGATTATTTTACTCGTTGCTGAAACCCATAAAACTTCTTTAACATTTTAATTGATTAAGTGATAATTTAATCGATTACATAAGAATTTTAATCGATTATTAGGTGCGTTTAATCGATTACAGTTAGTTACAAATTCTGTTATAAATAAGATTGAAGGCTTGGCTTTTTTAATAACTTGACCACTTTGTATTTCTGAGTATACACAAGCCTTCTAAGCATTTCTAAGTGATTTTCTCAGTGTTTTTACTTCTTGCTTCATTCAAAACATCAATGGGTCTTTGAATGATTCTTGAGTAAGATTCTTTTCAAGGTTAAGGAAAAGCATGATCTGATTTAGTTTGCTACTCAACCTGATTTGGTAATTCATGTGCATAACATTCATTACATCATCAGGTTTTCTCTCTCCTTAATCTTTGTGTGTAAATTTGGTTCTGAATTCTTGTTGTGTTTGGCTATTGTAAAGTGGGTTCTTCTTGCTTAGTTCTAGAGAAGAGTTTTCTAGCTCAAGAACAGAGCAGTGTTCTCTGGTTCTTGC
This sequence comes from Glycine tomentella, assembly GCA_007407185.1. Classification (NCBI taxonomy): domain Eukaryota; kingdom Viridiplantae; phylum Streptophyta; class Magnoliopsida; order Fabales; family Fabaceae; genus Glycine; species Glycine tomentella. The sequence goes on along the minus strand of PYAF01002938.1, from coordinate 16,868 downwards.
TCTTTAGATTTCTAATAGGGTTTTAGATTTCTATTCTTTATCTAGTGTTGACAAAGGGGAGGGTTTTTGTAAAAGCTTGTAATAACATAAATTTATAATAGTGGAACTCTAATCTAGTGTTGATTAGAAGAAACTGGATGTAGCTTCAGTTGTGAAGTGAACCAGTATAAATTATTTGTGTCTTTGATTCTATTTCTCTATCACTTATCTTGTTCATTGGTCATTGATTCTTTGATTCATATTCATTGTTCAACAAGTTATGTTTTGATCTATTGATTTCTTGGGCTGAGTTATTTGATTGAGTATATTGATTTCTTGGTTTTGAAAGTGATAAAGTTCCTGAACTCTGATTTGATTTAGTTTTTAAAATACCAAGGTTTTAACCAATTCAACTCCCTCTTGGTTATTTTGGGTATTCCTATTATTTTCAATATCCTATTGGTTCAAATCTATGTTGATGACATTATATTTGGTTCAACTAATTAATCTATGTGCAGAGAATTTTTTGTCTCAATGTAGAGTGAATTTGAAATGTCAATGATGGGAGAGCTCACATTCTTTCTGAGACTACAAGTCAAGCAAATGAAGAATGGGGCATTTCTTATTCAAACCAAGTATTGCCTGGAAATGATCAAGAAGTTTGAAATGGAGAAGAGCAAGGATGCTGCAACTCCAATGGCTACATCAACCTATCTTGATTCAGATGATAAAGAAAAAAGTGTTGATGAGTCAAAATACAAAGGAATGATTGGATCTTTGTTATACTTGACTGCAAGTAGACCTGACATTATATTAAGTGTGTGTTTGTGTGCTAGATATCAAGCAAATCCCAAAGAATCACACTTTACTACTGTCAAAAGGATCCTTGTAAGACCTTGAATTTTAAATCCTGTGATTAAGGTATATAATCATGCTTTAATTTGTCCAAAAGGGAGCATTTAGCAGAAAACCCTGTAAGGGTTGCGGCGCTGATGGCGCCAGAGCACTGGAATGTGGCGCCAGGAGCGCCAGGTTCACGCTGAGGGCTCCATGGTCTCTGGGAAGTGGCGCCAGGAGCGCCAGGTTCGCAGAGTCTCTGGAGGTTCGCGCTGGGAGCGCCAGGTGTTGCGCCAAGGACGCCAAGTTTTCCAGCTGGCGCGGATGGCGCCAGATGCGGCGCTGGTGGCGCCAGAGGTTCTGGAATGTGGCGCTATGGGCACCAGAGGTTCTGGAGTGTAGCGCCAGGGGCGCCAAGTTCTCCAGCTGGCGCGGATGGCGCCGGAGTTTCTGGAACGTGGCGCTGGGGGCGCCAGCCTGGCGCTAAGAGCGCCAGAGGTCGGGCAGGGCCACTATTTAAAGCCCAAAACGCAAAAATTGAAGGGAAAAAGGCTTCTTCTTCTTCCTTCTGCCCTAGACCTCCATTATTGACATCCCCAAGCTTCCTAGAGCCATATATCTTGACCAAAACACCTCCTTATGGCTTATTCTTGTGAGAGAAACACCTTGGGAGCTTGAATCACTCATCCTTTCTCTTCAAAAACCCCTTTTGAGTGAGTTTTGGAATCCCCAAAGGAAAGCTTAGAGAACTTGAGAGTGGCTGAGACCCATTACGTGAGAAGGACACCAGAGCTCGGAGAGGTGGTCCTTGGGTCTTCTTTGTCGCCATTGAGGTAAGAAACTCAAGTTTCTCTGTTTGATTTTGAGTTTGGGGGTTTGCATGAACAGTTACCCATATGTGATGGGGTTAGAATTAGCCCAGGGTCCTGTAGAGAATTATGTTCAGGGGGTTGTTGTGATGATGTTAGAGCCTTCAGAAATCATTATTGATGAAGTTTGATTTTGGCTCTGAGCTATGCATGTATAGAGAAAGGGCTAAATGTAGGGTTATTGTGAACCCTAGAGTAGATGATAAAGTTGCTCTTGGGATGATATAGATGTTGTTTATGAGCTGATATGAATTGTGTTCTGAGCTTGGATATGATGAGGCTAAGGTGTGCATATGCTTATGTTAGCCTGAACAGAGTCTTAGGAGAGACTCTGGAGCCTTGGTTAGGTTGAGAGGGGTCCTAGTGAGGATCTGAGAATCACTTGTGAAGTGATTAGGCATGTGTCCTGTGGAAAGGATTGTAGTTCCTTTCGTGCTAACGGCTTAGGACCGTTATTGATACGCTATGTGTTTGCTTATGTAGGACGTGAGCTTGATATCTCTGGTGGTGGTGGCCACGATACCGGGGAAGCCGGTGTTTTGCTTAGAGTAGGTAAGCTCTTGGCTCTTGTTTGTATGTCCTTGTTGTGTTCCACCATGCTCCAAAAGGAGGAATGGTTTGGATGTGAACGATTGTATGTTTGTGAAATATGAATGTGAATGTGATTGACTACTGGATTGTATGTTGTACCCTGTGATGGGATTTGATGTATATTGACTTGATATGCTGAATATGTGATTTGAACCCTGTGATGGGGGAAATGATATGTATTGACCTGAGATGCTTGAGATACAATCTGAACCCTGTGATGTGAGACTTATGCTCATGATTATGAGTTGTCTGGCTTATAATATGTTTGATGAACTATTGGAGATGAATGTGAACACTGTGATGTGAGATTGAATGGATATAATCCTATGGTAGTAGGATAGATGACTTGTGATTGAGTAAGACCTGCTGTGAGATGTTCCTGTGATATAGATGTAGCCTCCCGAACGGAGATGTTCCTATATGCACAGATGTAGCCTCCTCAGGCAATCGTGTTGAGATAGATTACGAGATGTTCCTGTGATATAGATGTAGCCTCCCGAACGGAGATGTTCCTATATACACAGATGTAGCCTCGTTAGAAAGAGATGTGCCTGTTATATAGATGTAGCCTCTTGATTGAGATGTTCCTATATATATACAGATGAAGCCTCCGCTAGATATATGAGATCCCGGCATGAGATGTTCCTGTTATATAGATGTAGCCTCCTAAGGTGGAGATGTTCCTATATATACAGATGTAGCCTCCTATGGATGATGGAAAACCTGGCATGAGATGTTCCTAGTATATAGATGTAGTCTCCAGAGAGGAGATGTCCCTATATATATAGATGTAGCCTCTGCAGGATAGTGATTGATGCTATGAAACGGTTGTAGGCCGTGCTTGAGGCACCTAGCCATTGGCGGGTGGATGGGAATCGAAATTACTAGCTGCTTGATAATGGTATGGTTGAGATTATGGTTTTGAATCTGAGAATGAATGTCTTGGATATGTTATTTCTATGTATATGTTGGAAAGTGAACCAGGGGAAGGAAATACCTTCAAGGGCCCTGAGTTTACTGGGATTTTATATCTCACCCCGTGTGTGGGGCTTATGTTTTGCAGGTGAATCTTCAGGCGGAGCAGATAGATCCCAAGGCAAGAAGCCTATGCAGGGATAGCTATGATTTGTAAACCTTAGGCTAGATGACATGAGCAGATGGCTCAGATGTTTTGTATACCGCCTTTGGTTTGGTTTTGTTTTGTACCTTGAGGGGAGATGTATGTACAGTTTTGTACTAAGACACAGAAACTTTATGTATATTCACCATATGTTTATGTATAATGGCTATGTTGATGACATTTGATGATGTCATTCTTATTTTTCTTATGCTTCCGAACTGCTTGAACTTTGAGGATTATCGTTAATGATAGTAATTAAGGCAGGTTAATGACCCCGGTTTTAGTGGGGGCGTTACAATCCTCAAGTATCTCAAATCTATACCAAGAGTTGGACTTTGGTATCCTAAAGGTGCATCTCTCAACTTAATTGGATATTTTGATTCTGACTTTGCAGGTTGCAAATTGGATAGAAAGAGTACAAGTGGAACTTGCCACCTATTAGACAGCTCACTAATCTCTTGGCACTGTAAGAAACAATCTTGTGTTGCTTTATCAATTGCTGAAGCTGAGTATATCTCTGCTGGAAGCTATTGTGCACAAAGCCTTTGGTTGAAGCAACAACTACAAGATTTTGGTGTTGAGTTAAAGGAAATACGCCTGCTCTATGATAATACAAGTGACATCAACATATCCAAGAATCCAATCATGCATTCAAGGACCAAACATATTGAGATAAGACATCATTTCCTCAAGGATCATATCCAAAAGGGTAATTGTAAAATTGAGTTCATAGATACTTTAAATCAATTGGCTGACATCTTTACAAAACCTTTGGCAAAAGATAGGTTTTATGCACTTAGAAACATGCTAGGCATACTTGATGAATCTAACATATGTTAGCATGTCAGTTTAATTGCCCTTCTATTTGATGATTCACTAGATAAATGAAAATACATAAAAAATGCACAAAAATAAGTTTCCTGCTGCATAATCATTGTTTATTCTGCATAATAGACTTCAATAATCGATTAAACATGGAATAATCGATTATTTGATGATTGAAAGTTGTTTTCAAAACTAATCTTTTCTGATGTAATCGATTACATATTCAAATGAATCGATGACACTCTATTTTAGCTCTATCCAAAAAAAGTTCTCGCTTTGGAGTAATCGATTACATCTTGGATTAATCGATTACTTATGATTGAAAAGCTTTCTCAAAAACAAATCTAGACTGGAGTAATCAATTATATAGAATGGTAATCGATTACACAATGTTACTCTGAGCTATGTTCTCAATAGAGTAATCGATTACACAAAATGGTAATCAATTACTATGTGTTGTTTTGATTTGTGCCCCCACTGGAGTAATCGATTACACATCGTTTTAATCGATTACACCATGTTGTAGAGTCTCTGTTTGGCTATGAATTAATCGATTATTGACTCTCGTAATCGATTACACATGACGTTACTGCAACTTTTGCAGATTTCTTGGAAATCTAAACTGCCATATCTTTACATAAATTCAAAATTCAAATACATTGCTGAGCATTTAAACTTCTGGGTACTCGAAATAGCTGTTAGTGTCTTTTAAATTTCAAATTTGAACCCTAAAAACCACTATAAATACAACTTTTCACTAGAGAGAAAATCACACCTAAGTCTCTAAAATTTATGAGTTCTCTTCTCTCTCTCTCTTAAGCCTAAACTCTGCCCGTTCTCTCTTTCCATTCTAAATTGTCATGTCTACCTCAAAGAAAGCCAAAACCAACAAAATGAAGGATGGGGAATCCTCCAATCCTGTTGGAAACAGGCTGAATCATTGGTTTCCAGTGGAAAAAGATAGAATAAACTACATGCAATTCAATGCCACCAAGCTAGTCATGGCTCCTAAGTATTTGGACCTCAACTGGTTCATCAATGACGGATTTCAATTCCCTGCCATGTTTGAAGTCCAAGGATTGAAGAAATTCCTTGAACTTAAGGGTACACTCTACCCTGAATTAGTGAGGGTATTTTATACCTGTGCTAAAGCCAGCATGGATGGAACTATTCACTCTCAAAAGAATGGTGTGCCCATGGTGATTGATGAAGAAGTTTGGTTTGCTGTGGTTGGAATCTCCTCTGCTGGTGTGAGGAGGTTTGATGAAGAAATTGGGGGATACAAAAAATTGAAACATACAGAGGTATGTTGTTTGATCCCCAAGCACGGCTGAAAACAAGACTTGGTGTGAGGAATATGACTGGGGAAGATAGGTTATTACACTATATTATAACCTACATTCTTACCCCAAGGTCCACAAACCATGCTCAAATCACAGATGATGATTTCCAGCTGGTATATGGCATGAAGAACTCAACTCAGATCAATTGGGTTCCTGTGTTTGTTGAAATCATGATGAGAGCTTCATGGCTTATCAGCTATCACTTTCCTTATGCTGTGCTTATCTCTAGATTCATTGACTATTTCCATATTAATGTCTCAAATGAGGTGGTTGACAACACAACAGACATCATTAACCTCATTAAGGACAAGGCTCTCAACAAGCTTGGACTCATTAAGACTCCTTATGGATGACAAACGGCTGGACAACAACCTCAAGCTATAGGTGTTGAAGGAGGAGCTGATGAAGAAGAAATGGCTGAAGAAGATCCTACTCAACAAGAGTACTCTCTATTTGAATCCTTAATGATTCAAAAGATGGATGCTCTACTGACACTACATCATGAGCATAGAGCTAAGACCAACTCACACTTAGAAGATATTCGGTCTAGGGTAGAAAATATTTAGGCTAGGATTGTTCTACATGGGTTTGATGAGCCCTAGTTTTAGCTAATCATGTTTGTGCTTGTGATTGTGTTATGGTTTTTCATGTTCTGTTTTAACTATTTTATGCTCTATTTTTTTAATTAGTTGTATTTCAATTTCCTTTAATGAAAAGTTCAGTTTCTATTTCTTCCTTCTTTGCTTATGCTAATCTTACAATGTTTTTGCCTTTGATAAGCCAACTAAGGGGAGAAAATAAATTGAACTAATGATGGAGAAAATTAATTGATAAATTGAACACTTCTAAATAAACATGTGTTATTTGAATTGCTCTGACATCTGAGAAATATTACCTAAAATAGGGGGAGCAACCTAAGAATTTATCTATGTTTATGCAAGAAAACTTAACACTTGATATTGGCAAAAGGATGAGTGAATTTCAGGTTAAGTTTGGAGCTCCTATCATTCATCTCTCTCATGCATTTAAAGGTTACAAATGTTAAATTGGTATTTGGCATGATCAAAGCCAAAAAAGGGGAGATTGTTTGATATATGGGGAGCTGGAAGAAGATCAAGGCAATGATGAAGATGTTGGTTTAGAGTTTTAGCTTTTTACATGCCAATCAAATGGAAGGCATTTGTAATTTTGTCTAAGTAGTTCAAGAAGTTTAACTTGTGATCCTTGCACTCCATAAGCATATTCATATACATGCATTCATGACTGAAGAAAAGCATTCAAGATTACATGTTTGCATTTAAAAAGGAATTCTCATGGCTTTGGTTTTGAAAAATCAAAATGTGCACAACCTTAATTGATTACAGGCAATAAGTAATTGATTACTTGCGTGTATTATTTCTGGAAAAGCCATGAAGAACATTTTAATCTATTACCAGCTAATCGTAATCGATTACATAGTGTATTTTACAAAATATAGCATGAACGCCTTAATCGATTACTATTTATCTGTAATCCATTACAAAGACTTATTTCATAACTGAGACAAACTGGGTTAATCAATTACGTCACGGTTTAATCGATTACATTGTTCATAAAAGTTTTCCAGATTGTCTCAAGAATATTTTAATCGATTACTTGTTATATTAATCGATTACTTGATGCAAAATAATTGATTACACTTACGTATTAATCGATTACAATCAGTTAAATCTGTTTTCTATTTAAAGCTTTTGGATCTATGCTTTGAGATACAACATTTACGAGCACATTAGTATGTTTGTTACAACACAAAACAAAACATATATAATTGAAAGCAATAGAGAAAGTGTTATAGAAAGAAGAATGAGTTATAGGCAGAAGAAGGTGTTATCGAAAAGAAAATGAGTCATAAAAAGTATAATAGAGATGAGGCTCAGAATCGAAAATAGAAGAAATGGATAAGAATAAACATATCTTCGTATAACAAAAAAGCCATAAGTACGACATAGTTGGTATACATGAAGTATGTAAATGTTTGTAACCAAATAAACATAATACATTATTGTCTATTTATAGAAAATACAAATAATCAATCTTTGTAATTGATTGCGACAATGTCCTTAAACTCCGTTCCTTTGTTTTAGATGGTGTTACCTGATTGATGCTTCTTTTTGAGTTTTAATCATTATTAACTACTTAAATAATTATTGTTTTGATTGTTCTATTTAACATTTTTGATAATATTTCTTTCAAATCATTTTAATCATCACTAAGATGTTGATCAATCCACTGTATCAAATATTTTCTTTTTGACATCAAATATTTTCTTTTTGACATCAATTATTCTTATTTTTCTTGTTCATCTTTTTGTTGATTCTATACTTTTGACATCACCAAATGAACCTTTCCTAATGCATTATATCATACTTAATTGAAAGAAAATAAAACAAAATCAAACATTCTTTTAAGAATTTCATTCTATCAACCCTAACACTTTCTGTTCAATATCTCTAATAGAGTGCAGGTGTCTTTTACGAGATTGACTGGACGATCCTCAGTAAGAGAAGCCCCCTGCGATGGTATGAATTACACCGCGGATGTGTTGATTGGGATCTTCTCTTTGTTGACGAGGGGGTTGACGCTCGCGTCCGGGCTGTAGTGGTCTTTGCCTCCCTCTGTCTTCTACATCGTCCCTGTGTCTGTTATTGTTTCTGAAGCGATCTTCTCATCGCTCCTCTTGTCTATGCGCTGGAGGGGGATTATGAGGTTTCTTTATGAACCTTGACAAGTGCCCTGATTGGATGAGTTCTTCAATTTTGTCTTTTAAAGCGACGCAATCTTCCGTACTGTGTCCAGTGCCGTGATGATACCTGCAATATTTGTTAGGGTGCCCTCCTATTCTGGAGGAGCGGGTAAAGTTACCTGGACTTCTGTATTAAATGCTTCGTCCATGATCATGGCTTGGTTGTCCGTCAGGGGAGTGTATCTCTCGAATCTAGGTCCTTTGGAGATAAGATGTGGCTTATATGGCCTATGCTTCTTATTATTCCGTCAAGGGTCGACAGGCGACTCATGTTTATCGCGCTTCTATACTGCTTGTCTTACCTCGTTACGGAACTTCGACATTTCTTCCATCTGGATATAGCCTTTGGCTCTTTCATGTATTTCGTCCATGCTAGAAGGAGGTTTCTTGCATAGACTATCCGCGAATTTACCAGGTCATAAGGCTGCATCATGGAATGCAGTGCTACTTCAGGATTGAGATTTCTGATCTGAGAGGCGACATGTGAAAATCGTTCCATGAATTTACGAAGAGGTTCATTGTCGGCTTGGCGCAATGTCGCCAATGCAACAGATGTTAACCTATGAGTCCGGCTTGTAGCATATTGGGCACTGAACTTTTCGTCAAGGGTGTCGAAGCTGTCGATGGACTGTTCAGGGAGATCACCGTAATGTTAGCGCAACACCCTTCAAAGACGTGGGGAATACTCGACATAATATGGCTTCATTATTAGTGTAAAGATTTGCCTGAGAAAAGAAGGCATCGAGGTGTTCGTCCGGGTCGGTGGTTCCATCGTACCTCTCTAATTGTACAGGTTTCCAACCGAAAGGGATGTCGACCTCCATGATACGATCGACAAGAGGATTACAGCGAGTGTTGTGCCTTTCCCTCCGGTATCCCTGCGTTAAACTGCAGATTCCTGGAGGGTCGACAGTTTGTCGAGGTTGCGAGGGCTGTTGAGGGTGTGACTTGCCTTGTGTCTGTTCTTCTCTGGTGGTGTGAGTATGTTCGTCCTCTCGAGGATGTCTCACTCGAGCTTCATCGTGATCAACTTTCAACCTTTGAATTTCTTCCTGGTGTCTATGTTCCATCTCCGCTATGCGATTCTGGAGTTGCCGTATGGTGTCAGCGTTCGTCATGGTAGTTTGTGGAGGGTTAGACACGTCGATAGGAGTGTCGTGTCTAACACTGGAGCGAGTACTGACCATGGCTGAATGCTGGTGATTTTCTGGGATGCGAGGCTGCAGGGTAAGTTTTACCTAGGCCCCACGGTGGGCGTCAAATGTTCTTGCCAAAATCTAGAAATTCCACGTGTGGACTTGATGTGGCCTTGGTGGACCCCAAATTATGTGATGCCGGAGTAGAGTTAGACTTTGCTTAGAGGAGGGACCTGCAAAACAAAGAAAAAACACTCTGACGCTCAAGTCAGAACATTAAATTTGTAAAGATGACCAAGTGTGGACTCGACCTAGTATATGGAGAATAAGGAACTTGAGTAATGCATTCAAGTATATATGAGAGAGATGTAGTGAAGTGTGTAGAGTAAATCCGAAGGGGATTGGAAGTGACAATGAAGTGAAGTTAGAGAGAACCTAGAGAGTTGCATTTATAGCGTGGAGTGAGCCTTGGACCATTGCTTATAGATAATCTGTTGATAAGATAATAGAGAGTCGACGTCCGTGCTCCTGTAACGGTATTGACAAGCAACCCGAACATTGTGTCCGAACTGGCCCCTAGAGACTGAATAAGCGCCTATTAATGAGACAAGGTTGACATGGAGGGTGACCACGTGTACATTGACATTTATGAGGTGTTCACGTGTTATTCTACTATTTTGAACTCTGCACTTTCCTACCAAAAACCTATAAAATTATCTCATTTTTTTTACTTTCCTTTCTCTCTCTTATGTTTTTTCCTCCTATATTTTTTTTTTCAACGATACATAGTAACATACCGTATAAGAAAGAGAAGTTTTTTTCAACGATACATAGTAACATACCGTATAAGAAAGAGAAGCAAGAGGAGCGCAAGACAAATAAATAAAACCAAAATTCAAAAGTGCCATGATATCTAGGGCCAAATGGAGGCGTCGTGCGCGTACAACTGCAAAACCACAGACCTCTGAGCTGGTGGTTACGTGATCTGAAAAGGCAATCATATGATGCCAATTTATATTCCATAATAATATACTATAAGTCATGTGAATATTTATCATTACGTAATAGTATTACATTATTGACACCTTTTATTCCTTTGACTTTCAACTCTCATGAAGCAGTCGTTTTAACTTACGTGATTAAGCAATCGCTGGTATACTTAGCTGATAAGAAATAAACTATTATTTTTCCTGAAAAATGTATGTTTCACTCGTTGAACATTATGCACAAAAATTTATTTCTTATCTACAACATTATTCTTTTAATAATAAAAGAAAAGGTATCATATATCAATAATATAAAATAATTTTACATTATCATTTAATAATTTTTATGATAATTAATTTATTAAATTTTATAAAATTATCTTAAAAATTATATAAATAATTAGTTGTGATTGAATTACCGTATAAAATATTATATTACTGTTAAACTCTAATAATAATACAATAATACACTTCATTGTTAAACTCTAATAATAATACAATAATACAATAAAAAACAAACCTCTCGAGTGACCCTTATTTAATTGTGAACTTGATTTCTATTAATAGTTAACTTTCCTATATCACAGCCATTTTACATCATTTTTTGTTTGAAAATGTACGAATTTGAGTTCCAACGTAGTCCTTGGGGTTCATTTTTTCCGGATTTCACTCCCTCAATCAACGACTTTCCTAATAACTTCACATTATTTATTGTAGCTAACTGCTTAATTCAATTAACTCACTTTCATGACTTGGTAAAAACGTTTCACTCACATGGAAACCACAAAATTCACAAGTGATAGAACGAATTGAGAAAAACGCAAGCCCACGAGTCTAATCACTAGACCAAAACAAAAAAAAGAGGTGAGCTATTGTTCAATAGTACAGCACGAGTGACAGCAGAATTATCATAAAAGAAAGAAAGGAAAAAGAATGAAAAATAAGAGAATGAATTAATGAAACGATTAACCAATTAGCTAAATAAATAGCAGAGAGGGAGGGAACCTTCGCTTTCATTCATTCACTTCCAGCAATGGAATTAGAGGACTTGTTCCCTTTTGCTACACTTTGAAATATAGTAGCTTTTTCCTTTGTCGTCATCATTATTAACTCATTATGATCAATCAATACCTTTCCTATGAAGTTTTCATCGTTGGCTCTCTTTCTTAATACAAAATCCCAGTTCAGGAATTCTTCACTTTTCTATGCCACACATTGTACACACTTCTCTCTCTCTCTCTCTCTCTCTCTCAATCTTGATTTTGCTAGTTTTGTTCCACCTTTTCAGTTTTCATGTCAAACTTGAAGCTTTGATGATTTTCAAGCACACCCGTCTTCTTGTTTTGAATTGATTCATAGCTGAAGTTTCAGTTGGTGGATACGGAGTTTGTTCTTGTTCTTCTCATTGGTATGTAAATGTTGATGTAACATGTTGTTCTCTGTTTCTTACTTTTTTCTAACCGTCTATTCGAGTGTTTAGTGAAGGAATCTTTTGTTCTGTACGATGTTTATTGTTCTGATAAAAATGAAACAATTTTCTAGAAAGATATTTTGTTTACAGTAAACTCTAATAACTGGTACCGGAATTTTGAGGTTCGGAGTTTTTGGTTCTTCTTGCTTTTCCTGCATTTTCAGAGAAATCTGTTGTTGGGTTTTCTTCTCTCTTGACTCTGAATCACTTTTCCATGAATGGATTATGAAGTTTTTGATTTGAGGTGCTTAGAAGACTAAGGTTCTTCTTTCTCTTCTGGGTTGGCATAAAAGTCAATGTCCTCTGATTTTTCTATTAGGCCTATCTATATAAATCTTCAATCACTTTATCACTTTTATCCAAAACTATGAAAACAGGGTCAGTTTTCTTTTCCTCCCTTTACTACAATGTTATTGTTGATTAGATTTCTGCATTATTATGTTCTACATAGGATGCAATACTATCTAAAAAAATTTAGTCCTTAAATTAGCAAGGTTTAGTGTTCAATTATAACACCATTCAAAATGCAAGAACTGCAGCTTTTGAATAGGCTTTCTTTGAAGGAACTGATTGGTTAATTCTTTCTCTTAATTTCTGTGCAAAATTAGTAACTTGTTTGCGTCAAATGTGATTTGGATCTTACAGCTTAACAGATTTAATTTAAGATGTTCTGATTTTTTTGTTATAAAATGCTCTTCAACAGATGCCCCCATTAATTTGTGGTGATCCAGGGTGTGAAAAGGAAGAGTGCTGGTTCATTTCACATCATATAAAGGGAAAGGAGAAGACATGAATTTTTTATTGGTTGAGACATGAACCCTGAAATTGACGACACGAAGATGAGAGTGTTCTGGTTGACCCTTTGATATATGGGAGGCTTATTGCACATGTTTGAGTTCAATCAGGGTAGGATGGCCAAGAAAGTTCATGCCCAGAGGAACAATAATGGTGGTAAGTGTTACTTTATATATTGAGAGGCTTCACTCTTGCTACGATAGACCTTTTTGGGTTAGGTAAGCTTCAAGGAAGCTACATTGAGCATTTGTTCACTAATTTCTAAGCATTCCTTTCCGAAATTGGAAAGCTTCAAGTTACTATTTGCTTGCCAAGTTTTGTATTAGTTAATCACTTAAAGGTTGTTGTGTTAAATGGTATGAAGCAGTGTAAATATCAGTGCTGATTCGTTTGTTGCATTTTCTAATATATCTTGCATAGACTATTGTTATTAATTGTTGTTGTTGTTGTTAAGTTCTATTTTATCCCTCCTCTGCTAGATTTATTTAGTCAGGTTAATTCTTATTTGTTATCATACTGTGTGTCATGCAGACCTGGAAAGCTCTGGAAATGGCATGGAGCTGCAAGTAGAAATATCTCAGGTTCACTGTGCAGAAGGAGAATTACCAGTAAGTTTCTCTTCACATTCCTTTATGTGTTAAGGGTTTCAAGAAACCGTCATATACTTATACATCATGTTTCTCTTATCGTTCTTAAATGGAATGTACTCTGGTGAATTTTCAGTACTCTTGTCAAGTAGAAGATGGCTGGTCAAAGAAAAATAGTATCTCAAATGTGGTTTCAGTGAAAAAACTGAACAAAGAGGATTTATCCAAACAATCAGGCACCACCAGAAATAATGCACCAAGCCTTGTGGCAAGGTTGATGGGGATAGACACCATGCCACTACCACCAGAGACTAAGTCTGTTGTTCCATTGGACGACAGCAAACATGAAAATATGGAGAGGAAGTTTTCAAAAAAAGGAATGAATCGAAGGGGTTCGGTTGGCAGCGGTTCCTCCAACTTTAATTCTTCTAGCCAGATGGAATTTGATTCATTTTATCAAGACATCGATGATGATCATGATGATGGACGCAGACAAAATTTTGGAAAACCAAGGCCTAGGGAACATCCTATGGAAGAGGAACTGCAAAAATTCAAGAAAGAATTTGAAGCATATCAAGCATCAAGGTTTAAGGAGTGCTCAAAGGATGTTGAAATTGGAAGTGGTTCTAGGAGAATGCTTTCTCAAGAGAACCCGAGGAAGGAAAAGATGCTACAGATTGCAAGTTCAAAGACAGATAGCTACATATTTAAGACAAAGCTACCTAATGGTAATATGATGGAGCCAATCCAAACTACGAAAAAAGAATCCTTTCCTTCAAGAAGTAAAACACTAAGTCGAGACTTTGAAGAGTCTTTAATGATGAAATCTGGAAGCAGATTAGATATATGTGCTTCTTCCGCTCAGATAGTTATCTTGAAGCCTGGTTCTGATAGGATTTGCAATTGCAACCATGAAGAGAATTGCATCAGTATATCAGACACTTTACATGGGAGAAAAGGAATAGAAGATTTTCTTGAGGAAGTGAGGGAGCGGTTGAAATGTGAACTGCAAGGGATTAGAGCTAGTGGAATTGAGACACCTTACAATGAAAAACTATCTGATGGTAAAGAGGTCAGAGAAAGTGTGACTAGAGATGCTGAACCAAATTTACTCCGCTCAGAATCAACAAGATCATACAAAAGTAAAATGCAGTTCAATAGACCAAGTTCTCCAGAATTTTTCAACATAGATACCGGAAGATTCTTGTCAGAGAGGCTAAGAAATATTGTAAAAAGTGAACTGCATTTGGACATTCCTGAAGTGGCCTGTTACAATGATAGAGTTAGACTAAAGCAGGATACTACAAAGTGTGCAAATGACAAGAGCCGGTGGGGAATTTTGAAAGAGAGAAAAGAATTACAAACAGGTTCCTATAGACACAAATTAGATGACAATGTATTGTTCCACAAGGATTTGTCTCCTAGAAACCTTGAAAGATCCTTGTCTGCTCCTGCATCAGGAACATCATTTGGGAGGCTTCTTCTAGAGGACCGCCACATTTTGACGGGCGCCCTTATTCAGAGGAAGCTTGAAGCTGTTGAAGCAATGCCTGTGGATGTCAAAAAAAAGAAGAAAGATGGGTTTAATATTAAAGAAAAACTTTCCAATTTTAATTATTCTCTTGGTCTCAGAGGGAAGCTGTTAGGAAAAAGGGTTCAGTCAATAGTAGAATCACATGGCAGTGAATACGGTCCAATTTTGAGAGATATCAGGAGTGGACCAACTGTTCTCATGAAATACGGTGAGAGACATGTAAGTTTGCTATATACATTTTTCAGCATTCTCCTCAATGACCTTTGTTTTCAATTATGTTGCATATATGGTTGTTATCTAATAATCGGAGTTTCTTTTATACATTAGGAGAACTCAACTGAAGTACCTCCTAGTCCTGCATCTATGTACAGCTGTGTTCATGAAGAAAATTGGAGACAGACTGGATATTCAAGTTTAACATCAACTCCAGATGTATCTTCATTGGATGATATTTTTATTCCCAAGGTTTTCAGAGATATCAGCTCTGGTTTGAATGGTGAGAAACAATTTTAACTTTCAATTGATGCAGTGCAATGATACGACAGTTCATAAAAAGAATGTCAATGCCATCTCATTGTTGTTCTATTGCATGTGCATATATAGTTAAATCCACAAATGACATTTAGTCTGTTCTTCAAATGAATTCGACCATACTTCCAAATTTTTTTCATGTTAAATTCACTTCAAATTTTATCTGTAGATAATTTGTTTCAAGAGCTACACAATTTCATGTATAAGAAACTGAAAGTTATGTGTTAATATTTCTATAACTTTTTGCCCCTTTCATATGTCCTTTAACAAGCATTCTATGTTTAGTTAAATTTTATTATAGCTTCTGAAATCTTGTAAAACACACTAATTTAGAAACTGATTATTAATTAAGTTGGTATTTTATAGAATGAGATTAACAATATAGTGCAGACTCTTCGCTTCTTCTGCTTGGTCACAATTTGCTTAGTAAAAGCATTGTTCATATTAATCTTACAAACTTGTAAACAATTGAACTTTGTATATATATATAGTCCTTGAATCTTACAATGTAATTGCATTTGCTTGTTGATTTGACAGAGCTAAAGAGACAACTCAGTCTACTTGATTCCGACGGCTCTGAGGACTTCACCACAAAGCAGGAGCCTATTGAGTCTGAATTAGTTCAATTGGATGATCCAGCAGAATCATATGTAAGAGATCTGCTTGTTGCCTCTGGTTTGTACTTTGGTTCATGGGATAAGTCTCTATTAAGAGGGGACACATTTGCAAAGCCTATTGGCAACTCAGTTTTTAAAGAAGTGGAAGAGTCTCATCACAATTTGATCAAGGAGGATGAAAGATCCACAAAGGATCAGCAGAACAAGAACAAGTTAGAGCACAAGGTTTTGCTTGATTTGTTAAATGAGGCACTTTCAATTGTTCTTGGACCACCTTTGACTTTGTCTAGATTCAGAAGGAAACTAAGCAATTCCTCCTTGCAGCCTCCACCATGTGGAAAGGAACTACTGAAGTTAGCATGGGACATTGTTAGTGTTTCTTTAAATCCTTCATCTAACACATCTTATTCACTTGATAGTTTGGTGGCAGAGGATCTTGGATCTATCTCCTGGTCTGGACTAACAAATGATCAGATTGATACATTGGAAAGAGAGATGGCATGTCTAATCACTGATGATTTGGTTGAAGAATTCACAAAGGATATGGTCTTTTAAGTGTAGCGTGAAGTATCATTATGCCCTTTGCTAAGATAACTGTTTCTTTGCACTGGAGCAAGGCATGTACATGATTATCTTATAATAACCAAAGTGAAAGATTACTTTCTATAAGTAATCATTTCTTCAACACTATATAAAGGGGGAAGGGAGACCTAAGTGCAAACCATTCCAAGTCATCCCTCCTAGCTCATTCACGTGACCACTCTCTCCCTAAACCATCTTCATTTCATTCCATCTTTCTCTTTTAAAGCTTGAATCAAGTAAGAAAAACAAACCCATCACCTTGAAGAAATTTCGTGAGAAACCT
>PYAF01002937.1:99215-111538 GCA_007407185.1 Glycine tomentella | reverse complement strand
GTAGTAAAGTTCCTAGAAATTCTATTCTAGATTTTCTTGTCACCTATTAGTAATTTATTACCTAGGAGTATTGTATTGAAATTTTTCTAATCTCTATTCTAGGTAAAAAAAATCCTTTAATCACATATTACTAATTGATCTAAAACATTTCCTAAATTACACATTTAACACGTATATAAAAATATTGGGGTGTTACATGGAGAACAACTCTTACCCTATGAGCTAGCTTTTGGGGTTGAGTTAGGTCTAAACCCACATTCTAATAAAGGTAAGTGTCCAAGAATGTTCCATGAAATGACAAATTGCAATTACAAGCGAAGCATAAAGATGATGATTCGCCACTCCAACAGAAATGAGTTGCAATCCCATTTTTGAATCTGTTTTGAAAATAACCATTGTTAAGCCCATGTCTTTTGAAATGCATTTGATAAAATGAAGATGGAGATGATTTTGATATTAGTTAAAATTTAGAGAATCTTTTTTTAAAAAAAAAAAAAGTGTGTTGTTGTCTAATTAGGATTAGAATTTCTTATTAGTAATTCACACAATAAAAGTAAACATTTAAAATCAATATAAAATATTAGAGTTTACAGTACGATTGAAGAATAATACCAAAACCTTGTAAGTTTTGTCATTTGGTGTTTTGTGAGAGTAAAAGTGGGAAGATTCAATGCACAAAAACATATGCAAAGAACTCATAATTCATAAATCATATGGCATTCAATCATGATTGAATTTCGGTCAATGGATTGCTGATTGAATGTTGCCATCTAAAATATTAAAAAATTATGTTTAGTTTTTCATAAATCGACACAAAATAAGTAACTGCATAAAATACAGGCTTAAGAAATAGTGGTTCTGAATTTTGTTTTTTCCACCTCACTTATCGCTTCAATAATGGATTGATCCATTCATGGTGTTGTTCTTCACTAGCTTGTGGGTCAATCAATCAAATGTCCAACAATGTATGGCCATGAGCATGCCATTCATTTATTTTTTAAACTATTACTCCCTTTATTTAAAAATGACTAATATTTTAATATGGCAAATGCTAATTAAGAGTATAGAAATGCATAATAATGCGTTTGTCTTTGATTTTTAAATATACGAACATATGATTTTGAATAAAATCTTTTTCATTTTTATTCCTTAATCATTATCCATAAACACTGGTTAGTAAGACATTAAAACTTTTATTTCAAATTTATCCTAAAAAACTGCTTTGATATATTCATTCTACTCCCTTTG
Organism: Glycine tomentella; assembly: GCA_007407185.1. Taxonomy (NCBI): domain Eukaryota; kingdom Viridiplantae; phylum Streptophyta; class Magnoliopsida; order Fabales; family Fabaceae; genus Glycine; species Glycine tomentella. The sequence continues at coordinate 110,290 of PYAF01002937.1, read as the reverse complement.
TCCCGTCATAATTCTTGTCTTAGTTATTTTTTTACACAAACCAAGAAAAAACAATAAATATATGAAAAATAATAACAATTTTATAAAATTAACCTTATCATCATCATTAATTCATTTATAGTTTTTGTTGTTCATCAAATAAGAATATAAGTGAAAAAAAATTAATATTACATTGAAAAGCTAAAATGACAACTATTTTATAAAAAAAAATTCTGATACAACAATTTTTATGGGGCTAAGAGAATAGTAACTTTTTAGTATTGTGTCTACCAGTTTGTCAGCCACTATTGCTAATCATCCAATAGTTACAAGTAATGAATTTGTGAAGAGTAAGGGTATTTTAGTAAAAATATTAACACAAAGCTTCAAGCACTTAGAGAATTCAACTTTCTAAGTGGTTAGTCAGAAGACTTGTTAGTACATGTTTGATATGGTTATGAGAACCTAATGTTAATGAGCATTTGCTCATATTCAAAAGACCATTACATACATAAATGTACCTCTTAGTTGTTATAAAAACATAGATTATGTAATGATGATTCAACACTCGGAGATGTTGTGTTGATTGTAGTACTCAGAATGTTGTACTCATAAAGACATTGTTCAAAATATTGTTTGAAGCTTTTCATGCAAAAAATCATTTTAATGTTTTATGAAAGTTTTCATACTTTGATGCATATGATTGAATTGGTCTAAGACAAGTCCTATTATCACAAAGATGATTTAGTTCATATATGTCATTTTACAAAATAGTTAAGCTTGTTATGAAAACTTTCTTACGTATGCATTCTAATATATGTCATTCTGATGCAAATGCAGTATATGTGATAGCAAACAACATAATGTAAAGAGGAAGGGAAAAAAGGATCTGACACAAGGAATTTTATATTGGTTCACTCCAACCTTGGGCTACATCCAATCCTCACTTAAACTGATGATATTTCCACTTACACAACCAACAACATGTTGGATTTTACAACTTCCAACCATTTGTTGGACTTCATAACATCTGTCTCACTGCAACACCACACCTGGTCTTGGCTTAGAGATACCTCATCTCAACTACACATCATAGGAGACACAATCCTAGTATTATTCAACTCTTCAGATTGGGCTCTTGAGAAAGAGTCTCATCAGGTGGATATCAGGGAATTAGCAAAAAATAGTACCAAAGAGGGACTTAGCGGCAAAGAGGCGATTAGACAAGGAAATCTAGAACTTTGTTTACTGCACTTTCTCTTAAGCAGTGCGCAGTGTCACTGCAGCAAGCGTATGCAGGTTCCGAATCTTCGAAGACTCTGTTACCTTTTACTTTCTTATGAGTGAGCGGTGGCATTAGGTTTCCTATCTACAATTCATTAAACACCCTCTTGGGAAGGAAAACCCACTCAACCACGACACCAACTTGATCATGGGAGAGACAATACAAGTATTTATTTCACCTCTTCAAGCTACCTAAGTATTGTTTCACTCTAGCCTCTTTTGGCAGCCATCTTAGAGACTCTATCCAAGTTACCCACCTTGATGTATGTCTAAACCCATTAGACATGAATTTCCCAAATCTACTTTGCAATGAAACCCAATCTTCAAGCAACTTTCAAGAACACACAAGCTGTCCAAGCTTTCATGAAAATGTATGGCTGGAAGCTTTCTTTAATGGCAGCAATGGAAGATGGAAGAGAGGTTAGGGATGAAGATGGAAGACACCGTGAAGAAGCTCTCCAATAAGTCTAGGAAGAATCACCACAATAGCTTGAAGCCATTGATAAGAAACAAGAGGTTCTTGCACAAGAACTTGAGAGAAACTCTCACAACAATTTTCAGAATTGTATTAATGAACCAAAGTTACTTTACATTTAGTTTGTGGACAGCTTATATAGGCCACAAAATTACACATCAAATGCACATGAAATGGCAATGCAAATGAAGCTTGAAGTGCAACAAAAGGAGCCTAAATGCAAGCTAAATGAAGCTTATGATGCAAGCTTCCCTAAGTGACCCTTGGCTGTCCCAAATTCAAATTTGGTGCAGTATTTTTAGCTTCTAAGTACAGCCAACAAGTTTACTGAGTTGCTACACAAATTACACACAAGTGCACCTACACCTCTTTACACAATTTCACTAAAAGGCATTTTTATTTGTCTCAACTTAAGCTTCTAACAAGTGTTGAAATTTATTGAATTGAAATGGACTTGAGAGATCAAAATTCAGCCCTTGTTCTCCTTGGATTGGTGTGCTTCCTCATGTTTGTCCAAGTTAGCCTTGATGTGGTCTTGAAGTGCTTGAGTTCTAGCTCTTGTCATGGGTCCTTTAAAACTCACCAAAGGAAGTGCTTCAAGCTTTTCTTCTAGACCTTTGGCTTGGAATGGACCTCCATCACACTTCCATGGGTTCTCCCAATCACTTGTTTCACATCCAAACTTAACCCACATGTTTAATTTGGGATGCACATATATTACAAACTAGGAGGTGTTCAAGGGGGTTTTACAGCTTTACAACACTCATTAGGTGAATCTTCTTTGAAGCTCTAAGTTGTATGCACTCCTAGTGCAACCATTATGAGCTTTGAATGCATCTGAAGTAGTCTCACATGTCAAACTAGTCGTTATTATGCCAGTTGGTGACTTTACTTTGAAGTAGACAAACTACTTTTGACTATACAATTATCAGCTCCTTTCTAATCAGCCTTTATGATCATCAATTTCTCATCATCTTTTTAATGGTCTCTCTGAAATACCTTTTGGTGTTGTGATTACCCGACATTTGGTACACTCATTTAGTGTCGGTAACTCACAGACCTCACTTTGCTACTCTTGACAGGCTTAGAGACTATGTTTTTGGAGTTGGGAGATGAGAAGTCGGTATATGATGTATCCGTATGTAGCGATTGCTTCCAACTGTCATTCACATAATTTTGTAAGACCATCAAGACCTGGGAGGATTGGTGTTAGTGATTGGGCCCAATGATGAATTAAGTGTGATAGTTACGTGCTTAGGATGCGAGAGTGTTGTTTATTTAGATAACCACACGCAGTGATTATGTAGATTGTATGTTTTAATTTTGTTTTACTATTATTTGTTGTTTGTGACATTCAAAGAGCGGAGGACTTACCCCTACAACCAACAACTTTCAGGTACTGACGATTACGAGTACACCGAGGTATCTACAAGCTCAATGTAGCTCGCAAAGAGAGCGGGTATGGCCCTGCACTGTAATGCGGATTACACATTACACCTACCATACTCCAGTCCACATAGTGCTAGCTGATAGACTGGATACAACATGCATTCAGTTCACCCAATGGATGTTACAAAGGATCGAGGTGACCATTCTAACATGTCTTCTAAGGAGATAAAGGAGTACCGACAACTACTGAGGCAGTTGGAACCAACGTCTAAGGAGGAGAGTGACAATTCTTATGTGGACACGTCTTAGTTAGTTCTCTAATTCTAGGGTGATAAGTGGTCTGCTTTGGTCCTAATTTCTTTACTGTTTTGATATATTTTAAGAGATATTTTCTCCACATACATGTGTTATTGTTGTGGTAGGCTAGGGATGAAAAATGTATTTTGTTTATTATTACACTATTATGGGTTGTATCTGTATATTTCTCTGTGACACTACAAGTTTTATTTTATTTATGTGTGGAAATTGAATTACTATACATGTGCATCTATTTTAATTTGATGTAGTTATTTAGCATTTTTCGACTATCGCGTTTTGTTTAAAAAAATAGTATAGGAAGATGTTTTTACTATTTATCAGTAACGGTTAAAAAAAAGTAACGCGTATTTATAAAATAAATCAAATTAAAGCATTTTCAATCAATATTTTCAGTTTAAAATTTGAGGTGTTACAATATGTAAGCTTGTAAAGCTAAAAGTTACTATGAACTCTAGTATGTTAGGATGGGTGTTTTAATTGCCTTTATATGCTTTAATGTGTGTGTGTCATGCATCATAGGCTAGGAAACCATTTAACTTTACAATTTTAAATATTATTTTCAATTAAAATACTGCTCTATGTTTATTCAATGACTTAAATTCATTAATAATTAAATATATAAACAACTTAAAAAATAGTTTTAAAATAATACAAAAATATTATTTAAAGAAATTCATATATAGTCATGCAGAATTAAATCATATTGATAGTATTCTTCAATGTTTCATCATTGATCATAGTCGTGCAGAATGTTTAGGGTATATAAAAACAATTCATATATAACAGTATTAATATTATTTAAAGCAACACATTATAAAAACTGTAGAAAAGTTTAGGGGGCATGGCCCCCCTTCGCTCCTTCAATGCTCCGCCACTGAACTTGATCCTTTAACAATTTTCTTCTCTTTAACTTTGATTTGAATGAAATGTTGACTTAACAAGTTGCTTGGACAGCTAATCTTGCTACACGTTCGTCAACTTTCATTGGACCAATTGTTACACCAAATGCTTCTTTTGTCACTATAAATCCACAACTATTTTTCCCTATGCATGCAGCTTCCACCACAGATTGGCTGTCAGTAGCTTCCCACGTACCTTTACTGAATGAACCACAATTACCTTTTGGATTTCCAAAGCTAGCAAATTGGATCTGTGAGATTATTTTCCCACCTTGGCATGATAGCTCTAACAATGCACCTTCTTGGACTTGGGCACAAATAGTTCCAGTTATCACGGTTTGAAAGGAAACATTTTGAGGATTTCCACCTATTTCTTCAAACAAAACCAATGTGTTCTTGTCATTTTTCAAGAATGACCTTGGTACATGGTACCACCTTTGTGATGGATTGCCACAGTTGGTGTTGCATTTTTCGGCTGGCTTGTATTTTCCACGATAGTCACAAGTGTCACTGCACCCATTGGCAGCAGTAATCCAAGAAGTCCAATAACGACCAATGCTTTGTCCATTAACCCAAGCTTCTCCTTTACCCAAGCCAAGCAAGTCCACAACCACAGGGTCCTTTCCGGAAGGAGCTACAAAGTCAGCCTTATACCAAGTCAAGGGTCTCCCAATAGGATAAGGTGAATTAGTGCGCCATGATACACCAATGCGTGGTTGAGGATCATATAGACGCTTTTTTTCGCCATTCAAACCAATCTTGTAAGACCAAAGGTTGGTTGACAAATCTATAGTCACATTATTGTTTCCAATTAATTGAACAGGGCCACCTGCTATACCAGTTTTTATCTTATCGAACTTCGCACCATAGTTTGCAAGCCCAACAGTGGCACTAAGCAAAGTTATGATGTTTGGTCCCTCCTTCAAAGAAACGTATTTCTCATATGTGAAATTGCCTCCCCATTGGCTAAATTTGTATCCTGCATGCCTTCCATTAACATAAGCACGAAGGGTATGCCCCATAGTGTTCACACGAAGAGTTGCATTGCTCCAAATGGAAGTGTCATTGATATCAACACTAGTCATGTACCACAAGTAGTCACTGACATCGAAAGTTAGCTCTTTTTGTTCAAGAAGTTGATTTACCTTGAAGTTGCCCTTTCCATGCATGGTGTCTTTCTTTTTCTCTGGTATCCATGCCCAAGTGAGCTTATTAGAAGAATTATCACTCTTCTTCACCATTATCGAGGTTTGACTATTAACCTTTGCGGTGTTGAAAACTTCTTTGTTGCAACCATCAAGAATGGTCACAGACCAAGCAGGGAGAAAGTAGTTACCATCTTCTTGCAAGTCAACATTTGCATCATTGTTATTGTTGGTATTGCTCAAGAAACAAAACCTTTCCCCATTTGTGTGGGTATATGTTGTTAATGTGACTTCATTGCCAAAATCCTTGTCAATCCTTGTCCCATTGGTGATGATCTTTTCCCCTAATTTTATTGCTGCATGAAGTTGCTTAAGATGTCCCCATTTGGGTTGATTCAAATTGCCATACTCATCAAGTGGTGCATCATACTCGTAAGATGTTGTCATATACGGGCCTCCTGCCGTGCGACCAAAGTTAGTTCCTCCATGGTACATGTAATAATTATTCAATATCCCTCCATTTTGGAAAAAACGTGCAACTGAGAAAGCTGAATCTTCAGCACTTCTGTGGGGGACCCTCTCACCCCATTTTTGGAACCATCCAATCCAATTTTCAGTGAACATTTTGGGACTTTTGGGGTTATTGGGTTGAAAACTGTCACAATAGTGCCCGTTGCAAGTGTTGATCATAGGTTCTGGAGCATCATGTTGCTGACACATGATCCAAGGGACACCGATATTTTGTGCCAAAGCCATTTGTGCACACCATTTGATATATGTCTTCCCTGCATCTCCATAATCTGTCATAATGTTTCCATATTCATTTTCAATTTGAGCAAGAATAATGGGTCCTCCTTGCGATGCAAACAACTTTGCTTCTTTAGCCATGTTCACAATCTTTGTAGTGAAAATTTGCATTTCGTTCTTGTAAATTGGGTTATCTGTTCTCAGCTCAATCCCTGGCATATTGTGTAGCCATAATGGGAAGCCTCCAAAGTTCCATTCGGCACAAACATAAGGACCAATCCTTAGAATGGCATACAACCCAGCCTCTTGGATTAGCTTAAAAAATTTGATAAAATCCAAATTTCCTGAGAAATCATATTCACGTCGAACGGGTTCATGGCGATCCCAAAATATGTAACTTTCGATGGCATCAAGGCCTCCATCCTTTGACTTTTGTAAGATGTCAGGCCACATCTGCATTGTGCTTCGAGGATAATGGACCGCACCGGAAAAAATAACGCGTCTTTCTCCATTAATAATGAGAGAACGTGCATCATAAGTAATCTCGGTAGCAAAGCATGAGGCTGTGAAACCTAAGAAAAATAAGGCAATCCCAACCCACGAAGAACCCATTGGAAAAATATATCACTATTCAATCTTTGTTATTACTTCATATAAAAAAGTGAGGTTATATATATAGATATAGAGAGAGAGAGAGAGAGAGAGAGAGAGAGAAATGTTACTTGCTTAAAATAGATCATGAATAACTAAATTGGGTTTGTTGTCAAATTTTGGATTAACAACTTGTTTGCTATTATAATCACAAGTAACAATGGATTAAAATGACACAAATAAGGAGCAAATATCCTTTGACTCCTTTAATATCCATAACTATATATATATTCAACTATTTTGAGAAGTATGACCTGTACCAACTAATTTTGTATTTTAAAATTTCTATTTTGCTAAAACCTTTATTTCTTATCTATTAATATTCAACGTGAACTTCAATCATTGTTTTGTTACAACTTTAGGATATCCAAATTGTAGTTATATTGTGTATGTGATGTGTTATCTAGCTGTAGATGATAGGGTGTGAGATTTAAAAATGTACCATTTGTATATTGTCATTTCATTTTGTTTTTTTTTTTTCATCTCGCAATTAAGCCTATTATTGTGGCATGTTCATAATACCAGGTTAATGGCGTGTAATTTTCTTACTTAGAAAAAAAAAAAAAAAAAAACATCAATATTATTCACTTCCACAGGATCACTCATTTTTATTGAAATTAATATTTTTCTTTGTATTTTCCTTTTATTACTAAGACATTATTTTTCTTTTCAAGTTTTAAGTTTGACATAAACCTTCTATTTTTTGTTAAAACTTTATTCATGGACAGATAAATAAGATTATTAACCAAATAAGAAATTAATATTAGTTATACAATAAAAAGAATTTGTTAAAGGGGATAGACTTTAGCCATCATCACTTGTACCCTAGTGATCCTGACTTAGGGGCAATTGTTATGGTAATCACCTAGGCTATGGGCTCCAAGTTGAGGCCCACAAAACTACCACAGAGGAAATATCTACAGGACAAGTCCCAAAATAATTAACTGAGAAGATTCACTCACACATTCAATTGCAATTCTCACATCATCTCATTTCCACCTCCAATATCGCACCACTGTGTTTGACCCTTACGCCACCACGAGGGGCAAGAGGGATATCTTGACCTTTCGACTTCAGCCAACATCACTCATACCTAAGTGATGCTAACATAGTTTTGGGATGGGTCTAAGTGTTAGGATTTGTGAAACCTTTGGTGCGAAAACTGATGCGCTTGGAATGGTGATAATGGGGCAACTGTTATGGTAATTGCCTAGCTTTGGGTTGACCCACTCCAAGTCAAGGCCCACAAAACTACCATAGAGGACATATGTGGGGTAAGGCCCAAAATAACTAATTGAGAACATAAGAAACTATAAAAGGACCTCTATTTTACAGAACAAGGCAAATTTTATTTTCACCCACACATAAGAAACTATAAAAGGACTTACGTTCCACCTTCAATATTGCACCACTACATTCCAACCTTATGCCACCACGTCGAAGCTTGAATTCCAGTCACCTTGAGTTCAGATCACATCATTGGCGTTATCTGTGGGAATTAATCATCGAAATTTTGATTCAATTCACCAAACGTCTTGAATGCTTCCTAATTTGAGAAAGATCTCTCAATTTATGATGGTAAGAACGAGGAATCGAAATAGAGCCTTTGCGGCTTCATACCAAAATCAACCACCACCTTCGCAAGTGGATAGAACATAAGCCTCCATAACACTGGAAAATAACGATAGGCATGAGGATGTTGGTGATTGAATCTCTAACTAACTCCATCGTATGGTTGGCCACAATGCTCCAGCAACAACAAGAATGGTTCATTGAGGAATTTTACAAAGAAAACGAAAAAAAAAAGTCAAGAACAAACAAAGGTTCCGAAAGAAGAAGAAAAAAGTCGAGGGAACCGTGAACGAGATGGAAGAAATGATTTTCATTCAAGATGCCATTCTCAACAAGGATTTTGGTTGTTCAAGTTCCCAAACAACTCCAATAGCTTTTGGCAATGGAGTTGTAATATGGATATACTGATCCTGGATTACCTGATTTCTTTTAAATTAGCTTTGTCTTACAAAGGTGCTTCTGCGTTGTTAATTTGTAGAGCATTTTCGCAATCATTGAAAAATTCAATGTTAAAATGGTGCCAATCACTTCTCGTAAAGTCAACAGACTAGGAGTTGTTACTAGATCAAGGTTGAGGAAGCTACAAGAGGATATTAATATATGAAGATGATTTCACTTGTGGAGAAAAATGATGAAAGGGACTTGAAGATCATAAATTTGAGCCTACTTCTAGATTAAGATTGCTTATTTTTGTTGCCCCTTTGTTGGGTTTTAATAATTGCGTAATTAAACTCATGTTGGAGTGTTAGTCTTATTTTAGTACCATGCCTTTTTAGTAGTTACCTTGGTACGTAATTCTTTTTTATTATGCTATTTTTGGGCATGGGACCAAGTGCTCATTTTAATGAGAGGAATAAATGTACCTCTTAGACATTTTGTATGGACCTTTTGCTTGATTATTGAAATTTTAGCTTGTTGTTGATGGGAGAGTGTTTATCTTTGGTTATTCCTTGAAACCTTTATTCTCATTAAAAAAAATCCATTATTTGTGGTGGATCTACCTTAAGTCATCAATTCATTCAAATTGTGGCATTATTCTTTAATCATCTTATCGTAATCCATCTTTTTTATTTTTCTTAATTTTGTCAAAATTCCCAAAACGCTAAAATTTGATCCACATTAGGAATTTTATTACAATCTCACAGAACACAACTAAAATGACACAAATAACAATAAAATAATGCTAAAACTTGTAAACGAATGAGTCATTAATCAATGCTAAATAATGCTTTATCAATACTAAAAAGGAATCCACACTTGATGCAATGCCAGTATCCAACATTGGTTATGCATCTCAAACGTTGTACTAAAAGTATATGAGGAGACCTCAAAATTAGAAGCTAGTATAGCATCTCAAACATTGAATACTTAGTAAAAATTGTAGTAAGATGTGGATTAGATCCTAAGATAGACCTATTTAGCATCTCTAACATAGATCCTGTTGTGGAAATCAACAATTATTAGCATTAGATCATGCATAGAAACTTGAGATCAATGTGTCACATTAAGTTTCATTGAAAACATCAATAAAGCATGGGACATCATTCAACACTTTAGATGTTGCATTGATTTGTAAGTGTTTTTCTTTTTTTTTTCCTATAAAAAATAAAAGAAAATTATTCATGAAAATCATACTAAAAATTTGTTTTTGGTTCTTGGACATTTCCTCAATATTAAAAAAAAAATTAACAACTGTGTCAAGGAATCACCATCATCATCATTATTAATATTAATATTATTAAAAGTAATCAATCAATTATCATCATTATTATCATAGTAAGATGTGTTTTGGTCTCTAAAAATATGAGTAAATTTTACCTTAGTCGTCCTTGCATTTTTAAAATCGTAGTTTTGTTGCATGAATATTTAGTCAAAATTGGTCTTATTCCTTTTTTTAAAAAAAAATCTTAGTTTTGGTCCTTAATGCCATGTGACATGGCAGCCATTAGTCACATTAACAAAAAAAAAATTTAGAGTTAGGGTGAGAGGCTAATTCTATCTATTTTTAAAAATTTGAGCACCAAGACCAATGAAAAAAGTTTAAAGACTAAAATCAAATTCGATAAATTTTCTGAAGACCAAAATCATATTTAACCCATAGTTTAAGTATCAATGGGATCTTACTTAGCTGGTTGAACAATATCTCTAAGTTAAGTTGGTACAAACTCCATGGCACTTAAGTTAAATTCTTAATAATCAAAAGATATAAATACATTAAATAATTAATTCCTTAATTAGTTATAAAATTAAATAAATAAATACTTATTAAATTTTTAAATTGTATGCATTAAAAGCATGGAAAAATTAAAACACATTAAATGGAATTGATTCAATTTGAATAGAATTAGTAAATATTTCCTACTTTCCTAAAAATAGGGTTTTTGTTAATTAACCAGTGTGCCCTTATTCCTTAGGGTATTGGTTAAGAAACTAAAATGAAAAGGTAATTTTTATAAAAATTATAAAACACAAAAAAGATCATAAGCAACACAATTTTTCACTTTCCAATAAAAATATTTATATTTATAAGTTTTTTAACTAATGTCTTAAGAACACATGTTAATACTTGAAAAAAAATATATATATATATATATATATATATATATATATATATAT
>PYAF01002937.1:43645-99115 GCA_007407185.1 Glycine tomentella | reverse complement strand
ACTTATTTAGTTCATGAAAAGTTAGTAATTTTGAAAATTCAATCATTTTTTAACATGATTTTGAAATTTTTTATTATATATATTCTTGATGTGAAATTTGTTTCATTAGATTTAAATTTAAGTACATAAAAACTGTAGAAAACAACTAATGTTCAAAAAAAATAAATCACAACAAGAAAATTGCCATGTAGCTACAGACACTTTTACCTACAGGGATAATATAATGTAGGTAGAACTAAAATAATTTTTTTACCTATAAGAGTTTAATGTAGGTAAATGCAAAAAGATTTAAACTTATTCATACTTGATGAAGGTAAAAACAAAAGAACCTATACCTACCAATGTTTAGTGTAGGAAAAATTTATAAAATCTTGTACCTACCAATATTTAGTGTAGGCAAAATTTATAAGGACTTATACCTACAGACATTATAATCAATGGTAGATAAAATATATAAAATTGTTATTTAAAAAAATTTATTGATGTAAATATGTTTTGATTTTAATTTGAATTTGAAAATGGTTGATGCAGGGTTTCCAAAAACTCCTTGTGTTCTGTTGTGATAGGAAACACCACTCTCTTACTCAATATTCATTCATTTTCGATTTCTATTCTTTTCTACTAATTTCTTTCTTTCTACGCTCATTCCCTCATTCTATCTATCTAATCTATTTACTCCTTCATTCATTCTTCTCTCTCAACACACACACACACACACACTCTTCTTCTTCTTATTCTCTTAGGGTTCCATGAGTGTGAGTAATGCTCCTTCCGAAATGGATAACAACCTGAACAATCCGAGCAGCAACGGGGAAGACCCACCACTGCCGCTGCCGCTGCCGGTTCCCATGTAATTCTATGGCTTCCAATCGTTCCATTAGCTTCTCTTAGGGTTCTACAATATTAAGCCATCCAAAGTTTCTAATGTTGAAGCAAGTTTGGTCACTGGGAAGCCATCATCTGTGTCTTTCTTGTGCTTGAAATTGGAGGTAACTGTAATCATCTACCATCTATTTGAGAAATTGTCTTCTGTGAATTACTAGTATTTTTTCCCCTTTTGAAAGATTAAGGATGATTCTATGCTAGATATATTCCTTTTCTTTTTATTTGCGAGTGTTTTATCTTCTCTATTCTTTGTTCTGTCTTTATTGTAGATATTTGGCCGTGTTTTAAAAATGACACTCAGTTTGGTGTGAACATCAAGTAATATACGTATGAAAATGTTAACATCTATGTATGATATATTTGATTTGTGGTTGAGTAAATCTCTTTGGCAATAACAAAGTAGCTTTGGAGTCATCAATATCTCTGTTATATGGTATAAAAAAAATATACATGAAAAAAACTTTCAAAAAAATGGAAAAAGGCAATAAGTGAATGAAAAAGTGATAAATACATTGTTATAGATCAAACTCACGCAATTATAATAAGAATCAATATATTTTGGCACTCAAACCCTATTATACATCTAGAGAGAGTGATAAAAAAAATTATAAATATTATAGATAATATAATGTGATAAGAAAAGATATAATGAGAAATACTAATTGTTTCTAGTGGCAGATATAAAAACCAATCTAGGAATATCACTATAGAGAAACCAACATCAGAGAGACTGTTTAACGAACCTTTAGCCTGGCCTATTGTGGCCTTAATGTGTCTTTGTAATTCCTTGGGTCTTTTTGTTCCCAGCAGTTATATCTTAGTTAGTTAGTTTGTTTTGTTGGGCTTTTAAGCCCTCCTCTGAATATAAAAAAAACTCTCCTTGATGTTAACATCTATGGTAAGCCACACTACAAGATTGTTATATGGAATCAGTCACTAATTGCCACTTGCTTGAGTTGATAGAAGAGAACACAAAGGAACATGTTCCAAGTTAAAATGCAGAATTCTCATTTAAATGTCTTTTTATTTCAGGTGATCTCAAGTGAATTTGTGAAACTGACCTTGGTTTAATTTCACAATGTTGTCTGACAAAGCATGTATTCAAAATCACTAAACAGAACTTGGCTAATGTGTTAGCTTTATTTATTCTCCCCTGCAATTGTTTAGGAAATAATAATGACTGGTTTAGTATATTGGTAAAATCTAAATCGGAAATTAGTTGCCCAAGCTTTGTTATGAAAGATAATCAGAAATGTGGAGTTTTGTTAAGCTGCTGCAATCCTCAATTCCCTAATAATTTCTCTAATCTTCAGGATGATGTGGAATATGCAGAATGTGAGGCTGTTGTCAAAAGTTTTCCCCCATTTATAGAGGCTATGAAGAAAAGGGGTATTGAGGACATGCACCTTGTAATGGTTGATCCCTGGTAATTACTTGAAGTTGTCTTTACAATTGGGTCAGAATATGACCTCTAAAACATTATCCATGCATAGTGTTGACCTGAATTGCTTCACTCTGCCATAATTTTTCATTGCATTTTACGCAAGAATTGTTGCAAGCTTGTGAAAAGCATAAGGAAGAGCAAGTGATGATGTTGAAGCACTCTAAATTTAAGAAATGGGATATGCTGTCTCATTTCAATATTGTGTGAGGACAAGCAACCCTCGGCCGATAGATTTTAGAGTACGAAGCCAAATTCAAACCAAAGACTCTTTGTCAAGGCTTTCATGAGCAGGTTTTTTAATAAAGCTTACGTGTTTTTTATAAACTTTTAGACTTAAATATGAATTTAGTTATTTAAATTCATGCTTTTTAAGTTTAAATTCATGTAAGCATGTGTGTTTTTTCAGTTTTGATTTATGTATGATTTAATTTATTTTTAATCCCTAGGTATGCATTTTTTTTAATTTTAGTCATTTAAGATTTTAATTTTTTTCACTATTAGTCTTAGTAAGTTCACACTTTAAGGGACCACGTATGGACTGAACATACATTAACCACATTTTTTTCCTCTGCAATATATATATTTTTGTCTTTCTCTGATTCTTGGAAAGCAAAGTCCACACACACCAACTTTCTTTCATTGAACCTTGGTTGTGGGAAAGTGTAGTGACCATAGTAGAAGAAGCAGTGATGTCGTCAAACGCAGAGCAAGCTCCTACCAATTTCAGAATTCTCATAGGAAATTTGGACTTCAATTGTACTATTTCTGCCAGCAACTTTAGTCAATCATCCAATAAATAAATAAATTGTATTTTTTTGTTTGATTGTTGCATCTGAATAATTTAAGTTTCTGGTATGTGAAGTGAAGTTATATTGCAAAATAATTCTTTTTCTCATGCTTGACTTTCAGGAATATGTGTATAACAGGCTTCAGTTTAGGTGAATTTCATAACCTTAGTACTTTTTCATTGATTAAACATAAATTGATTTGAGCTTTTTGATATGAGATATTTTCAATATAATGAAATAGTTGAATTGGCTTATTATTTCAGCTGTGGTTGGTACTTCACATTTGTTCAAGGATTTGTTTACTTGTTTCTGATTTATCTCCAAGGCTTCACAAGCAAGCAAATGGTGAACCCGTGGAAAACTTATGCGAATCTTTCTGCTGTACTTATGGGGTCCCATGGCCTAACAAAGGGATCTTTGGCTTTTCTCAATACCTTTCACAAATCATGTTCAAATCCACAAAGGTAAGTTTTAAATTTGTGACTTGGTTGTATAGTATTATCATAATGTGTGAATTTCTTGTTCATTGTTAACACACAGATGGAGATGCTTTTCTGCTCTACTGTGGTGGGATTACCTTTCTTAATCTCTCCCATGCTTTTCAGTGGAGAGTTATTCAAAGCATGGGCATCATGCTCACAGGTACATTTGAAAATTGGAATAACTTGTTCTTTCTTTCCAAACTTAGACATTTGCTTTCTCAATAGAGTCACCATATCTTGTTCTTGCAGCATCTATATGTGTATTAAATAAAAGATGTTATCACTTTTGTTAGGGACATACCATTGCTAAGCATGGCTGACATTTTGTTCACTGCAAGAATGAAAAATAAATTCAGTGAATGACGTGATGGGTTATTTCAGGAGCAAAATCAAGAAGACCAAATTCAAGGATTTATAAAAAAAATAATAGTGGAAGAAATAAAAACAAGTGCATATGTCTTGAATTTTCTACACAAATAAAAAATTTTCTGCACATGTTTTTATTTCTCCTCTCACAGATATATGGTATGCTTAACTTGAAGAGTATGCATAAGAATGTATGCCTATTTTTTGTCTTCTTTTCGTAGGATTGAATAAACAGGAATTATATTACGGTTGAAGTTTCTCACTTTCTATATTGCTTTAATTGGTGTATGCATTTAACAAATTATCTTATACCACCAAGCCTTCGATATTATATAAATTGGAAAATAAAATATTAATCACTGGTTTGTTGTTATACTCTTATCATATTATATTCTTTTAGTTATTAGAACTTTTTCTGAGTAATTCTATGATGATATTAGATAAAAGATGTCATGTACTATTCACCAATGTACATTTTTTTGTCATGCGTGTGTGGTTTATGGTCATGGTCCCTGACAATAATACTCAAAACTGGAGTCTGAGTGTTGAATATTTTCTGGGAATAATTTATAAAGCATTCGTGTGATTAAGTTGTAGGAAACTAGCTACATCAATTTTCCTAAAATGATAATGTGGAATGCATATTACCTCTTAGTTGTGAATCCATTTTTCTAACTGCTTCTTCATGTCAGCCAATATTGGAGTTTTTGTATGCTTAAAATGTTGTGGTGTGCATAGAAGTCTTGGCTCTCAGATATCAAAGGTAACTATTCCTTATCCACTTTATTAAATAGTTTAGAAAAGAATATTTTTTTACTTTACTAATAAGGAATTTATACTGAGTTCCTTTTTCATTTCTCTAGAATAAATTGAGAGACTAATATACCTATAGATGTGGCTAGTTATTTTTTGAATTGGGTTCAACTTGATTTGATGAGTAAAGATTCAACCATTCTTTATATATGTATACTCATGAAATAGGCTGGTGAACTTCACTTTGTCAGGGGTGCATTATGTTGTTTCATTTTTACTGCCTTATGTTGTGGGAGTTTGCAGGGAAGCCTTATTCTTAGATTTCATCCCACAACATGTTGTGATATGATTATCTTGTGAAATTTAGACAAAAGATACACTAAAATTAGTGATATGAGATTAGGAGTGAAAACTTTTCAGATAAGGGTTTCTTTTCAATGTACTATTTATTTATCATGTAATATAGCTGTAATCACTAATCTTTCTGTAATTTTCATTGTTTAAATGAATAAGACCGGTAGGAATGGAAAATAATGTCTTATGGATAAATTATTACAAGGTATCTCCTCTCATGTCTAATTACGAAATGTGAACTTTCAATTTATTGTTGCTCCTCTGCCACTAGATTAAGGTAAAGATGAAATTATTATCTTATCCTTGCTGCAATCATTAGATAAATAGGTAAAAACTTCTCTTGTGCTTGAAGGAAATTATGCTACCTCTAGATTTTGTATGGGGATAGTAATGAATACACTGTTAAGTCAAGCTTCTCTACAAGCATCACAAGAACACTGCTTTCTCCTGGCTCAGAAACATCTTCCATGACTGTGATGTTAAGGTAATTAAGCTTGGTTTTTGTTATGTGTTTGCAAGGTGCATGTTGGTCATTTTTTTTTTGTCGGTTAATTTTTTATATATGAAAGTATTTTTTGTTCTTTACTTTTCTTTCTTTTATTTTGTGTGTGTGAGGGTAGAATTGTGATGCTTCACTGTTGTTGGACTCCACAAGAAGGAGCTTGTTTGAGAAGGAAACAAATATAAGCTTTTGGTTGAGAAATTTCAGGTACATTTTTCCATAACATATGCCCTGGTGGAGACTTGTATGTTGCTCGCCAACGCCAGCCCGGTAAGCACTTTTCCATAGCATATGCTAAGTAAGCACTATTTTACTCTTTTCTTAACCTTGTATTTTTGTGACTACGTTATTATTGGCAAATATTTACCAACTTCATCCATCACTCCAATGCCAAATAATTTTACTTATCACCTTTAATACATTTTTTCTATTAATTTATATTTTATTTTTATTAATAAAATTCGAACTAGAAACTTGATCTTATAAACAATGTTTGGATACAAAATAAAGGTAATCTGGAGAGTTTTTCAAAGCTTTTCTATTAAAAAAAATTATAGAAAAACTCTCAAAAATACTTATAATTTGTATCTAAATTATAGAAAAACTCTCAAAATAAAGGTAAATATATTTGGACTTTTTCATTACATCCCTTTTATGATTTTCTACATATTTTTTAATTGTTACTTGAATGTTTTTATTCCTTCTTTTTGACTATTTTTTCTTTGTCCAGGTGACATATCTAGCTGATATGTTTCTTGACAAAAACAAGGATTATGTGGTGGCTGAACATCAGGATCCCCAATATATTAATTTGCTTGATTATAACAAAGACTAGGTTTGTGGTTCGATTATATTTAATTAGATGATACTTGCAATTATTAGATGAATTCTGTAGTTTGAATTTATTTTGGTCACAATCATGTTTGTGAATGCTGATGACAGTGTTGTATATTAAAAAATTGGAGTTTGCCAAAGTTTAATTTGAACTTTTATTCTATGATTTAACAAAGTGCATCTTCAAAATAGTGTCTTATCATGCATATTGCATAATGGAAAGCTCATTATATGCTTTTAATATGTTGCAGGATAGTGCCAGTTCTTTGAAAGTTCAACTTGATCGACAAAAGACTGTTGTTGAGAGAATCTTGGTGCTTCTAGCTGAGAATTTACAAGTTGGTTATTGGAATTGTATTGAACAAAGAATGATTTAGCATTGAGTTGGTGAATGAGACCACTCTTTTAATAATTTTTCTATCAATTATGATGGTTTTGTATCACTTTTAATGATTGGTATTTAGATATTATCTTGTGCATTCCTAGATTATGAATTTACTTGGCTTGGTTCCAAATATCAAGATTGTTAAGTTTCGTACATTATTCAAATTCAATATTCAATAATCATTCCTTCAATTATATTATTTTTTCATAAAATTTAATAATAAGAAAATAAAATATATTTAGTTTTAATTTTTCATTATTATATGACTTTTACCTACAGTTGGATATTTTAGGTATATGTTAATGACTTTTACCTATAGTTGGATATTGTAGGTATATGTTAATGACTTTTACCTATAGTTAGAGATTGTAGGTATATGTTAATGACTTTTGGATATTGTAGGTATACGTTAATGACTTTTACCTACAGTTAGAGGGTGTAGGTATATGTTAATGACTTTTACCTACATCTAAAATAAATTGTAAGTACTACCTATAGAGACAGACAAATATAATCATAGGTAAAGATATGTCCGTAGGTAAAACTTGTACATACAGACTAATAACCGTCACAATACGCCCCCTCAAAGTTGACCGGGAAAGTGTCCGTAGGTAAATGTCAATTATACTTTTACCTATAGATTATTGACTTGTAGTGACAGATTTTGTTTGTAGGTAAGTCAATTTTGTTGTAGTGAATAAAAAAGGTCATAAATGTAGTAGAAATCGCCTAAAAAAAATAGTCTCATGAATAATAAGAAAAGAATATGACATTAGATTTTTAGGTTTTCAGTTAATCATGAAACTCACTTTTCATGCATTTTTCACTTTGGTTATGTCTTTTTGTTTGTTTGAACATTAGTTGATTTTCATAGTTTTCATATAAATAAATCTAATAAAACAAAATTTACATCTTAAATCAATAAAAAAAATTCAAAATCATGTTCAAAATAAAAAAATGATAAATTTTTTGAAATGACTAATTTGTCATGAATTAAATAAGTATGGAAACATTTTCAGAACTTTTAAAAATTATAAGATCAAATTTAAAACAAAAAATAAGATAAGGAATCATTTATATTGATAGTATTACAAAAAAAAATGATTTAGTGACCGAATTTATAAATACGATGACTAAACCGTCAAATGCTAAAGGGGTTAGCAACTGAAATGGCGATCGACTTGAGTGCGTCACAAAAACTTGAGTCACTCCTTAAAAACTTGAGTCACTAACTCCTTAGAGTCTGTCTGGATACAAGACTAGAAATACTTTTAAGAGTTTTTCTACTGGAAAAAGCTCAATATTTTTAGTAGAAAAACTCTCAAAAACACTTGTGACTTATATCCAGACAGACTCATAGTCACCAAATATTTGTCGCTAATACTCTCTCCTCCCATTTTTTCCTTTATTTGATATAGAGAAAAAGGAAAGGAGAAAGTATTAGCATATAAATGCTTACTGGTTTATGAAAATTTTCAAAAACATTAGCTAGACTAAAAAATATTCACACAAAAAAACCATTTGCATAAAAATACTATTTGAATTTGAAGTATACAATAATCAACTACGTTACGTATTACTACCTCCGATCTTATATATAAGCAACAAATGATTTTTTTATCCTGATCATAAGCAATAATGATTAATTTTCAAACTTATTCAAAGCTAAATTTCTTTTATACCCTTAATTTATTGCTAACTCTATTTACTATACATTCACTCATTGAACTATGAGTATTAACATTAAATGAGACCATCACTTACAACATTTAAACTTAAGGGTACTTTTGAAATAAAATTTAAAATTTCTGATAATATTAAATATGATCACCACTTTTCTTAATTTTGATGTTTTATATTATATTACACCACTGGACCAGAGGTAATATAAAGGTTAAAAAATACTACCCCATATCGACCCACTCTCTAATCGATTATGGTGCTTTCCATAGTCAATTAGGATGGCTCCCCTTTTCTTCTTCTTATTATTATTATTATCAAAAACCTTTATTTTTACTCTAATTTTTTTATTTCTCTTTAATTATATAATTTTTATTTGTATCCTATTTTCACCTATAATATTCTTTTCTTTTTCACCTACATGTTTTCTCTCACTTCATTTCATTATTCTCTATCAAACAAGGGGCAAAATATGAATAAAAAAACAAGGGGTAAATGTTTTGTTATAGTTAGATAGAAACGCAAGTTGATAAATGTATTAAATGAATTAAATAAATGCATGAATGTTCACTTAAAAAATGCATTAAATAAGAAAATAAAATACATTAAATGAATTAAATACAATTTAAAAGAATTATCATTTAATATAGATAAAAAATAATTGACATCATTATTATTTTATTCTTAAATTCATTTAATTTTTTTTTTATTAAAAAAGTTGGATCCCATGCCACGGGTTTCACTCTTTTTGTACGATATCAGGAAGAAACAAAATAAACACAATTAAATATGAACTCCACCAATTCCCGAAAATGACTGTGCTGCAGCAGCATCCACCACCTCTTTGATTTCTTACCCTTTTTCTCTCTCTTTCTCTTCTCTTTAATTTCTCTTTCCATATAAACGCAGTGTGAATGTACGAGTGAACTTTCCCAAGAAATGAAAAACGCTTCATTTTCTTGTTTTCTGGTTCTTATATAATGAGGTACTAGCTAGCCTCTATTTTCTTCATTCTTATTATTTCTCTCTCTCTCTCTCTCTCTCTCTCTCTCTCTCTCTCTCTCTCTCTCTCTCTCTCACTATATTCATTTTCTCTTTGAAAGATGACCGGGGTTCCTCAAGAAGCATCCGTTTCTCTTGATCAGCTTAAGCATATAATGGATGAGTTTGCAAAGGAGAGGGATTGGGAGCAGTTTCATAGCCCAAGGAACCTCCTTTTGGCTTTGGTATGCTTCTCTTTTAAAACCCAAATAGATAAAATTATACATTTTTTTGTTCTAAATTTCACCTTGCATGAACATTGTTTGTTTGTGTCATTTTCCAAGCATACCAATTTGAATTTCTTTCAAAATTTTGTTGTGTACTTTTTACATTATTTCGTTGAGGTGTTATGTATGCGTATGATCCACAAAAGGGTCTAAACAAAAAAACATGTTTTTTTTGTTCTAGTTTGACCTTGCATGAACATTGTTTGTTAATTTGTGTCATTTTCCAAGGATACTCATGTAATTTTTAAAAAAAAAATTCGTTGTGTGGTTTTTACATTATTTTGTTGTGAGGTGTTATGTGTGTCTGTGTGTGTGATTCACAAAAGGGTCTCACTGAAGTTGAGTCATTTTATTGTTATTTTAATCTTTTTTGTTCTTCATCATGGGTGTTTGAATACTGATCCAGCAGAGGATGTTTGTCATCCTCATTTATGCATTTGGGAACCTTGAATTTTTCTTAGAAGTTGGTTCGGTTTTGTCTTTTTGACAATTTTTTAGTATTATTTTATGCAACGGTGTGTATATTTCGGGTTAAAAGGTTAAAATAAATATTTTTGTTAAAAAGTAATTATATTGATAAGAAAATAATTTATTGCTTTAAAAACTTTGTAACTGTTTTTTCTCGTAACACATGGACACAAAATAATCAATTTTCTTAATTGTTTGACGTTACATTTTAAAAGATTATTAAATCCCAAAGCGTTTCATATTCTTGCCCGTGGCTTTATACTTAGCTGGTGGAAAGTGAAAAAGGTATGAAATTTAAAGTGAAGATTTATTTTCTGCATTTTTTAAAAAAATAATGTTTTTTTATTCAATTTTTATTTATTTTCAACAAATTTAAAGGGAATATATTATTGTGTTCTTTCCTCTTATTCAAACATATCATTAATTAGTAAAAAATATTTTTTTGAAACTCTATTGAACCTGTTGAAAATTGGTGGCTAACTGATTTAATCGATTTTACTTAAAATTATTTATTTTTTAACTTTGAAAATGATATTATTTTGATTTAAAAAAATATTATAACTTATGATATTTTGAAGTAAAGTTTACTTTTTATTATTATAAATTTATGTATATTATGTTAATTTTTTCAATATTACTAAAATATTATATTCACATATTAAAATCGATTTGATTTTTGTTCAATCATTTTTATTTCCTATTTGTTGATTTCACAGGTGGGGGAAGTGGGAGAATTGTCAGAGATATTTCAGTGGAAAGGGGAGGTTCCAAAGGGTCTTCCAGATTGGAAAGAAGAGGAAAAGGTTCATCTTGGTGAAGAGCTTTCAGATGTATTGCTTTACCTTGTGAGGCTCTCAGACATTTGTGGTGTTGATCTTGGCAAAGCTGCTTTAAGAAAGGTCCAACTCAATGCCATAAAATACCCAAAAAAGGTTTATGAAAACCATTCAAGCAGCACTGTCAACCCCACAACGCCAATTGATAATGCAACTACTCAAGATGCTAATTGATGATTATCCATTGGTGCTTATGGTTGTTGTAGTTGCTGTTTTAGGGGGGAACAGTAGGAAAGTGGTTTTGGTATATGTTCTTCTATAAATGGGTGGAGGCTAGTATTATTGGATTGGTTTGGTACTAGGAACATTTATTCTCACCTATGGCATATTGAATCGAATCCCATTTGATGGGTCCAATAATAATACATTAGCTTTGATGAAATGTGTCTCTATTGATTTTGACAGAATTTAATTTCGTCATTTTTATATTTTCAGTCAATTAAAAAATTAATTTAAATAAGATTTATAGAGTGATTATTATAATTTTTTAATTATATCATAATTTATAATTAGATCTTTTAGATGATAGTGTAAAAAAATTACATCATTAATACTAGCAATATGTTTTTTAACACATTTTTTTAAATTCATTTTATTAGTTGAAATTTCAAATTTATGTTGATTTCTACTAATTTAGAAATATGAGCACTTAATTATTTTTTTATTAATCAAGTGTTCACTAACTAGAAAACAAGACGCACATAACACGAATTCCCCTCAATAAAAAAAATGTGTTTAAGATTGTTGTTAACATCTTGGAACTATGTACCTTTCATAAGGAACAATTTTCATGGACGGTTAAAATAAAATTCCAAATATTTATCTTAATTATAAATAAAAATTTGAAATTACTGATTAAATTAGAACATTTTTCTGTAGAAGTTGCTAACATCTTTCTTATCCATCCATTTCAATTAAATTTATTTTAAAAACCACATGCATTTTAAACAGATAATTTGAATTGTTTTTCTTAAATACTTATTATCCAATTCGATTACTATGATTTAATTGATAAACTTAAATAATTAAATAAAATAAACTTACATCGTAGAGCCTTACTAAAACTTTAATTTTCAATAATGGGGTATCTAAAACAATTCCTTGCTATATAGATTGTACATATCTCAGTGTCCCATTGTAATGGCATAAAGTTTTGTCATCTCATTCTTCCTTATTTGCTTCGACCCGTCTATTAGTTCTGACTGCTCTGTGATTTTCCTGCGCACAAAAATACGTGAAAACGTTTGCACTGTGGTATTTGGATTTTCATTTAAGACATCTAAGGGATTGATGGCGTGAAATGGAGATTTTTTTAAAAAAATTGAGTGAGATAAAATAGCCACATGGAATGGTCTGCTAGGAGAAGCTTAGTAATTTACTAATAAATTTGTTACAAGCGATATGTCTATGATACTGACCACGAAGGGATTCCTAAGATCGAGAGCAAGCGAGGTGTTGTTAGTGTGGTATGGATACGAGTTGTTCCTCCCATGTGGCTCAGTTGCGGTATGATGGACGAGTTGAAACAGTAGCATGGAAGGGGTGATGTTGGACAAAGTATGATGACAAGTATGAAACAGTGCACTGATTTTAGATGAGCACATCAACATCTATGTTGCACAAGTAGGGTTCTACACAATGGACAACGTCGTCCTATGCAAGGTGTAAACTTTATGTTTTTTTAATTGATTTTATAAGTGATTTAATTAGATTACAAGAAGAATTAAATTTAATTTAAGTATTTATAATTAATTAATTAATTATTATGAGAAGATGGTGTGTGGGTTGTTTGTATATGTGTTTATGTTACATATGCAAAAAAATCTTGTTTTAGGTAGTAAGTTTTAAAGTGTTTGAGTTGAGATGACAGACTTTGAATGGTATGAATGAGGTGTGAGTTTAGCAAGTAGTGGATACAAATTAGTGGATACAAATGAAAAGAAGTAGAAGAGTCATAGACTCATCTATTTGTATTTCAAAGCTGAAACAAAACATTCACTTTCATTTTTCTCTTTTTTTCTCCAAGACAACCCACCTTAGAAAGTGAGAATTGGAAAGGAAAATAACCTAGTACAAAAGACCTTGTTGAACTTCTTTTACGAATTCAGATTAGATTGATTTAAGAGGTAAGAGACCCTCATCTTTTCCATTTCAACCTCTATTTTCATTTTTCTCCATAGACACTTTTAAAAAGTGTCTACTTTCATGGTTTTGATGTGTTTTATGTTGCTTTTGGGGTTTGGGAGGTGTGGATGCTGTAGAACCGCTGTAGAAGTGAGGAAAAACTTTCATCTTGGATCCAAAATCTTCTCCTTTATTCTTCTTCATCTCAAAGCTAATTCATTGAGTTTGATAAGTAAGGGAAACTTTACTTTGATTGAATATTTTGTTAAGTGATTGATGCTTGAAATGTTATTTTTTGGTGTGGAATGATTTGCATGTATGTTACACAATGCGTAATTTGATTTGCTTTTGATTTAGAAGCCATATGAGGGCTCAATCAAGAAATTTGAAGTTCTATCAAAGTTCAAGCCAAGGGTGATTTTCGCTTAAGCAAAAATGTGATTGTTGGATTTCAGGATTATGCTGAGTGAATTTAGGCTTAAGCATGATTAGACTTAAGCGTAAATGAACCTAAGCTTAAGCGTGACTAGGCTTAAGCATAGATGCATAGATAAATATAGGTTTAATTTAAGTATAGATATCTCTCATGTTTTCTTTGACGCATTCTAAGTGTAATTCAATGTTAAATGCTTCTTGAGTTTAAATAATGTACTCAGATCCATAAAAAAAAAGTTTCTTTTAAGGGAAATCCATATAAAAAAATAAAAAAAAAAAGTTAAGTACCGTATAGTTGAACGTTATTAAACATAACTATAATTTAATTTAGTGAAGTAAAATCTGCTGGATTCAGTTTTCTTTGATATGCAATTTCTCTTCATCTCAGTCTTCTCTCATAATTATCTTTGAAGTTTTCTAGATAATTAAGCCATAAATTTATTGATAATGAAAGAGCATAAGGCTTGCCCATGAAACAATCTATTTACCACGTTACAGTCCCTTCCCTGTATACAATACTTTTTCCTATTCTTGCAAAATAACTACTACCTTTACATAATAAAGAGTGACATCCTACCCCAAAAGAAACCAAATCTTGCCCTACATTGCCCGAGGTTAGCCATTTGGAAACTACCTCAATACAATATCAACTTCTGGAAACTATCCATCTTGGCACCACTCTTGGCTCACACATTGTCATATGAAAAAACAATCCATCCCATTGTGATCCTATAGATAAAGCCCGACAGATGCCACCATACTCCATGCAGCACTCGTGCAAATCTCAACAGGCCCTACACTCCTCCGAGCCGACCTTCAAACACCCTGTCGATCAAAGTCCCTGGCGTTCTCTTTGAAGTTAGCTCATCTGCTATAGTCATACCAGCCAAATTATTTGCATTCTCATCATGCACTCTAAAATCAAATGAAAATGAGTATGTCAAGTTTTTCGTGCACAAATTAATAAAAGAAATCATTAAAATGTTCTGTTTGGAAGGTTTAGAGATATTTTAAACACTTGGTAGTCATGAACCTATTCTATTTTCCAGTTTACAATTAGACTTTCAAAAGTTCTAATTTTAGGTTGATAAACAATAAAGGTAAGGAATTATAACAGAGAGGCAAAATAGACTTTAAAATTCAATTGCAAATAAATATGCAAGATTAAAAAGTAGTCTAAATTTTAGGAGCGTAAACCTGTTAATATAAAAAATTAAATATCAATTGATAGATCAGTAAAACCATGAGAGTGGAAAAAATTAAAGAAAATGTTGGTTTTTAATAAAATTTTCTTAAAAAAAATGGATAGCCGAACAAGAGGGGTATGAATATCCATTAAGCTTAAATATAATTTTGATCTTCTTATTTTACTTAATCTGTAATTTTAGTTCCTTCATTTTAAAATATAAAGTTTTGGTCTTCTTATTTTAAAAAATCTATGATTATAATTCCCCCTATTTTTAGAAAATCTTTTATTTTAGTTGAATTTTCAATTTTGCCTAGGTTTTATTTTTTTTATATTGGTTCAATTAAACCCTAGATTTACCATATTTAACTAAGATAACATCAAAAAATGATTTAATTAATTACAACATAAGAAATAAATAAAAAAACATAGAAAATTAAATCCTATACCAAAATTGTGAATTTTTAAAAATATGGAAACAAAGATTGTAGATTTCTTAAAATATGAAGATAAAATGTTTTTATTTTAAAATAAGGGAACTAAAATATGAATTTTTTATAATAATAAAACTAAATATTTTTATTTTAAAATAAAGGAACCAAAATTATAAATTAAATAAAATGAGCCTATTCATTAATAATCAATGTAAATGAAAAGTGTAAAATGAAAAGTATATCCCCTCTGTAAAAATGCTCAGAAGAGATCAACCAACTAAGATTATTTACTAATTGAGAATCTTTTAAGAAAACTCCAGATATAAAGAACATTTGAGAAAATGAGAAATTCATAATCCTTGCTGCAATGAGAGTGTGGCTAGTATTTTATTATTTTTTACTTTTATGTTTAGGACTTTAGTTGATAAAAGAACAAAATAAAGCTATTAACATGAATGCTTCGTGTCTAACACAGATCGGCTTGGACCAACTAAAAATACACTATTAGGTATCTGAATGTATGTAGTAATAAGTATTGTCTAAGTAGCTTAAGAATGTGAACAACTGAGCTAAGCTAGCCACAAACTTAACCTCAAAATTCATCCATTATAGCATTATCATTAAATGCCTCAACATGTTAGCACTAAAATCATGTGAACAAATCAAAAGTCACAGATATGATAGAAACAGAATTTAGTTTTTTCTTACCTTTTGTATAAGGTCTCAAACCACTATAAAAATTATGTAGTTGTATAACATCATTAAAGTTATGGTTTGAACACCTCCACAATAAGGATTTGAATCTCTTCCATGTATCACAGAGAGGTTCATCCGCTCCTTGAGAAAAAGTAGTAATCGCTAATTTGGCATTAATGAATCGCGATGGAGGAAATAATCTAGCAATAAATTTTTCTTCCACTTCTTCCCAAGTGCTAAGACTTTTGTTTGGTTGGGATTGGAGCCATGTCTTTGCCTTACCTGTTAAGGAGAATGGAAAACACTATTACAAAAGCGCCTTTCAAAGACGGTTCTACAACCCATACAAAAATGGTTGTGCGACCGTCTTTGTATCGAGCATCGTCGAAAGTAATCACTTTCAAAGACGGTTATAAAACCGTCTTTGTAGCCTCACTTTCTAAGACGGTTCTTAGTAAAATCGTCTTAGAATATGGTCATTCTAAGACGGTTCTAAGAAGAACCATCTTAGAAAGGATTTTTTAAAATAAAAAAAAATTTGAAAAAAATCTTTTCTAAGACGGTTCTTAGGAAAACCGTCTTAGAATGTCTTTTATAAATAAAAAAAATTAACGATTCTAAGATGATTTTTTGGCAAAAACCGTCTTAGAATATCTTTAAAAAAAAAAAATCAGAAATTTAATATTTAAAAATGCATCAATATATAGTGACCTAATTAATTTATTAATTCATATTGCAACTAAGACTTAACTCATGGTCTAAAATCCACAACACAGAAAAAACGAACTACAAATATATCAACAATATATTTTCGATGTTGTATTTAGCTTTAATCATACAAATTCACCAAATAAAAACATTGAAGTGTGCCTTTGAACTGGTTAAGTTAGTCTTTCTTAAATTGTAGGCTTGACTCTTCTCATCCAGAATAGAAGGCATGCTAGAGGTGCAAAATCGGATGCTTTGATTGCTACTAATCTGCAACACAATGTAAACATCAAAATTAGAAATAGCTGTAAAGGATCAACCGTAAAACTTATTTTTAAAGATATGTAACTATGATCACATGTGTGTTTATGTATGCTACTAAGTACTTTGTGCTTTCCACTTGTACAGTCCAAAATAGTAAAATGACACGTGGTTGTCACATAAATGTCACTGTACACGTGGTCACCTTCTAAGTCAGCATTGCCTCATTAATAGGCGCTTACTCAGCCTCCGGATGCCAACCCGGACATGGTGTCCGGGTTCCTTATCTATATCACTACAGTAGCATGGATGACGATCCTATACAGGAGCATGAACATCAGCAATATTCTCTCCTCATTAATTACATATCATATATGTCAGGATATTCAAATAGGTGCAACCACCTTATTGTATAATATCTCAACAAGTTATCTACTAATTGTTACTTATCTACAAGTAACAATATATCAATAAGGTACACATTATCTCCTATTCAAAATATAGATAACTGCCTGTTATTATCTGTTATTATTATCTTCTCAACAGATTAGCTATAAGCATTGGCCCAAGGCCCATACTCCATGCTATAAATACAACCATCCAGGTTCTCTCCAACTCACTGTTCATTCTCACTTCCAATCCACTCCAGTTACATACCCTTATCTTATACTTGAATGCATTACTCAAGTCTCTCATTCTCTATATCTTAGGCTGAGTTCTCACACTTGGTCATTCTTATAAAATTGATGTACTTTACTTGAGTGTTAGAGTGTTTTTCCTTTGTTTTCCAGGTCCCTCCTCTAAGCAAAGCTTACTCACTTCCCGGCGACATAGTATTTGGAGTCCACTAAGGTCACATAAAGCCCACAAGTGGAATTTCCAGATTTTGGTAAGAACATTTGGCACCCACCGTGGGGCCCAGGTAAAACTTACCTTGCGGCCTCGTATCCCAGAAAATCATCAGCATACGTCCATGCTCAGCACACGATCCAGCGTTAGACGCTACACCCCTGTTGATGCATCTAATCCTCCACAAACTATTATGACGAATGCCGACATCATGCTGCAACTCCAAAACCGCATGGCGGAGATGGAACCCAAATACCAGGAAGAGATTCAATGACTGAAGGCTGATCGCGATGAAGCCCCAACGAGACATCCTCGGGAGAACGAACACATTCACACCACCAGAGAAGAACAAACACAAGGCGAGTCACATCCTCAACAACCCTCACAGCCTCGACAAGCTGTCAACCCTTCAGGTATTCGCATTTTGATGCAAGGCTACCGAAGGGAGAGACACAACACTAGCCGGAATCCACTTGTCGATCGTATCATGGAAGTCGACATCCCTTTTGGCTGGAAAACTCTGCACTTAGAGAGATATGACGACACTACAGACCCAGATGAACACCTCGATGCCTTCTTCTCACAGGCAAACCTCTACACCAACAATGATGCCATCTTGTGTCGTGTATTCCCTACATCTTTAAAGGGAGCCGCGTTAGCAAAGTATGGTGACCTTCCCGAGCAGTCCATTGACAGTTTCGACACCCTTGTCGAAAAATTCAGCGCACAATATGCTACCAGCCGAACTCATAAGATGACATTTGCTGCACTAGCGACACTTCGCCAGGCCGATAATGAACCCCTCCGTAGGTTCATGGAATGATTCTTGGAGGTCGCCTCTCAGATTAGAAACCTCAACCCCGAGGTAGCACTGCATTCCATGATGCTGGCCCTACGACCTGGTAAATTCGTGGATAGTCTATGCAAGAAACCTCCTTCTAGAATGGATGAAATACGCGAAAGAGCCAAAGATTATATCCAGATGGAAGAAATGTTGAAGTTCTGCAATGAAGTTCGACAAGTTGGACAGAAGCGTGAAAAACATGAGGTACCCGTCGACCCTCGGAGGAGTAATAAGAAGTAAAGGCCATATAAGCCATAGCTTCTCTCCAAAGGACCCAGGTTCGAGAGATACACTCCCCTGTCAGTCAATCAAGCTATGGTCATGGATGAAGCCTTCAATATGGAGGTACAGGTGACATTGCCAGCTCCCTCTAAACAAGGAAGGAACCCCAACAAGTACTGTCGTTACCACCGCGGCACTGGCCATAGCACTGAGGACTGCGCTGCATTAAAGGGTAAGATCGAGGAACTTATCCAAGCAGGGCACTTATCACGGTTTATAAAAAGACCTGATAATCCCCCACCAGCACATAGACAAGAGGAACGATGAGAGGATCGCTTCAGGAACAATAACAGGCGTAGAGATGATGCAGAAGACAGAGGGAGGCAAAGACCACCGCAACCCGGACGCGAGCACAACCCCCTCGATATATTCGTGGTGTAATCCATACCATCGTAGGGGCTTCTCCTATGGAGGATCGTCTAGTCAGTCTCACAAGAGACACTTACACTCCATTAGGGATATTGACATCAATTCTGTCAACATTCCTCCAATGTGGAGTTTACCTCCTATCACCTTCACTGACATTGACTTTGAAGGAATTAACCCTATCCATCAAGATGACCCCATGCTCGTGTCCCTCATTATCGCCAATTTCAATGTAACGAAGATGCTTATTGATCAGGGTAGCTCGGCTGATGTCTTATACCTGAAGACATTTCAGAAGCTGGAGATTTCGTCATCAGCTATATAGCCTTGTTCAGAACCCCTTCTGGGCTTCGCAGGAGAAAGAGTTGACACCCTGGGATATATCGACCTAATGACCACCTTTGGTCAAGGTTTGCTATCCAGAAGCTTCACAATCAGGTACAACATTGTAGATGCCGATACATCTTACCTTGTCCTGATAAGTAGGAAAACATTGAACGAGTTGGGGGACTATCATCTCTACCTCCCACTTGAAGATGAAATTTCCTACTGTGACTGAAGAAATCGTCACATTCAAGGCAGATCAAAAAACAAGCCAGACAATGTTACATCGAAAGCCTTAAAGTGGCAGCATATCCTCCTAACAGACAGTCAAACAGACATCGTACCACTTCGGGGGGTACCACCCAGGTAATGAATATTGACAGAAATTTTACTCCTTATACACTGACTGTATATGCAGCTCGCGATGATGAAGCCTTCGATGTGGATCTACGCGATGATAATATCGACAAAGGACCAAAACCGATCGAAGAGCTAATCAAACTGCAACTCGGACCCAAACCTGGACAATGCACGCAGCTTAGCAAAGAGCTCACTAGCCATGAGTACATACATCTGGCTGATGTACTCCGCAAGAACGCATCCTTGTTTGCGTGGCAGCGGTCTAACATGCCCGGCATTGACCCTAATGTCATATGCCATAAGCTGGCGATATGTCCATAGGCCAAGCCCATAGCACAGAAGAAGCGAAACATGGGAGAAGAACGACAAAAGGCGGTCAAAGAAGAAATAGACAAATTGCTCAAAGCCAACTTCATAAGAGAAGTCAGATATTCCACTTGGCTTGCCAATGTTGTCATGGTCAAAAAAGCCACTAGCAAATGGCGCATGTGCACAGACTTGTCGATGAGGTGTCCGAATTCCATATCTTAAGCTTCCTGGACGCATATTCTGGTTACAATCAAATCAGAATGCATGCTCCAGACGAAGAAAAGACGGCCTTCGTCACTGAAGATGCCAACTACTGTTACAGGGTCATGCCCTTTGGTCTCAAAAATGTAGCAACTACGTACCAGCGACTGATGGATCGAGTCTTCAGAAAGCAAATTGGACACAATGTCGAGGTTAATGTGGACGACATGGTCGTCAAATCTCAGAGTGTAGCCCAACATGTAACGGATCTGGAAGAGGTATTCGAAGAGGTTCGGAAATATGACATGCGTCTCAATCCCGAGAAGTGCACATTCGGGATAGGTGGCGGCAAGTTCCTTGGCTTCATGATCACACACCGAGGTATTGAAGCCAACCCGGACAAATGCTCAGCCATATTACAGATGCATAGCCCGACTAATGTCAATGAGGTTCAAAAGCTAAACGGAAGATTAGCTGCATTGTCCATATTCTTTCCGAAACTCGTCGAGAAAGCAAAGCCCTTTTACAAATTGCAAGACAACACCATTCCTCTGGGATGACACATGCAAGCAGGCTTTCAAGGTATTCAAGAAAACAATTGTTGTCCTGAGTCGACCTCGGCAGGATGCACCGTTGCTCTTATACCTATCGGTAGCAGACGAAGCTGTCAGCTCGACACTCGTCCAAGAAGAAGGGAAGCACCGACTCCCTATCTATTTCACTAACCGCATGCTACATGATGCCGAGAAGCGCTATCAAATGATCGAGAAAATAGTCCTGGCATTAATCACCTCTGCTAGGCGCCTTCGACCATATTTCCAAAGTCATCAGGTAATAGTTAAGACTAACTATCCAATCAAACAGGTACTGCAGAAACCAGAATTAGCAGCTAAATGGTGGCTTGGTCAGTCAAACTGTCAGAATTTGACATTCGATATGAACCACATGGTCCTATGAAGGCACAGTTCATGGCAGACTTCCTGACAAAATTTGCTGGAAAAGAGGAATCCACTCCAGACTGGTGGAATCTTTACGTGGATGGAGCATCCAACATACAAGGAAGCGGAGCCAGTATCATACTTGAAGGACTCGACAACATATCGTTGGAGTAAGCTCAAGCTTAACTTCAAAGCCTCCAACAACCAAGCCGAGTACGAAGCCCTCATAGCAGGACTCAAACTCGTAAAAGAAGTCGTGGCTCGATATCTTAGATGCTACTCCGACTCATAGCTCATCCAGGGACAGATAGCGGACAAATATCAAACCAAGGAAACCATACTCCTCCAGTATTATCATCTAGCCAAAACAGTAATCGATAGCTTCGAATGTTTTGAGATGTATCACATACCTCAAGAAAGTAACATCAGGGCCGACTTGTTATCTAAGCTGGCCAGTACCAAGAAAATCGGGCATCTCAAGACAATCATCCAAGAAACACTCCAAAAACCCACCATTGACACCCCAGTGGTAATGGCTATTGAACTATAGGAGCTCACTTGGATGACCCTTTATAGAGACTTTCTCATAAAGGGAACACTTTCAGCAGATGAAAATGAGGCTTGACGTCTAAAGCGAAACCCAACTACTATGTCATCATTGACGGTGAGTTATTCAAAAGAGGGCTGATAGCACCTCTGCTCAAGTGCTTGGACAACTCACAGGCTGACTACGTCTTGAGGGAATTACATGAAGGAATATGCGGACTCCATACAGGAGGACGATCCTTAGCCACCAAGATAATACGAGCAGGGTACTACTGGTCAACACTCAGGACGGATGCCTTCAACTTTGCACGCAAATGCAAAAGGTGTCAGGAGTTTGCGGACATCCCACGGATTCCCCCTGACAACCTCCACACCATCTCCTCTCCTTGGCTCTTCACTATGTGGGGCATGGACATTTTGGGACCATTCCCTAGAGCTTCCGGGATGGTCAAGTTCTTGTTGGTGGTAATCGACTACTTCACTAAGTGGATCGAGGCAAAGCGACTACGGGAGATAACAGCCAGTGAGGTTGAAAGCTTTACTTGGAAAAATCTTATATGCAGGTACGGTCTACCTTACTCTATCGTTACTGAAAACGGTACGTAGTTCAAGGCACAGACCTACGAAGACTTCCTCGCACGGCTAGGTATCAAACACCTGGTGACTTTTGTTGAACATCCCCAGACCAATGGTCAGCCGAAAGCAGAAAACAGACTTATACTTCGAGCCCTTTGCACTAGACTTGACAAGTCCAAAGGTCTCTGGAGGGAGGAACTACCCAGTATACTCTGGGCATATCATTGTACACCTCAAACCACTACAAAGGAAATTCCTTTTCGCCTGACATATGACACTGACGCCATGATCCCTGTTGAACTGGGTGAACCTTCAACCAGAAGAATGCTCTTTCAGGAACAGTGCAATGAGGACAACATGAGGGTTGAGCTGGAAACCAGTGAAGAACTTTGAGATATAGCCAGAATTAAGGAAGAGGCAGCCAAGCTCCGCATGATAAGAACACATAATTCTAAGGTTCAACCTCGAACTTTCCAGCCAGGCGACTTAGTCTGGCGCGTCCGGGGTGAAGCCCGATAGAACCCCCGTGCAGGCAAGCTTGGACCAAACTAGGAAGGCCCGTTCAGAGTTGTTACCAACCTAGACAATAGAGCCTACAAATTGCAAGAACTCAATGGTAAAGACATTCCAAGAACTTGGAATGCTACCCACCTGAAGTTTTATTTTAGCTAAGAAGCTCAAGGCCGGATGGCGTACTCTTTTTCCTATTCAAGTCCTTTTTTTCCACTGGATTTTTACTTGAAAGGTTTTAAAGAGGCCCATCTAAATAATAAACAGAGAGAATATATATATATATATATATATTAAAAACCATATTAATGAAACATATATCTCTTATCTTTTACTCCAAACAATATTTCAGGATTTTTGACTATGTTCAGGAATTATTGCTTGAGTATTCTCCCAGGTCCAGCCTCGACGAAAACCCAGGACCATGTCTTGGTACTTGTTAGGGTCCGTCCTTGACAAGTTTTATTAAAATCCAGGGCAGACGTGTCCTGGTACTCTCCAAAGGTTCATAAAACCCTAGGGTCTCCCTAGGTGGACCTCCAGCAAAATCTAAGGTAGCCCCTTGGTCGGTTACAGGTTCTTAAAATCCATTAACCTGGTGAACCTCGATAAAACCCAGGGTCAGCCCCTGGTACTCTCCAAAGGTTCGTAAAATCCTAGGGCATCCCTAGGTGAACCTCCAGCAAAATCCAAGGCAGCCCCTTGGTCGGATATACAGTCAGTAATCCCGGTTGACCATACTAAACCCAAGGTCCGTCCTTAGTCCAGGGTCCGCTTCGGCATACAGTCAATAAGTCTAGTCCATCTGGTTGACTATATAAAATCCAAGGTCTGCCTTGGTCCGAGGTCCGCCTCGGTGTACAGTCAATAATCCCAGCCGCCTGGTTGACTACACAAAATTCCAGGGGTCTGCCCTTGGTTCGGGGTCCACCTCGATGATTCGACCAAACTACGCCGACCTGTTAAGGTTCGTAAGACTAGAGCATTGATCAACATAAAACCCAAGGTTCGTCCTTGGTTCGGGGTCCGCCTCGGTGATTCGACCAAACTACGCCGACCTGTCAAGGTTCGTAAGACTAAAGTGTGGGTCGACCGAAAACCCAAGGTCCGTCCTTGGTAGAAGGTTCATAATTCCATCTAACTGGTTGACCTTATCAAGCCCAAGATCCGTCTTGGCATGAAGGCCCAAGGTCCGACCTTGGAAGAAAGTTCATAATTCCATCTAAATTGGTTGACCTTAGTAAGCCCCGGATCTGTCTCGCCAATCCAGGAATCCGTTCCTGGCCATGTACAGGTTCATAAAATCCAAGCTAAGGTAGAACATCATGGTTTATAAACCCTAAAAGCTCTGGTTGACCTCTAAAAATCCAGGGTGGACGCACCACCGGTATGCTCTCAGCAACTCTCAAACCTAAGATCATGTCTTGGTAAATCTTGACAAAACCCAACATGGACGACTCCACTGGTATCAAATTTAACAAACATAACGTACAACTATGTCTACCCTCAACATATATTATCCTTGTCATACTTCTTCCTTGCAGGAATATAAGTTCTCAGGAACATAAAAACCAAGATATATACTTGGCGCAAAGACCAGGATCCACCCTAGGTCTCTCAAAAACCAAGCAAGTTCTCTTGGTATCAGACTACACTATGGAATCCTAATGTGGAAAACCATAACATTGACCCGCATAGTTATCAACAACTCTTGATAACCCATAACTCTCAAACTCGAGATTAATCTGCGGTCAACCTTGTTTTCATCGACTTATCTACACGAGGTACTGAATGTTTTACTATGATGATTTCAATGCTTACAAATTCTATTATGTAGGAATATGAGCCACAAAGAAACATCTTTGATATATAAATGTCCAAGTCCATCTTGGCATGATAAACTTTATGAAAAACATGTTGTATAAAAAAAATTATGTCTGGTTTTCAACTTTGGAAGTGGTGAATTGAATTCAGGTGGCCTGCTTCACCCCAAGAATACTTGCAAGGAATTCCATTAATCAAATATGAAAAAATAAAGAGCACACTCCACAAGCAATCCTTGATGTAACCCCTCCCCAAGTCATGCTCCATGTACTAAAAAACAAGGTATAAGCTGCAAGACATCCTTGATGTAACCAAGCCTTCCAGTTTTATGACATTTGGATGATTGAGCCTACGTAGAATGTGAATTTCCCTTGCCATGAAGCGAACACTTTCAGGCTCAAGATTATGAAATCTCATTTTTTTTCAAAGCAACAATCTTTCTTTGTTCAAGATCAAGCTCTATAAACATTGCTATAAGTTCCTTGTTCATTCTGCACATCAGAGAGAGAAAAATTATCAATTTATCATTCATGGCCCCAAAGCATACAGGAGATGTATAATGTATTCACATTGAAGTAACCTGAAATTAAGGAGAAACACAATTGGGGAAATATCGGAAAATTAAAAGTACACAAGTCTCTATTCTAGTTTATATTCATTAATTAAAGAAATCTGTTCATTTTATTTTATTTTTATCAGCAAAAAAGAGAATATATTCATTAATTAAATAAATCTGTTCATTTTATTTTTTTATCAGCAAAAAAGAGAATATATTCATTAATTAAAGAAAAAGTATATATGGTTACAATGCAAAGGGTATCCACTCTTACAAAGTTTCCTATAATAATGTTTGCTTGAATTTTCTACACCACGTGAAAGTTAATTAGAATTTTGGCTTGAGTGAGAGTCATTTATTCACCTTCACATGTAAATACCTCCACTAAATGAATTCATAAGTTTTCATTGGCTATTGAATAATGGCTACCGAATTAGTGTTTGTCTGATAGTCAATTTACTTTAAATAATATATTTATAGAGTAAAGATATTTTAGGTAGTAAAATTATTTTAACAAGTTACTTATCTATTATAATCAGTTAGGAAAAATTGGTTATATATCCATAATTGGTTATACAACCGGTTTATGCATCAATTATTGAGTCATGTTTAATTAAAATTATTTTTAAAAGTTGGAATTATTGAGTCATGTTTAATTAAAAAAATCTGTTCCAAATGAGTGGCAGAAACTAGATAATAAGCTCCACATGAAATCATTGAAACAACTTTCTAATTGACATAAATAAGATCTCAACATTCATGCATAAGGAGTTCAGTGCCATATAGCATCTGTGTGCAATATGGGCCTGCAATATAAATTATTAATAATTACTTGAAGGGATTTGTCATAGGCAGAAGAGAATATAATTCTACTTTAAAATGATTGAGCAATGAACTTTGCTGATCTCACTGCAAGCATTAAGCAAAAAAAAAAAAAAAACAGAACAAACATAAGATCACTGAGATAGGAATAAGACACGCAGAGAAAATTAGATTACATCAAAGGAAGCAAAATTGGCGAAAATAATTTTATCCAAACATGACTTTAATGGCAAACATACTAAATGTGAACCAAGTATAAGCTGAAATTTGTCAGAAATTAAAAGATTTCTTACAACATTTAGTGATTTCAAAATTCAACTCAAAGAGAGTAAAAGAAATAACGAAAATTGGCGAAGGAAGTAGTAATAACATACTAGAACCTCTTGAATGCGAGCATTCCCATTTTCATAGGCATGTAAAACAAAGAAAGCTGAAAATGTGGTAGTAATATACTAGAATCTTAACATTTCTAAATACGCCTTTATCATGGTAGCTATGCTCATGAAGTGATGCTTAATGGACTGGACATATTGAAATAATCTATTTCAAATTGAAAAGCTGAAAGTGAGGTGGGTTATAAACAGATCCAGTCCAGAGGCAGAGATAATCATCCAATCAATCACCTATTCCCGAAGAAATTTGTCCAGACCCAACAGCCGTCAAAGCATGCTCAATCTGAACAAGCTTTCCAGAAGGGCTGTTCCAAAACACAACGCAATCAGTTGAAACACACCACACCCTTCTCTTCAATATAAACAAAAAATTAAACCAAATTGAAAGTTATGAGAAATAACAATACCTAAATGTGGTGAGAGAAAGCGAATACTGATTATCCCCCATGATAAACCATGCAAGAAATCTGCACTCACAACTTCACTTTGCAAGTTACAATCACAGCACAAAACAAACCAAAAATAACCAGATTACTCTATTTATTGAAAATTAAAAACACTTGAACAGCCCTAATAAAAAAGATAAAAAAAATAAAAAATTGCGTAGAGTTTGTGTAATGGATAAATTGAATTGAAAGGCGTGAGATAAAGAAAAAGATGTGATCCGTAAGGAGCAAAGAAAAGAAGGGAAAAGAGTGGGAAAAAGCTAACCTGAAAGAAAGAGAAAGAGGCCGCATCAGAGGATACAAGAGTTATGGTTGCTGGTTCTAAAAGTGAGTCACAAAAACCCTAACCCCCAATCCGAAACCCAAACCATCAAAAATAGCCAAATAAAGAAACATTGAAGGAAAAACCCTCACCAGAATGGGATCAAAAAGCGTGGCCTGATCAACCTTGATGAAATCAATGTCCCAAGCCTTGAGTTCATCCTAAATGGGCTTCTCATCAGCGCAATTAGCCTCAACGTGCTTCTTGCAATACTCGATAACCTTCGCCAGAATCTTGCTGGTAACATTGGGGAGAGGAATTCCGCTGTCGGCACAGTTGTCCTCGACCATGTGTTTATCGTCTGCCACTCCACCGCCATCGCCTCCTCCACCTCGAAGGCCTCGCCGTCCGAACTCTTCGGTGTGATTTTCTTCATCGAAGCCATCTCAATCTCTCTAAGAACAAAACTCTTCTTTCGATTCGGTGTGTTTCGCTTTCTCAAGTGAGTGAATGATTTTGTTTGTTGAGGTACAAGGTGTGTCTGGCTCCTCTATTATTTGAATCTGCCGAGGCCGAAGGAACTTATTGTCTGGATTGAGAAGATGGGTGAAGGGGTATGGTCGAAGGATTTGAAGTCGCGGAGGAGGGTTGAGGGTTGAGTGAGAGAGTGGGTGAGTGAGTGCGAGAACGAAAGGCATTTTGTGAAAAACACAACATCGGTTTTTATATACAAACCGATTTTGTGAGTGAGCGTCAGAATAAAAGGGATTTTGTGAAAAAAAAATAACATCGGTTTTTATAGAAAAAACCGATGTCATGATTTGAGAATCACCACTTTAACATCGGTTTTTCTGAAAACCGATGTTAACAAAATCAATTTATTTACAAAAATGCCACCGTACTTTTGTTAACATCGATTTTTAATATAACCGATGTTAAAGCAGCGATGTTGAAAGTATTTTTTCTAGTAACGAGTAGGTATATATCAAATTATATTATAGCATAAAGTAACAACATATATGTATGCTTTCCACAAATCTGCATTGTGCAAAATCTTTGTCCCTCTTCTACAAGTGATAATCCAGCAAAACTATCTTCAAATCTTTGGCTCCTTAGATGCACTTGACAGTGAGACATGTGTGAATCATCAAAACACATCTTACATGAAAATAGTTATAGTAGAAGCCACATAAACATTGTGCACCAGAGTGTAAGCAAAATTGCAGAACAGGAATATGTTGCTAACATGATAGTTGAGCGTTCAACCTCACCAAATCCAAACATTTGAGCTGGAACAGTCATTAAATGAACATTTTTTCAACTAAACGTGTGGATTAGGTGATATTGGAAATTAGTTTAATCATTATGTCATTGTTGTTTTTTTCTATTAACAACCCTTGTTCTTTTGTTGTGGTACGACCAGCAATTGTGTGCTTACTAGACAAGCACAATTATGAGACATACCAAATTTACTTCCTATTTTGATAAACTTATATTTTTCAAACTCTATCAAACATTTTGTTGTTTAATGTAATGTAAGTATGGGGTTGTTATCTATCTTTATGCTGCACTAATGGGTTGCACGCTAATGTTATCTGTTGACCTTGTTTGTCTGTCCCCCAAATACATGAAAAAACCTTTGATGACACGTTTGGAAGTCAATTTAGGTTATGGTTTTAGGACTATTTTATTTTACTCGTTATGCATTTATTT
The DNA here is from genome assembly GCA_007407185.1 of Glycine tomentella. NCBI lineage: Eukaryota > Viridiplantae > Streptophyta > Magnoliopsida > Fabales > Fabaceae > Glycine > Glycine tomentella. The sequence goes on along the minus strand of PYAF01002937.1, from coordinate 70,106 downwards.
AGATTATCTGAGAATTCTTTGCTAGATTTTGAGAAATTTTTTTCCAGTTATATATAGACTGTATGAGAAAAAAATTATGTTGAGTGGTGGTTGAATGGACTTGGTTGATTTTGCTATTAGTATTTCTATATATATATATATATATATATGTGTGTGTGTGAATGTGTGTAGATAATAATGTAGTTGGTTTTGAATATTTTTCCAGTAATAATTACGTACTCCCTCTCTCCCCTTTTGTGGATTTGAAATTGGTTTTGATATACATGGATATCATAAATTAAACTTACATCCAGGTTTTATTTTCTATAATTTATTTTAGTTTTTTTCGCCTTCAGGGGAATGAATTTGCTTTGTGGTGTTTCACTTACTTCATCAATTTTTAATGATCAAACTACAAAGTATAGGGTGGGCTAAACAATTCTTATGAGACTAAATAATTGTTCTTGCTTTATCTTAATGAACAATTTCTATGTTCTCAAGTCATATGGGTGCTGATTATTCTCATCTAATTGAAGCTGTTTATTCATTCATTTATTTTTATTATTAGGTATTTATTTGATGATTGACAATGGTCACTTTTATTGAAAACATCTGCAGACAAGTGTTGATATATGGTTCATTTTATTGCTATGTATAATTATCATTTCCCATTACTTAGCAAATCAATTATGCACAAACTAGCCCACCATTATAAATAAAAATCAGCATCATTTTCAAGCAATTGCCTTACAACCCAAAACTTTATGTCATTAATAGCACCAATGCTTTAATTAATGATGCTCTCTCCTTATACAAATTATTCCAATAATTTGTATATCAAAATAGATAAACATAACGTGTTTGTACACATGACAAATCCTAGTGATTTGCTCAAATACTTTTGTTTAAATAAAATTATACCATTTTTAATTACTTTTGCTTAAATAAAATTATACAATGTTCCCCCTCATCATTTTTAATCACATTTTCTCTTTCTATGATTAATTTTGGACCGATGAATTGGACTTTTCTTGTTGATGTCATTCCCTTCTTAATTTCATCTCTTTTTCTAATATCTTTCTCTTAGGATGATCTTGCTTTTGTTAATGAAAGGAAACTAGGAATGACGACCTAAATATTATCAAGGCAAAAAAAAAAAAAATACTTTCTATAACTAATATCTTTTTAAATTGTGCAAAGTCTAACACAATTAAAAGCAGATAAGAAACCTTTTGGTTTTATTTTCTCTGTTTTCTAAAAAGAAGTACCTTCTTAAAATCAAACAATCTGTCAATAGAAACAATAACTAATCAAGTATTGGCTTAACAAGAGCACTCTGTAATTTTTATATTACTTTGTTCATAATTTATAGTTTACATAACAAACAGTGAAATTAAATAATTTTAAAAGAATAAATTAATGAAAAGTTGTTTTTAAATAACAAGGTCCTGCATTTACCTCTTCGACCAATAATTAGTACCAACATTAATAACTAAGAATGGTTAAATCATACATATAAAAAATACTGCTAAATTTCAATGCCTTTTTAGACTTAATTAGAGAAATTTAAATTTAAGAGTTTTTAATATCTCACATCTCTCAGAGGTCATCACCACAAAGGTCAAATTTTGTAGTTGCCTCATGGTTTTAGTATTTACTAACACTAAGGCTCTGAGGCTTTGAGATATTAAAAAACCAACCACATGTTGGGTTGAGCCTTGCTTGCAGCTAGTTTTTCGATGTGTATCAAACAATTGAAATTTCTAGCAAAACAATTACACATAAATACTACACAACTACATTTAATCACAATTGAACAAATTAAAAACAAGGTCTTTTACAACACATTATCAACAGTTTTACAAACTAAACCCAATTATTAAATAACAAAAATCACAATCTCCTACAACCAAAATACAACATAAAACACAACACTAACATGTCCTTAGAAACCAAACATCAATCTTGCAACCAAAAAAATAACATTAAGCATACAAAAAGCCTAATTTTCCTAATTCAACACCATTTTGTTTAAGCTTGTTGCTCACAAGCACCAACATTTCATTCCATAATTCAACCTTCCTACTAGCTTCACTCAAATCATCATTCATTTACCCAACTCTATCCTGTAACTCTTTAATGTTTGCCAACTACTGGCCTACAACTAAAGCATACAATTCTTCCTTCTGCTTCTCTTCATCTACAAATTCACACCAGGCAAAAAACCGACAATACTTAGTCTACCCATCGTATCTGCCGTAGCTAACAAACTTCCTTCCAGGGTTTTGTGTAGTTCGTGAAGTGTGAATACGACACAGTACACCACAACGACACAACATGTCATTGATATTTATTAACACTATCATCCTACTCGATTGCAAAGACAAAGAATTCTCCATGTTGTGACCTGTAAACAATCATTGAAAAAAATGCTTCAATTATGACTATACAAAATCACACATTTGTTCATCCATATTTCACACATATAAACTAAATAACTTACAACAAAGGCAACATTACACAATTACATTGCCAACAAACTATAACATCACACCACAACACCACACAAAATCCACAACTATGTCTCACAGTAAAAGGTATCACATTTATTTTATCTCTGTCACACACATTCAACCAAATAATTTCCCTTCTTCCAGCTACTTAGGCCCAATTGTTTCATTCCATATTCATATCCCAATCATCAACAAATACACACCACAAACTTCCAACAAGTTAAATAAGTAACATAAAGTACCAAAATTCATCTGCATCAATGTTTAAAATCAATAACCCTAACCTATTAAGTATCCACGGATGAAAATCACAAAATAATGTCTACGCCTCGTGTACCCTACAACTTGGTTGATACACATTACAAATAATACAGCTCCGATCCAATCCACAACAAAATGCACAATTACTACCAATCATGTCATTATTCCAAAATAAAATTTCATATCATATTAAATCTGCTTTGCATTATGGAAAAACTTACTACAATTTTTCACATTATGTGAATGTCACATTATGTGAATGTAGACCACGACCTCCTTCTTCTAAGGATTGCGCAATGAAAATGAAAAAAATGGATGATCCACCACTACTACACGGATGACAATGACAACGAAAGCAAACACAATGGGTAAATCTAAGAAACCCTACGTGGATAGAGAAGGGGAAAGGGATAGGCACAACCAGGCACCAACAAATACGAACATAGAAGGGAGAAAGGGACAAGCCTAGAGCCACAAGTCTTAAGAGAGTTTGTTTGACTAGAACAGGGTTTCAAAGTCATCCAAGAAAAAAAAAATTTTAAGGTGGAGGGCATTAGATTCATTTTTAAAATATTAAGGAGTCAGCAAATGGCCCCTTTTGTATAATTGGAGAGTATGACCAACTGGTAGAATATAATTTGTCCATGTGTGAGGGACACTGGTGCATGTTAAATACAACATACACCAAACGAAAAGTGACACCAACACACTCACGTAAGAGCTCTTTCTTCTCGGTCTTGTTTCTCAACCTTTCAAAGATAATTTTTTTCTCTCCTTGCATGTCCTTTGGAGCCATGTTATCATCTCTACAATCTTGAGTGTGAATCCTCTTCAAGTTTTCAATTGTCAATTTGGTTCCGATAAACCGATTGAGAGTTAAGAGTTCTACACGCGAGAACTAGTGAAGGGAATTTTGGAGTGCTCTCAGAGATTTACTATGAAAACCTCAAGTAAGGCGATGTCGCTGTCGAGACGTTCGACGACCCGTAGTGGTAAAAAAAAAGAAGATTTTTATTTAGATTTATATATGTGTAAATTTATTTTGTAATTGTATTTAATTATTCCTGCCAAGAGATCCTAATTAATCCCTCAAGGATTGGTGAACCCCAACTCAAGAGTAATTAGTGTAATTGCTCGATGGGTACTTAATTAAATCGCTTTGTAATGCTATGTACATATGTGTAACTTAATGAGACTGATATGTCTGTGCCTTGTATTGAGTTATTTGAATCTGTTCTTGACTCGTATCCATGATTTAAAAGCTTTTATTTGAGTATAAGTCAATGAAACAAAGGTAGATATATACATCAACAATATAATGATATATGCATGTACATGTCAGGTTTGATTGCACAAATCATGCGAATAAGGTGGCTAATGAATCTGAATTGTGGAGTTAAGACTTGGATATTTCCATACTGTGATATTGATTTATAACCACTTCTAAGTGTTTTATGTGTTTTGAACCATTATAGGTCTGTTGAATAATAATAAACTTGATTTAGGTACATTGGATTTAATTGTTAAATGATCCAATATTTAGAAATATCTAAGAAATGTTTAACCCAAAATCTAGAATAATCCACTCTAGATATCTTCATAAAAATATATAGAGAATAGTTGTATCTAGAAATCACCATCATAAATATCTAAGCTAGTAGAAGAGTGTGGAGAATTCTAGAGAATGATTTGTAGCCATTAGATGAGAATTGTATTGGCATAATCCTAGTCATTGGTTAAGGAGGTGCTACTAGTATAAATAGAAAAGTTCTCCATCATTTTGTATCAAGCCAAGAGAAAAAAAAATTGTGTAGTAATAAAGTGTTTTCTTCTAAAGCTTTCATTTTCTCAAATATCCTCCTTCCAACAAAGTAGTATCAAGAGCCTTAAGATCCTTTTTTAGAGAGATGACAAGTAGTAACATGGTTCCTTTCCAAGTCCTTATGCTCACCAAGAGCAACTATGATAATTGGAGTATCAAAATGAAGGTCATACTTGGATCACAAGATGTATGGGAAATGGTAGAGAAAGGCTACGATGAGCCGGCTAAAAGAAAGAGTTGATATATCCCAAACTCAAAGGGATAGCTTGAAGGATTCAAGAAAGAGAGACAAGAAAGCCTCTATCTCATCTATCAAGGATTGGATGATGATGTTTTTGAGAAGATTTCAGAGGCAACCACCGCAAAGGAAGCATAGGAGAAGTTACAAACCTCTTACAAGGGTGCTAAACCAGTCAAGAAGGTATGTCTCCAAACTCTAAGAAGTGAGTTTGAAACTTTACCCATGAAAGATGCCGAAAGTATCTCCGATTATTTTTCTAGAGTCTTGACAGTGACTAATCAATTAAAAAGAAATGGTGAAAAGATAGATGATGTAAAAATTATGGAGAAGATTTTGAGATCTTTAGATTCAAAATTTGATCATATTATCACTGTCATAGAAGAAACAAAAGATTTAGAAGCTATGACAATAGAGAAACTCTTGGACTCTTTACAAGCCTATAAGGAGAAAAAAAAGAAGAAGCAAGGGGTTGGTGAACAACTACTTCAGTCACAACTCAACTCCAAAGAAAAAGAAGAGGACTTTGGCAACACAAGAGGACAAGGAGGATATGGTGATCAAGGAAGAGGTCGTGTACGTGGAAGAGTAAGCTTCAACAACAACTACGCCAATAAAAATTGAATAGAGAGCTCAACAAGAGGTCGTGGAAGAGGTAGCTCCCAACCAAGGCGTGACAAGTCTCAAATCAAGTGCTACAACTGTCAAAGGTTTGGCCATTATGCTTCTGAATACAGAGTCCCTACAAGAAGGATTGAGGAAAAAGAAAACTATGTGGAAGATAGGAGTCATGAAGATGGCACTCTATTGATGGTCACTACTACACGGTGAGCTTTCTACGACGCGCTTTCAAAGCGATTGTAGCAAAACTGTCTTTGAAAGAGAATTGGTGGCATTTTTGTACATACTGCGTTATTTTAGAATTCGAAAGACTTTGGACGACGACGGTTCTAACTAAAACCGTCTTTGTTTAAGTGATTTAAAGATGATTTCAACTTAATCATCTTCGAATTAAAGGTCATCTTTTATTTGAACCCTAATGTGGCACTCGTTCTTTCAGTTAGACATTCCAAGAGCCCCTCTCCAAGGTCGTGCACGCTATTTCAGCCACTGTCGTTGGTAGCCTCCATCAATCCTTCTTGGCCTCCGTCAAAATGACGCCTCCATCACATCTCTGTAGCCCCAAAGGGTGTCGTTTTGTTGCGTTGCACTCGTGGAAACGTAGAAAAGCAAAGAATCAAGCTTCGTCAAAGTGTCTACCACACACAGTCTTTAAGATATGAAAGCGCTTCACACTTGTACACAATAAGAATTCCTCTCAAATTTCAATTTTTCATTTGAAAATAATAAAACCCTAAAAGAAGGGTTGCAAGCAAAATGAGAAGCGCGACGATGTGGATGGTTTTGACGTGTCTGACAGTGAGCTTTTTCTCTCACATTGAATCGCTATCCGTGATGGTGAACTATGTCGAGTGCGTCTACGAGTACGTGCTTTACGAGGGCAACACTGTTTCGGGGAACTTTGTTGTCGCCAACCATGACATTTTTTGAGCTCCGATCACTCGGGCATTGATTTCACGGTCAGTGCTATCTCTATCACGTTTCTCATCTAATCATTTGCCCTAATCACTTGCTAATTGACTCAATTATCAATTTACTGGTGAGGTTTTTTTTTTACATGTTGGTAATAGTTGGCATTTTCATTTCTATGGGCGGTGATGGGTCATTGGGAAAAATCTCCCAGAATCCTATTCTTGTAGCAAATATATTGAAGACATTGATTTTGATACTTATGTGGTACACTTCTAATCTATTTTTGACCCTATAAGTTCCTTGTTTTACCCTGTTTGTCATCGCTGGTGTATTTATCCTGTTTAGTGTTTGTGATGTAAATCCTTTTTTCCTTTATTTCTTATTTTGAACTGTTTTGAACAAGTATAATAAAAGTCAATTGGGAGATCATATGGGAAAGTTCCCAGCTCCCTTTTGATGAATATTATCCACTTTACAATGCAAGCTGTTTTTATCAAAATTTATCACCTAGTTTTGGTCTCACAAGTTTGAGGCTAATGTTGTCACTTCATGGAGTGATTACTTTTTGAGAGGTAAATTTTCAATTCCTCAATCTCATTCTTGCTATCATAGGTTTTAAATCTGCCCACCACTTTATTATGTGGATTAGATGTGCAATGTTGTAATTTCTTAATGCATTTTGGGTAATAATTTTTCTTATAACTTAATGATTGTCATCCATGCGGAATGACATCAGTTGTTTTTACACTCCTAGTTTTGATTTAAAATAATTTGTAATTCTTTGTGGTGGTAATTCTTCTGAAAATAATAATTGTTTTTTCTACTCAAATATCAAGATCCTAATAGTACTGTTGGCCAAACATGTAACATTTTTGTGGCTTGGAATGCTGATAAAAAAAATTTGTGGCTTGGAATAAAGACTGAGTCAAACATACTTGGCTCTCATGTTTGTAGGTTGAGTGAGTGTTTATGTGGTGAGACGAATTAGCTCAACTTATCACACCATTTGCTTGGCTAATTACATGATCAGAGTAGAAAAATATTAAAATTTGGCAAATCAATCCTTTCTTTTTGTCAGTTTCATTTAGAAGACAATATTTTCAATTAAGCTTGTGTAATCGATTACTACCTATTGGTAATCAATTCTTCCAGAGAGTCTTAAAACCATGTATAGCAATGTAAAGCTTTGTAATAGATTACTATCTATTGGTAATCGATTAAAGTGTTTCAACAAAGCAGTATATGTTAAAACAAAGGTTAAACAATCGATTATTCCGATAGGTAATCGATTACTTTGTTCTTGAAGGTTTTTCCAGAATGAACAAAGAACAATATACTCTATTATATCTTTAATATAATCGATTACAACAGTATAAAAACAATTTTTCCAAAAATCTTTGAGTCAAAATAAAACCTTATTAAAGTATTAAAAGCTTTGTTTGATTTTCATAAAAACCACTTTGTTAAATCAATGAATGAATGATTGAATGTATGAATGCATGGATCAATCAGATTGCTTTCCTTTTACATAAAATTCCAATTCTTCAAGCATGTTGGAAGCACAAAACTCTTCTTGTATCAAAGACTTCCAAACTTCACGAAGCTCCCCCTATATCCAACAATCTCCCCCTTTTTGGCTTTAAACATGCCAAATTCTTGATTGACCAATTGTTGAACTTGAAGCTTTTTAATAGTAATTAACGATGGAAGACTTTGAATATATTGGACCTGAAAATTTACACTTTCTTTCCAAAGAGCAAGTATTAAAGCATCTGATTCCATTTAATCATCATTTACAAGCATTCTAGGTATAATTGATTCATTTTGAACAGTTAGCTCCCCCTAAATTCCATAATCTATTCAAGTTAGATTTTTGGCCAAATTTTGAGCAAAAAAATAGGGATGAACAGAATATATAGCAGAGTGTATCAAAACTCAATCATTTCTCCCCCTATTTGGCTTGTTTAAGTCAAAAACATAAAGAGCACAATAGATAATTGAAATAGAAGCAGAATGGAAGTTTTATAAATGTATTAGGAAGCCATTACAAAGAGAATTTAAACATTACAGTCAAAATAAAAAATAGAGCATACAAAATAAAGAAACATAGGCCATTTAGAGAGAGGTAGAGTCATCAGTCTTAAGAGTAGCCTCTATGATGTCTAGCCTATCCTTAATTTCTTCTAAAGAGACACTAGTCTCTGCCCTAAAATCATGATGCATCTGTAGAAGCCCATCCATCTTCTGCAGCATCAAAGATTCAAATTGTGAGTATAAGGGCCGAGGTTGATCCCTTTCTTCATCTTCAGACTCTTCTTCTTGAAGATCAGCATCAACAGGATGTTAAGGTGGATGTGTGGATATACGAAGATGGATAAGATAAGAAATGATGATATTCAACGAAAGGTATTAGTGGTACCGGTATGTTAAAAGATGAGGGAGCATAGATTGAGGTGGTTTGGGCATGTTAGGAGACGACCACTGGATGCTCCCGTAAGAACAAGAGTTTGTTATCAAGAGCTTGACACAAAGATAGGTAGAGGTCGATCAAAACTTACCTGGGGAAAGGTAGTTAAACAAGACCTAATGGAGTGGGATATAGATTGGCGGATGGTATGTCTTAGGACGGAGTAGAGAGAAGCTATAAGCCTTGTGAAGGGTTAAACCCTTTAGTAGTTCTATGTTCCAGTCATTCCCTTGTTTAGTTATTTTCCTCTTATTTTCCCCCTTCTTCCTTTCACCCCTCTTTTAGTTTAGCTTTTTTTTCTTCTCTTATGTCTTATTTTCACTTTTTCTTCCCTCTCCCTTTCTCTTTCTTTGTCTCATTTTCGATTTATCATTGGGTTCATCTACCACCGACTCCAATTAACTTGGGTTAAAGGTGTTGTTGATGTTGATGTTGAAGAATTCAGAGAACCTGAGCCACTTTGGTTTTCCTACAAGCTCAATGATTAAGTATAGAGCAGAGGCACCTTCCAAGAATAAGAAGGATCATTATCATGGATGTTTCCATCTTTGCTTGCCTCATTGAATATATTTCTGAATATTTTGGTGTGAAAGATTTTACTTCAAGTCCAAAATGAAATAGCATCCAGACAGAAGTTAGGAAAAATATTTTATTCTAATAATTAAGTTAGTTATGAGTGTTATTTTTTTGGTGTATTAATTTGAAGGTTAATCAACTAAAATATTGTCAAAATTTAAAATAGCCAATAGGTTCTTCATATTTTTGTTGGAATTCTCTATCAATTAAAAGTATTGGTTTTTTCCATTATTGTTTTGGAACAGTGATAAAAAAAATTATGAGTTGAAAGATTCTCAATTTATATTGTTTGTTAGTGTTAGCATCCCCCCTGGTCTCCTCCAAATTAATCTTTTTTTTTATGAACCTCCAAATGAATCTTGATGTTTAATCTTCAACCAAAACTTATCAAAATGCATTTTGCAAGATTTAGGAATTTATACCACATTTAGAATTCAAACCTTCCAGCTTTAGTTTTATTTGGTGTACTGTAGTTGCAAAAGAGACAGAGTTTGACTTTTGGGGATTTGTACTTGTTAGGCGTGTTGCTGTTACGTCTGGGTTTCGTTGGTGTATGACTCAGATCCTTTTGCAGGTATTGTATTTTCATTTTAATTCTGTGTATGTTTGATATCTACATGTCTCTGAGTCTGTGTTCACAAAACATAAACCCACACAAACACATTCACCCTCTTATTTGTACTGCTTTTGTTGACCATACATTCTGATACATTGCTTCATTTTGTTGGGTTTCAGAACCTGATTTGCATTCTCGCCATTTGTGTTCAACTGAAAACCAAATTGAAAGAAAAAAGCCTATGGTATGTGCCCTGCATAACTTCATGTCAATAATTTGTTGAAAATATTATTCTTGTTAAATTATATGATATTTTGGGAGTAAACGATTAACTTAATTAGAATTATTGATGTTTTTAAGTTTATTTATTGTTGGTTTTGATCCATCAATTCATAAACCGGACATTAAATTCCACCAGTGTATCAATTTTTTATCGACTGTGTATTCTTTCTGCCCTTTATGAACACTTGTTCATTTTTATGACCAAATAGTATAAAATAGCAGGTTCAGAAAATGGCACATTATGCCTAGTATTTTTTTTTCTTTGCCTAAAGATGTCACTTATAAGTCTTGCAAATATATTTTAAAGCTACTACCATTTAGACCAGATAGATTGACTTACCTTAATAAACTTGAAAGCTGAATTACATTGCAATTAGTACATTTTTCAATTCTGGAAACTTACATTTAAGCACAGGGTTATTGATTATGAAGCTTCAGAAGAAATTAATACATATAGTTAATAAATAGAAAATAACACTACTAGAAAAATGAGATTCAACGTCGCTAAGTTAACATCGATTTTCCCCAAAATTGATGTTAATGAAAATGTGGTGGCAATTTCGTAATTAAAAGGACCTGATTAACATCGGGTTTTAAGTTTTTTAACAAAACCGGCAACTGATGTTAACGTGTTGTTGTTAACATCGATTTTTAGTAAAATCGATGTTAGAAACAACATGTTAACATCAGTTTTTCAATGAAAATCGATGTTTTATAAGAGGTGCGCGTTGTCCCCCAAATTAAGTACACAATCCCGCGCCTACACGAAAACCTCATCTCTCACTCTTACTCTCGCGATTTTGCTGCTAGTTGTGTAGTTCTTTCACGATTGCCTCGCACTCAAAGTCGAAGCTCATCATCTTCCAACGTTCTTGCATCACTATCAGTCGCACTCGAAGCTCGCATTTTCTATGTGTTTGCCTCGTCTCTCCATACCAGGTTAGTAGCGTTCTTGTACCCAATGAACCTATCTCGCAACTAAATGTTTGTTTCCAATGTTGCATAAGCATTTTAAGGTAATATATGGGTTTTATGAAAGCCTGATAACTGATGTCATTGTTCTTGCCCACTAAGTGCTTGATAAAATGTTTAATCCTTGTATATTGTTAGAATGTGGTTAATGGTTAGAATTGAATGTTATGGAATTGATAAACTTGTTTATATGGTTGGTTGAAGAATTTAGGACAGTAGTGGCTAATTAAGTAGACCAAAAAGGTAAAACGAGAATTGTTATTGTTATGGCTGGTTGAAGAATTTAGGACAAGTTAATGGTTCTGGAATTGTTATTATTGTTTCCACATGTACCACCACTTTTTGGCTTCTTCTCATCCGATAGTAAAATGGGAAGTTTTTGGTCTTCATCAGCATTTGAAATCCATAAATTTTTCATTAAAGAGAGACGCGCATTATTAATAGTTGGGTTTTGTTTTTTGTTTTTTGTTTAATTTTAATGACTGTCATTTATGGCAAAGTTGCATTTAAAAGAGATAAAAATTAAATAAAGAGAGAGGAATAAACAAGGTAGGAATGGGTGGGGTGATGAAGATGAAGATGAACAGAAGAGTGGTATATACTTGTGGTATGGAGTTGTTGTCCTGCTCCTGCATAAGCAGATTGGGACATAGAGATCGAAGCTAGCTAGCTAGTGTGAGTGTGACCTTATTCGGTCGTCGTTTGGATTTGCAACTGTTTAATAATTTTTTGCCATGTAGCGCGGGAGGAACGTTTTTGAGACTCCCTGCACCTTGTGTTTGTGTTGTGGTGTGCCTATTGCTACTGCTGCATGCTTTTCGTTATGCTATAATATCCTTGGTCGGAAGTATCTTGATTCATAGAAACTAACTTTTTAATTTTGAAGGATCTTCACCTTTACTTTTACTCTCCCTTTTAATTACCCCTAGTAAAATAACATGTGCACATGTATATATTATTGTAAGGTTTTCTTACCTCCCATATAAAGAAAGGAAACACACACACATTCAACTCATATTTAATTAGAAGCCAATGTGATGAGAAGGGTACTTGTGCCTGATGCACCCAGAACATACAAATGCAATTCCAAATGGATTGGTAATGGGTGGCTTAATATTTTGAAGAATAAATCTGAACTGGGGTGAGAATGGTGATGGACCTAAAAGTAAAAGTTGCTTTAAAGTCTTAAAGGTCTAGCTAGTCAGTTGTGAATGTTCCAAGTGCCAAGATTTCAAATGAATGTTAACAACACATTATATTTCACATTCTTTGTTGTTGGGCAAAATTCATGAGCGCCAAACTAAATGTCATGCTGTCTACGATTTGCTTTAAGTGGATACCAAGCAATGTCATAAATTTAAAGGGACACATCGTAGAGCCTTCATTTAAGAATATTCTTATCCATGTAACTTAACAATATTCATATTTTACTATCATTGTGTTCATCTTGACTAACTATTCTTTTGGTCCAACTAAATACCACAACATTGGTTGCTTATATTGATAGCCTAATTCCATCCAAGTTGGGAATGTAGTTTGGTATTGGTTGGTTGCTTCGAGTCTCACAACATTGATTGCTTATTTTGGTTGGCTGCTTATATTGTATGTCATTAATGCATCTTGCTTTTTCTATTTGGCTAGATGCACTAAGATAACCATTAGCTATGTGAATGGATTTTTTATTCTCTGAAATACCAGCCCAGGCATCTATCTATACATTATAGCAGTATAGCTAGGTTGGTGGCTATTTGTATTTTGGTAGAAACAACTTATGTTAATTTGTCCCTAACTCCTTTTACAACTGTTGAATCTAATCATGGGAATGCTAAATTGTTGAGTTGTTCTCTTTTGAAATTTGTGTTATATGAGAATGAGAGGATTATTAGTATACTAATGCTACTGGTTTGTTCATTTCTTTTATGATTTAGTTGAGATCTATTCTAAGTTTTTATAAATATACTAGTTACCTCATCTGTGTGATTCAAATTCCAGCTAGTGAGATTCAAATTCCACTAGAGATGTATTTGCTTGACAGACTCAAATGCAAACCAAGTACTGTAATATGATGAAGATAGCATTCATTTATTGAATAGCGCAACCCTTGACATTGAATGCTCTTATAATGATCTGATCTGGTCCTTATGATTATGTAAATAAACATGGTAATATATTTGCAGTAATTTTGATATTGTCCTTATCTTCTTTGCAGCTGTACTGAAAGCTTCTCTGTCACTGATATCAGGATTATTGTGTCTGATCCTCTGAATCTCTTCCCTTCGTAAGAACAAAGACATGTTATTATAAAATATTGACTACTTTGACTAAGATTCTGGTTCTAATTCTTGTATTTTGATTTGGCTCACTCGCTTCACAGGTTCTCATTATTTGGTTCTCATTCTAGTTCTCATCTTCATAGGTACGAATGTCTTTCATAATATTTTGATGGTTTTTGAATTTCAAATGTTGTTATAACTTGTTTGTAGTCACTATTCCGGTTTAAACAAATGATGTTCATACTGAGTGAACCATAGTTTCCTGTTTGAGATTCATTACAGTGATTCTTTCGGACAGTTTGGATTAATCATTTTTATTGATTCTTGAATTTTCCATTTGGACAGTTTGGGAAGACTCATTGAGTTTCTTTTCTTAAATTGGATGAAATTTCGATACAATGCATTTCACTTTGTTCTCCGGGTGCATAATAGACTGTGGTGGAACTCATGTCACCGCTTTCATGTCGTGTACTTGGAGATCAAAGCAAAATGCTGCCAAAATTTCGTCAAATTTAAGATAAGAGACTCAACCTATAAAAAAATGTCTTCCTGAATGGGATAGGGTCACACCTTGAATGAAAAAGTGAGGTTTTCATGCATGGAATAACTTTGTGAGTATCACAGAGTTATTAATTAGATGGACCAAAGTTGGATGAATGCAAGTCGCATACGGTTGAGTATGAGGAAGGCGTTGAACATTTCCTGCAATTTGCCTTCGAAAGAAGTCGACCGGATGGAGATGGAAAATATTTATGTCCCTGTATCAATTGTTTGAATGGGAGACGCCAAGCACTAGATGACATATGAGAACATCTTCTGTGTGATGGGATTAATAAGCATTATACCGCATGGATATGGCATGGTGAATTGACACACATGCAGAGGGTGTCACAAACTGAACTGCTTGATGTTGACATCGGAGATAGATTAAAGGATATGATTCATGATCTGGGACATGAGTCTTTTCAGCAAGCACATGCCCCTATGTTTGATACATTGGAAAGTGATTCGAAGAAGCCATTGTATCCAGGGTGCAAAGAGTCGTTGACACTGTTGTCAGTGGTGTTAAATCTGGTTAATGTCAAGCCCAGATATGGGTGGAGTGACAAAAGCTTCAGTTCACTGCTTTAGGTAGTTCAGGACATGCTTCTAGATGAAAACACGTTGCCAAGAATTTACTATCAGGCGAAGAAGATATTTTATCCGATGAGTATGGAGTATCAGAAAATTCATGCATGTCCTAATGATTACATATTGTACATAAACGAATTTGAAGAAATTCATAAATGTCCCAGGTGTGGGGTATCACAGTGCAAAGTGAAGGATGATGACGATCGTAGCAGTGATGAGAGCACAAAGAAAGGCCCCCCGTGAAGATGTTGTGGTATCTTCCGATCATTCCAAGGTTTAAGCATTTGTTTGCTAATGAAGATGACGCAAAAGACCTTACATGGCATGCAGATGGGAGAAACTGTGATGGATTGCTCTGCCATTCTGCAGATTTCTCCCAGTGGAAGAAGATTGACCGTTTGTATCCGAAATTCGGCGAAGACCCAATAAATCTCAGGCTCACACTTGCGAGTGATGGAATGAATCCCTATGGCAATTTAAGTACTCAGCACAGTTCGTGGCCTATTTTGCTAGTCATTTACAACTTACCTCCTTGGTTGTGCATGAAGCGAAACTACATGATCTTGTCTATGATGATATCAGGCCCAAGACAGCCAGAAAATGACATTGATGTTTATCTTAGTCCTTTGATTGAAGACTTGACAAACTTGTGGGACGAGGGAGTTGTCGTGTTTGATGGGTATCAAAAAGAGACATTCATGTTGCGTGCAATGCTATTTTGTACCATTAATGATTTTCCAGCTTACAGGAATTTGAGTGGATACAGTGTTAAGGGTCATCATGCATGCCCTATCTGTGAGCAAGACACGAGCTACGTACAACTTAAACATGGAAGAAAAACAGTTTACACTCGTCATCAACGTTTTCTGAAATCTTATCACCCTTATCGGCAATTGAAAAAAGCATTTAATGGAAGTCAAAAGCATGAAACTGCACCGATTCCGTTAACCCGTGAGCAAGTTCTTAAGCGCGTTGAGGACATTCATACTGTATTTGGAAAGATCCAAAATAAGGTGAAAGGTAATACTTGTATATGGAAGAAGAGGTCGATATTGTTTGATCTTCCATACTGGTTTGATCTAGATGTTAGACATTGTATTGATGTTATGCATGTGGAGAAAAATGTGTGTGACAGTGTCATCGGGACACTTCTTAACATTCAAGGCAAGACAAAGGATGGTTTGAACACTCGTCAAGATCTTGCTAAGATGGGTATACGTGAGCAGTTACGTCCTAGGTCTGACGATAAGAAAATATACTTGCCTCTAGCGTGTTACACTTTGTCAAGAAAAGAGAAGATGAGTTTATGTCAGTGGTTGCGTCGAGTGAAAGTGCCACAGGGATACTCTTCAAATATTAAGAGCCTTGTGCAGGTAAAGGATTTGAAACTAATTGGGTTAAAGTCTCATGATTGCCACGTGTTGATGCCACAACTGTTAGCCGTGGCGATTCAAGAAATTTTGCCTAACAAAGTGAGGCATGCTATAACTCACCCGTGCTTTTTCTTCAATGCCATTTGTAGCAAATTCGTGGACCCTGTAAAGTTATATGACTTGGAAGAAGAGGCGGCAATTATCTTGTGTCAGTTGGAGATGTATTTTCCTCCTTCATTTTTTGACATAACTGTTCACTTACTTGTTCATCTGGTCAAGGAAATTAAAATGTGTGGTTCTGTTTATTTATGGTGGATGTACCTGGTCGAGCGATACATGAAGATCTTGAAAGGGTATACAAAGAATCTTCACCGTCCTGAAGCATCCATAGTTGAAAGGTACATGACAGAGTCGCAGGTAAAGGTTCACGAGGCTTGCATGTTATAATGCCTGGTTTACAAGAATTGCAACAAGCTCATTTGTATGTCCTGAATAACAGTAATGAAGTCCTGCATACATAGTTCGTCATGAAGCCTTAGTCAAGGAAAGTAATCCAAGAATGACGAAGAATAGGTTGTTGAAAGAGCATAACAAGACTTTCCTGAATTTGTTTAAAGATACAATATTTAGTGATGAATCTTCATCTGAAACAATGAGGAAGTTAGCATATAGGCCTAAAAGAAATGTTAGAGGTTGGCAATGGTATGATATCAACAAGTACTCGTTCTACACCAAACAACAAGATGACAAGAGCACAATGCAAAATAGTGGGGTTAGCCTTAGGGCTGAGTCGCAACACTTTGCTACTGTGCATGACCACAATCCATGTTTGGCGTGCATGCCTTACTTTGGAGTCATTCATGACATCTGGGAGCTTAATTATGTTACATTCAATGTGTGTGTTTTCAAGTGTAAGTGGGTTGATATCAATAGCGGTGTGCGAACTGGGGATTTAGGATTTACTTTGGTAGATCTTAACAAGCTAGCTTATCAAAATGAACCTTTCATCATGGCAGAACAAGCTAAACATGTGTTTTATGTTCAAGATCCTTGTGATCAAAGGTGGTCAGTGGTACTACACGGAAAAACCATTGGTATTAATGTTGACGATGATGATTCAACACAAAGGTGGTCACTTAATTCTCGACCCAAATGCCTGACGTCAACAGAGAAGATGAAGTTGACGACGTCCATACAAATCGTAATGATCATGATGAATGGAGTTGTTGAATGGTGTTTGCATTTGTCATAGTTGTCTGTAGAGAGTTGGACGCTTCCACAGGGGTATCACGTCTGATACTGGAACGCGTGCTGATCATTGATGGACGTTTCAATGTTTCGTGAAGATGCGAGGCCGCAGGGTGAGGCCCCACGGTGGGAGCCAAATGTTCTTACCAAAATTTGAAAATTCCACATGTAAGCTAGATGTGGCCTAGGTGGATTCCAAATTCTGCATGTCGGATGAGGAGTCAACCTTATTTAGGAGAGGGACCTGCAAAACAAAGGAAAGACACTCTGATGCTTAAGTGAGTACATCCATTATTGGAGAATAACTGAGTGTGTGAGAGTGTAAATGAGATGTGCGAGGGTGTCTAGGAAGTATGTCCATCGAGGGTGAACAGTAATGTCAGTGGAGTGTATAATGAATGGATTTCACCTGAATAATGCAATGAATAAAGGTTTAGAGAGAACTTGTATTTACACTGTGGAGTGCGGGCTTTGAGACTTTGTTTGTTAGTGATCTATTGGTAAGATAATAACAAATAATATTAGGCAATTATATAATTTAAATAGAAGATGATGTGTACCTTATTGATATACTGTTATTTGTAGATAAGTAACAGCTTGTAGATAACTTATAAAGATATTAGGAGATAAGGTGGTTACACCAATTTGAATGACCGAGCATAGTTGATATGTTGTTAATAAGGAGATATGCACTGTGGGCATCCGTGCTCCTGTAAAAGGTTGACGTCCGCTCTCCTGTAGCAAGGCTGACAAGGAGGGTGGACAAAGGGGTCATACCTCCTCCACGACAGCTCATCATCTTCTTCCCCTATCTTAGCCGTTTGGTTGTCGGCTGCTGTGCCCAGCTGCTAAACACAGGTTGGGTCGGGTCGCCCTGACCCGGTTGCAACCCTAACCCTAAAAAAAACTTTATTTTACTTTTTGCACATCTGTTTTAATAAATATAACCCCCTAACGTTGGAGCCTGGCCCATTCTGAAACAAAAAATATAATGTTGTTTATAGCCTCCTTCTAAATAATCACACATCCTATACCTATTGAGTCTGGCCCATTCTAAAACAAAAAACGTAATGCTTTTTACACCTTTATTTTCATAAATTGTACACCCTTAATTGTTGGCCCTGACTCACTTTGAAACAAAACTTGTAATGTTTTTTACATCATTATTTTCATAACTGCACACCCATAGCTGTTGGGCCTGACCCAGTTTGAAACAAAACATGTAATGCTATTTACACCCCATATGCATAAATACACCCTTATCTGTTGGGTCAGGTCCATTTTGAAATTAAATAAGCACTACTAATTGCACTCCCTTTTTCATGTATGCAACCCTAATTACTGAGTGTACTCTCCACTTCTATTTTATTCCTTTCTATTTCCATTTGATTTATTTGATTACGTAATGTTATGTCCATTATTCATTTGTTTTTGCATTAGTATCTTTAGTGCACGCTTATGTTTCATGCACTCCATGTTGGGTCTCTGACTCGCTTGGGGGTGTTTCAATAACACGTTGATAGATTTTATGAATGTCATACTGGGTCCATGACTTGCTTTATCTCATAAAGTTTACCGCAAATCCAAAATATTTTCTAAAAAAAGCTAAACATACTAAAATCAAGGATCACTCAATTCTCTTTTTTCTCCAAAAATTACATATACTTGAGATTGTTTCAAGGTCCAATGCCTTAAGCAATTCTCTCCACTTTTTCTTAAAATTCAAAGTCGTTTCATGGTCCAACACCTCAACGACTCTTTTTCACACAATTAAAACAAATCTTTCAAAAAAGATAAAATCAACCCAACACACAAGTTGTTTTCTACAAAGAACTAGTATGATTTCCTCATTGCACTTGGGGATACGTAGGAGTAAGGGCAAAACCCTTGTCGATCCTAAAATCTAAAAAAATATATAAAATTCACTCTTTTCAAAAAAATAAAATTCGATTTATTTTTCTGAATAAACAAAAATAAGTCGTATTCTTAAGGGATGACAAATAGTTAAAAGTCACTTTATTTTTAACAATCGATTAAAGGTTCTCGTCTTCATGACGGACGTGTGGGGTGCTAATACCTTCCCCATGCGTAAATGACTCTTGAACTCTTTTTCTCTCAAATCGTAGTCCATTCTGTATCTTTTTTGTTTTTTCAACGTTTTCTTTAAATAAACGTTGGTGGTGACTCCTCTCAAGTTTTCCGTTTTAGGAAGAATCGTTATTTTCTTTTTATCATCGTCGTCCCGTCGTGGCCAGACACATTGCGACACCCGTCGTAATGACCACATGTAATTTTATCATTTTGGATTTTACAATACCTTTGTACACAAATTGAATGACATATTGGAAATTGATGCATATGAATTTTCCTTGTTTACTGTTTATACATGCGATAAGTAATTAGCAATTGCAAAGAAAACCATGTTACGGTGCTTTAATGGAAAATGGCCAAAGCTTTTCTTATTTATTAATTAATTATACTCGTGTATGTGTGTGTGTGTGTGTGTGTATGTCTGTGTGTATGGGGGGGGCTAGATGTGACCTTAGTGGACTCCGAATCCGGTGCCGCTGGGAAGTGAGTAAGCTTTGCTTAGAGGAGGGACCTGCAAAACAAAGGAAAAACACTATGACGCTCAAGTAAGTACATCAATTGTGTAAGAATGACTAAGTGTAATAACTCTGCCTAAGATGTAGAGAATGAGAGACTTGAGTAATGCATTCAAGTATATAGGAGAGAGAGGTATTCTGTGTGAATACCGGATGAGAATGGAGTGAGTTGGAGAGAAACTAGATGGTTGTATTTATAGCATGCAGTATGGGCCTTGGGTCATTGCTTATAGATAATCTGTTGATAAGATAATAATAACAGATAATAGCAGACAATTATCTTAATTTAAATAGGAGATAATGTGTACCTTGTAGATATATTATTACTTGTACAGAAGTAACAATTAGTAGATAACTTGTTGGGATATTATATGATAAGGTGGTTGCACCTATTTAAATATCCTGGCATATTTGATATGCAATTAAAGAAGAGATAATATTACTGGTGTCCGTGCTCCTGTAGAGGGTCGTTGTCCGCGCTCCTGTAGCGATATTCATAAGGAACCTGGACACGCATGTCCGGGTTGGCACTTGGAAGCTGAATAAATGCCTATTGTTGCGACAATGCTGACATGGAGGGTATCCACGTGTACAGTGACGTTTATGAGATGGCTACGTGTCATTTTACTATTTTGGACTGTACATAAGCCCCCCAGCCTCTATGCAAATTTATAGGCAAAAGAGGGTGAAAGAGCATAGAAGCAGAATGTCCAGTGTATAAAAGCAGAATGCCCAGTGTCATAGTAACATATTGAGTATTGTCAGCCCTCGAGTGTAGACATGGTGTGTCAAGGTTGACAGCTTCCTAGGTCGACCAAAACTTTAATTTTTAGTTTGGATTTATGAACCCGAATCTAGACAATGTTGTCCATGTAATGAGTGTTGGACTTCCCAATGTAGACTTTTTGACTTTATTGGATAAGTCTGAATTTGGCAGGTAGACGAGACGTCGATGATGATGATGAATTTTCTGCTAATTTATGACCGTTTGATGTGATATTTGGAAATGAGGTTTGTACCCTCATCAATGCTGGCAGTCGTGTGTCACCCACGCTCCTTACCTATGCAACGTGTTACTCGAGGAATGGCCATGTTTTATTGAGATCGTGCATAGTGGGTGAGATCGCGTGATAGTGGGAACAGTCAGTCACGACGCGAGCTTCTAGGAGACGTTTCGCACTCCCGCCCTAGTAACCGTCGAGTCTCCTTCCCCTTTAAGTAGCTGGGATTCTGTCATTTCCATTTCCACCTGCGTCTTTGCACTTTGAACCCTTCTTCTTCAATCTTCTTCTTCTCGAGCTTAAGCCTTTTTCTGAAAATGTCTAAGTCGCCCATTTCTGATTCCGCTCTGGGTATGAGGGGTAGTGACTCTGGAGGCTCTGTTGAGCAGCGCATTATGCGCGATGTGATCTCCATTGGTGACTCCTCCGAGGAGGACACCCATGGAGGAGCTTCTGAGGGGTCTTTCTCTTCTAGGAGAAGGATGAAGCAAAACAGTACTGGGAGTGCTTCATTTTTCTTCCTATTTTTCCTTTTTGTTTTGGTGATTTCTGGATCAAACAAAAGTTTATCTGTAGAAAACTTATCTAGCATAAAGGAAAAAGAGCAAACTACAATATCCCGTAAGCATTGAAGTTAAAATAAAAGAGAATTTCTATACAAAATTTAAAAATACAGTAAATAACAAAAATAAGATAAAAAATCCTACTAAACTGAAAAACTAAATCAAAAAGAACTGAGTAAATAACTCAAGTCCCCGACAATGACACCAGAAATTTGTTAGAGTTTTGGCAAGCGTACCAATTATCATTGTAAGTTACAAAATTTATAAAAGTTCGTCTCCACAGGGACTTGATTTACTCAGTTAATTCAAATTAAGCTTAACAGTTTAATAATTATGTATAATGAGTGTGAAGGGAGTTTCATGTAGTTGTGGATTAACAGAAATTATGAAAATTTAGGAGAAACGGAAATAATAAATTTAGTGCGAAAGAATGATTACGGAAAATTATGGTGGATTACGGAAACTAATAAAACGAGTTTAATTAATTCAAGAACGTAGGATTGGATTTCATCGTTCATACCCTTAGTATTCAATTAATATTACCATGTATAAGTTATTTTCTTTTATTATTGATGCACATATAAAATCACCCCAAATCGATCCCTCGTATTTTAGAATCCTAAGAATATTTATCAAATATCGATCCCTCGCATATGGAATAAATATCTCGGCATTACAATCATATTCGCATGCTATTTGCAACCTAAACATTATGCTCTATTCGTAGCAACGTAGTGTAAAGAATAAATTTATTCAGTTCAAGTTTTAAGAGTATTTTCCAGTTAAACTTAGAACCTTATTTCATGAAACTATTGATCAAGTAGAAACAGGCGTTAAGTACGAAATAAATTTACCAATAATAAATAGAAAAGGCTTATGCATAAATAGATATTAAAAGAAATACTTAAGGGTAAGAAGATTACATTCAATCTTTTGAGAGAAGCTTCACCGAGCATGGAGAGAACCTCCTTAGAAGAATAGATGAAATGACTCATCACTGCTTTCGTTTCAGCAGAGTTTCCACACTAATCCTCACCTCTCTCACTATCCTAAGCTATCTACTAACAAGATTTAAAGATAATGAAGCTAAGCACAAGCTTGGAGCAAGGAGAATGAAGAACGGAGGTTGCAAGAAGTTGATAAGTGTCATATCTTAGTAAAATTTGGGTTACATTTAAGGCACTTATCTTGTGATTTGACTAAGAATATCTATCAAAATTTGCCCTAATATAGTTAGTTTATATTGAGCATTTAGCATTTATGTTTCTCGAAGATTCATCCAAACTTTCTTTTTTATTTTGCTAGCTTTCGTGAATTCTGGAGCTTCCGTAACTTTAAAGCAAGCAAAAATGACTAAAAGAAGCAAATCTGGGAGGTGCAACAAGCAATCCAGCCCAAAAGATCCTTCTAGATGCACGTTTAACTCGTCCAGGCGAGTAAAATATGCACAAATTGGTCGCTTGGGCGAGCTGCTTCTGCAAGTGGGCCTCCAATTTGGCAAGTTGCAACTGCAAGTGGGCTTTAACTCGCCCAGGCGAGTGAAACATGCACAAATTGGTCGCCTGGGCGAGTGAACTCGTACAGACCAACCTCTATAAATAGCCATGCACCCCCTAAGGCATTCCTCACCTCTTGCTACTCAAATTCTCTCTTCTCCCTTGTCCCAAGCTTGTTCTTAAGCTTCATGTTTCTTTAATTTTTGTTAGTGGAGAGTTTAGGTTAGTAAGAGAAGGAAAATTAGTGTTGAAACTCTGCCAAAACGGAAAGCAGTGATGAATCCTTTTACCTATTTTTCTAAGGAGGTTCTGCCCATGCTTGGCTAGCTTCTCGCAAAGGATTGGATGTAATCTTCTTACCCTTATAGTATTTCTTTTGATATTTATTTATGCATAAGTCTTTTCTATTTATTATTGGTAAATTTATTCCGTACTTAACGCTTGAATCTACTTGATCAATAGTTTCATGAATTATGGTTTTAAGCTTAACTGGGAAGTACTCTTAAAACTTGAATTGGATAAATTTACTCTTTACGTTACGTTCCTAGGAATAGAGCATAATGTTTAGATTGCAAATAAGCACGCGAATATAATCGTAACGCTGAGATATTTATTTCATATAGAGTGATCGATATTTGATACATATTCTTAGGATTCTCAAATGCGAGGGATCGATTTGGGGTGATTTTATGTGTGCATCAATAATAAAAGAAAATAACTTATGCATGGTAATATTAATTGAATACTAAGGGTATGAACGATGAAATCCAATCCTACGTTCTTAACTTAATCAAATTCGTTTTCTTAGTTTTCATAATTTTCCATAATTTTTCGTAATTTTCTGTAATCTTTCGTAATCTTCCATACTAAGTTTATTATTTCCGTTTCTCCTAAATTTTCATCATTTCTGTTAATTCGCAACTACATGAAACTCCGTTCACACTCATTGTACATAAATATTAAACTGTTAAGCTTTATTTAAATTAACTGAGTAAAAATCAAGTCCCTGTGGAGACGAACTTTTATAAATTTTGTAACTTACAACACAATTGGTACGCTTGCCAAAAGTCTAACAAGTTTCTGGCGATGTTGCCGGGGATTTGAATTATTTACTCAGTTCTTTTAGATTTAATTTATCAGTTTAGTAGGACTTTTTCTTATTTTCGTTATTTTAATTTTTGTATAGAAATTTTCTTTTATTTTAACCTCGATGCTTACGGGATATTGTAGTTTGTTCTTCTTCCTTTATGCGAAGTAAGTTTTCTGCAGATAAACTTTTGTTTGACCCAGAAATCACCAAAACCGAAAGAAAAAATAGGAAGAAAAAGAAACTAGAAGCCAGTAGGACATCAGAGGCAACTTCGTCTATTGATCCTCCTTCATCAGAAAAGTCACCTGTTCGTGATAATATGGCGGATCGAGGGGAAGATGAAAATAGACCACCAAGGAGGACTCTTGGTGACTATGCTTACCAACAAGGCCCAAAGCATTACAATAGCATAGTCATCCCTCCTTTCAACAACAAGGTTGTGGAGCTGAAGCCACCATTACTCAGTCTAATTGGTTCACATCCCTTTTCAGGGATGGACCATGAGGATCCATAAAGCTAAAACATGGCTTCAATCACAACCCAACAAGAGTCTAAGCACGTGGGAAGATTTGGAAGAAAAATTCATCGCTAGATTCTTTCCTCCTTCAAGATTCATCAGTGCAAAGTCCGCAATTGCCACTTTTGCTCAAGGAGTAGATGAACCCCTCTGTGAGACTTGGGAAAGATTTAAATCACTATTGAGGAGATGCCCGAACCACAATTTTGATGACGCTGCGCAGTTACACATCTTCTACAGTGGTCTGAGGCCCCAAACCAAGATGATCCTTGATGCTTCAGCTGGGGGAACCATGATGTCTAAAAGTCCTGAAGAAGCAATAGTGATCATCGACTCAATAGCTGCAAGTGACTATCAATTTCATCATGATAGATCACCCATTCAGAGGAAAGGGATACTAGAGCTTGATACTCAAAGTGCCATCTTGGCTCAAAACAAGCTCTTGACCCAGAAATTAGAGGCCTTAACCAAACAAATAGGCCAAATTCCTCAACTTCAGCAAGGAAACTCACAGAAATCTCATTCTCATTCAGCCCATCAAGTACAAATACTAAGATGTGATCTTTGTGGGGGAGACCACCAAAATGGCCATTGCACGGTACCCGGTGATTTTCCACAGGAAGAAGAAGCACACTACATGCAAAATCAGTCAAGACCTCAAAACTACCAAGGAAATTACCAAGGCTATCACAATGGTCCAGGTTCTAATCAACCCTATAATTGGAGGCAAAATAATAATGCTTATGTTCCCACTAACCCTCCTTTTGCAGGTCCTCCAAACAATTCATTTGCTAGTTCTTCTAATTCTTTTCCAGGTCCTTCTAATAGAAATTCACCTCAGCAAGCTCAATCCAATAGATTGACAAAGATGGAAGACACCCTGACACAATTCATGCAAATGTCCATCAGCAATCAAAAGAACACCGAAGCTTCTATCAAAAATTTAGAAGTTCAAGTGGGGCAGCTTGCAAAGCAGTTAGCTGACAATGGAGGTGGATCTTTCTCAGCAAATACCCAAGTTAATCCCAAGGAGTAGTGTAAAGCAATTATCACTAGAAGGGAAACTGTAGTGGGTAGAAATGATGAGGAAGAAAAGAAAAATGAAAGAAATGTGGAGAAAAATGATGAGTTGGAAAAAGAAAGTGAAAAAGAAAAAGAAGAGGATGAACCTAATGAGAAAATTGAGAGAAAAGTGATAAGTGAGGATAAAAAGAAAGGGAGTGACAAAGGCAAGACAGCCTTAACCCCACCACCAGTCCAACATATGCCATATCCACATGCTTCATCCAAGAAGTCAAAGGAAAGGGAATACAAACATTTCCTTGACATCTTCAAGCAGTTACAAATAAATATTCCTTTTTCTGAGGCATTGGAACAGATGCCAACATATGCCAAGTTTATGAAGGATCTCCTAACTAAGAAGAGAAGATACACCGACGAGGAGACCATAGAGCTAGATGCAGGATGCAGTGCCATCATCCAAAAGACTCCCCCTGAAAAGTCTAGAGATCCAGGTAGCTTTACAATTCCTGTTACTATTGGTAATTTATCTGTAGGAAGATCTCTTCTTGACTTAGGTGCAAGCATCAACCTCATACCATTAACCATGGTTAAGAGGATAAGAGCAGTTGTAATTAAGCCTACCAGGATGACGCTGCAGTTAGCTGATAGATCTATCAAGCATCCATATGGTGTCATCGAAGATGTGTTGGTGAAAGTCGACAAGTTCTTTTTCCCAGTCGACTTTGTAGTAATGGATATGGATGAAGACAGTGAAGTACCATTGATTCTTGGTAGACCCTTTATGAAGACTGCCAAAGTTCTTATTGATGTTGATGAGGGAAAGCTCACTGTCAGAGTTCATGATGATGAAGTTCAGTTTAATGTTCTTGAAGCCATCAAGCACCCTGTAGATAAGAAAGAATGTTTTAGAGTTGATGTTCTCGATGAAGTTATTTCTGACT